>JAOWBL010000018.1:118346-130286 GCA_028564865.1 Zenarchopterus dispar | reverse complement strand
CTGTGGTCTTGTCTGGTGTGGTAGACCTGGTCTCTGGTGTATCTGTGGTCTTGTCTGGTGTGGTAGACCTGGTCTCTCGTGTATCTGTGGTCTTGTCTGGTGTGGTAGACCTGGTCTCTGTAGTAGTTGGGGTCTTGTCTGGTGTGGTAGACCTGGTCTCTGTAGTAGTTGTAGTCTTGTCATGTGTGGTAGACCTGGTCTCTGGTGTATCTGTGGTCTTGTCTGGTGTGGTAGACCTGGTCTCTGTAGTAGTTGGGGTCTTGTCTGGTGTGGTAGACCTGGTCTCTGTTGTAGTCTTGTCATGTGTGGTAGACCTGGTCTCTGTTGTAGTTGTAGTCTTGTCATGTGTGGTAGACCTGGTCTCTGTTGTAGTTGTAGTCTTGTCATGTGTGGTAGACCTGGTCTCTGGTGTATCTGTGGTCTTGTCTGGTGTGGTAGACCTGGTCTCTGGTGTATCTGTGGTCTTGTCTGGTGTGGTAGACCTGGTCTCTGTAGTAGTTGTAGTCTTGTCATGTGTGGTAGACCTGGTCTCTGGTGTATCTGTGGTCTTGTCTGGTGTAGTAGACCTGGTCTCTGTTGTAGTCTTGTCTGGTGTGGTAGACCTGGTCTCTGTTGTAGTCTTGTCATGTGTGGTAGACCTGGTCTCTGTTGTAGTTGGGGTAGACCTGGCTTCCATCACCGGTCTGGTGATGCTTGGAGTAGTCCCTCCATACTGTCCTTTAGTCCGGCCTCTGGTAGGATTTCTTAACGTCAGCCACTTCTTCAGTCTGCCGATGCTACATGCCGTGCATTGGCTTCCCCTTCATAAGACATTTTTATTGACATAACGTCGTGTGTATCTACAGTCATAACTGAAAACTTTGTTTTCAGTATTGTTGAATACGAAACAATGACTATTTTCAATAAAGTGCATACTTTAAATTCTATTACTTTTCATTTTGTTTTTCTTTAAATCTTAGATGGAATTCCAACGTTTTGGAAAATGGAATCAGTGAATAAGAAGGAAATGGAGAAAATACTTTCAACTCTAAATGGGACCAGCCTCAAGTCTTTTCCCTTCTTCACCCCACCCACCTTTGCTCTCTCTCCTCGTCCCATCTACTGTACCACTGTGGACTCGGGAGACCCAAGTTCCAGTGAGGGTGGACTCAGATTTTTTTTCCACAGTCGGCCCCCGACTCAGGAAAAACCCCTTTTCAACTCACACCAGGCCCTGATGTGCGATCCAATCGGTCCACATTCCGAGACGGTATCCCCAACCCTGGAACAGTTGACCGACTCAGCCAGGAATGCTGACTTCCAGGCCAGATTTTTATCAGAGCTCGTGTGGGCAGACACCGCAGCGTAGGTTCTGTGACCGCTACAACCCGCCATACGTCCCTGACATCACATAGACCAACTACGTCTTCTCTCCTTGGCCAAGAACAGGTCTAAACGATGATCTTACAAGTTCTAATCAAATATTTTCTAGTGAAAATCTCATTATAATCTAGACACAGCGTCTGGAGTCATTCCTCATATTCCTGACACTTCCAAGTGTAATTAAAGTGTTTCCAAGTTCACGTTATCTTCTCCAGTTGTTTTTACTGGCGTTATTCACAGATCACATGTACATACTGTTAAACTATATCCTCGTGTTTCAAAGCTTTTATTTGTATCAGAAAAAAAAAAAACTGATCTCTCAGGTCCTTAAAATTATTTAATTACCTAAACATGATAAAGTTATTCAAATCTAATTCTGATATCTCCCAATAACTTCATATTAAAAGGTTTTCAAATTTAATGTGTGCAAAAACATCAACAGTGCCCAAGTCTTTAAATAAATTAAAACTATGTCACTTGAACAGAACATGTCATGTATGGCTATTATAATAAAAGAAAGCTTTGATATTGTATTTAATGTTTTTGATTGATGTCATCATTTTAATATCTAAATCGGTGAATTATGTCAGATAGATAATCTTTATTATTGTCAGTACTCATGTTATGAAACGCACTGAAACCTGTCTTCTGCTTGAACCCATCACTAGTTACACTAGGAGCAGTTGGAGGTTAAGGGCCTCGCTCAGGGGCCCACAGTGGCCCACTGCCTTTATTAACCCGGGGGCTTGAACCCCCACACCCAAACCCACCTCTGTAGCCACTAGGCTACCACTCCCACGTATGAGCAGATTCTGATACAGGATCAGATCGGATCTGATTTAATGAAGTACCTGTGACTCAACAGCTTTCAGAACCACCTTCAGCAATAATAACGTTATAATAAATAATCTTAGTCTTACGTCAACGTGGGAGATTGTGTCCCAGTTTTCTCTAAAACTTCATTTCACTGAGATTTGAGAGAATTTGTTGCAGGTATTACTTAAGTCTTGTTTTAAATCCAACTTTACAAACTAAAGTCATGCTGCCTTTTTTTTTTTTTTTTGGTCTGAAAATTCCAAACGGCCGCTTTTAGCCATGTCATCCTATTGTCATGACGTCCGACACCAGACAGACGAGCTCTGCTGAGTTTGAGACGTTTCCCTGTGACCTGAGGATGAACCTGCTCTTGGGAAGCTCAGCACCCGTTTTGAATATTTTCCACTTGTGAATAATGTTTGACTATAAAACGATGGACTACAAATTAGCTAAAAATGGTAAAATAGCACTTTCCCATACTGATGACCAGTAACAAGTGTTTCTTTAAAGGTAACTGCTCATGTCCTTCCTCGTTGGCGTTGTGGTAACACCTGCATGTAAAAAAAAAAAAACAAAAAACAGCAAACTATTTTGATTTTTCTTTTTCAATAGTGCGTCCAAATTCATAAAAACCGAAGGAGTGATTTCCTTTTTTAAGTCCGTAAATGCCAGCGGAGGACCGTGACAACAAATCAGAGCTCTTGTTTGTTGTTATTTTATTACTACCTTTTTCTCTTTTGGTTTTGCCTGATGAGGACATGCTTCAAGGTTCACTATGTTGTGTTTTTTTTCCGCTTTAAAGACCTAATCTAACAAGTATATGAGGGTTTTGAAAACACAAATTAGTGTGTTAATGGCACAAAAAAGAGCCGAAAGGCCACAAACCAAAGTACTGGTCACAAGAGTTTACTACACATCCATCAAAAGTATCCACAAATGATCAGAAACCAAAAGTGACTAAATAAACACAAAAATAACCAAATGGTGAAACGAATTCCCCATCAGAATGGGAGTTGGGCCTCCGTCCGCCTCCGCCCAACAACACAGCTGTTTACCTGTTAAACTCCTACAAGGCAGCAGCACCAGCCGGCCCGGTACACCACTCCACTCCACACCACAGAAAATAAAGCAGTCATTCAGAACACCAGGCTCAATGTCCCGTCCAACCCCACCCGTTACGCTAACGCTACACCCGCTGACTGAATGTCGTCAGATGATGCTCCGTCACCGTTTAAGTCTCCACCCACATGATCCTGCTTGAGATCATCTCCAAAGACGCGCTGCCCTCCTGATGATGATTACTGAACAAAAAAAGCATTTTTCCTCTGTAAATTCAACAGAATTATGATCATTTACGTTACAGTTTTAACTAAAAAGACAATCGTAATTATTTCTCTGTTCCACAGGAGCGATAGATGGACGACTGGGTCACAACCGGCCAAACTACAGACGGGTTTTGCATAAATTGTTTGTTTTTGGAAGGATGTATTTACACATCTGTATTAGAATTTTTTTTTTTAAAAAGGGGGGCAAACCCCTAAAAGTAAATCAAACCAGGAGCCAAGGCAATCACGTAAAAAAAAAAAAAAAAAGATATATAAATATTTATATATGTAATAAATCAAGTGTGGTGGTAGTTTAAAAGTCTCTCCGTTAGATAAAGGTCCCATTAAGGAGGAGAGCCTCTCAAGAAGCAAATAAAGTCGCATCACTGACTGGATCCCAAACAAGGAAGCCTCTGAGCTGCTGGGAGAAGTGGCTCACTGAGGATTTCATTCATTTCTCCAACACTCTCCAAACAGTCGCAGTTTTCCACACGGCCGTACGGGAACCTCTAACAGGCTGCACGACTCAAATTTCATCTTCTTTAAATCCACTATGAGCTGAAGTGACTTGTGCTTTTTCCTTTCAGCCTTGAGAATGTGTACACATCAACAAATATAAACAAACAAAACTGTTGTATATTTCACAAAAATATGGGGGAAAAATGAAGAAAAGTCAACAATTTACAGTAAAAGCAAAGATTTAACCTCTCAAATGCTTTAATTCCATACTTGTAGTTTTTTTTTGTGGTTTTTTGTTTTTTTTAAAGTTAGCAAAAGGTTTTAGTGGACAGTTTCACGTTTTATAGAAATCCTTTTTAAGTAAACTTTGGGTTTGAAAAGCTTAAAGGAAAGTGTGCCACCTTGATGACAACTGAGCAACCTTTTAGAAATACGCCAAGAAAAAAAAAAAAAACATTTCCAGTTATGAAAAGGAAATAAGAAAACACTGTACATCCTCATAGGAAGTAAACAGGCCAATACACCAATCGATCAATCAATTACCCCTACGATTGATTAAAAAAAAAAATTAAAAGGAAAAATAAAGATGTAACCAAGGTAACCCATCACTTCAGGACATAAACAAGCTACCACAACAACCAGAGGACTACCGGCGCTACAAAGACCCATTTTTAAGAGATTATTTTAAAATGTCACATGACGTCTTCAGCGCCGACACGGACCGAAGACGACCGAACATCTGCAGCTGATGTGGGAGGAACTCCTAAATCCAAGTCTCGCATGATGAATTGATCCCAAAAAAGCATCGTAATAAACTGCCTTTAAAAATGGTAACAAGTGTTTATGTAAAAGCCATATTTCGAATTATTTACATCAGCCTGGCACAGACAGTGTGGTTCTTTATTTCCCACGTTTCTCCTCTGAGTGGGTCAAGACGCGACTGAAAGCCCAGGTACTGTGGGAGGATGTCCGGATTCACTGGTCCACACAACCAAATACACAACGTGTTGCCAATAAACGTCAACAATCAACCTGCAAAACGGTGCCTAAGGGAAACGGGTTAGCACGCCATCAAATCCAAATTCCTGGAAATGTCGAGACGTTATCGGAAATGTAGCAAAAACTTAATTTTATTATTATTATTGGCACAGAAAGAAGTACGGCACAAAGGAAATCATTTCCAGTGTCGTCATTTCCCACTCAGACTGATAAAACCAAATCAAGTTTATTTTGTTTATTTGTATTTACTGTGTCACTGCAGCGTCTTCTTCTAACGGTCTGGAAGTCCCTAACCTCTAACATTTCCGTGCAATATTGTGGTCATTTTTAAACCTCATGGCTAAATACAATGGTTTATGTTATTGTGAAATTCATCATCTGGTTAGTCGATCAATGGTTTCAAGAATCAATGACCGCCTCTAAAGATAGTTGTTTGCAGCCCTACATCTGACCAAAGACCGTTTGTTGAGATGGTTGGTGTCCAGAGGATCCGACGGGGTTTCTGCAGCGTTGACCTACGACCTCCGCCGAGGGGAACACGGTTTAAGACGACGTTCGTGGCTCCAACCGTTTCTGAAGCTCCTCCACATCACGCCTGATTTTACTGACAATCGCGACCGTTTTCTGGACACACCGAGTTCACTGGAAGCCCAACTCACACTGAGGTTTATTTTGTTTACTGATGACAACAAACCAAACCAAAACAAAGCCCTTTTCACACAGCGGTCACGCCACCAATACATGTAATCCTCATGCAGAGCTCGCTTGACCCCCACCCGTGCACTCACACAGCACAGCGAGGTGGAGTAAAGGTGCTACAGGGGCAGAACACAGCTGCTGTGTGACTCAGGTTCATTTCCGTCTCATCACCTGATTTCAGACCTGATTTCAGTCACACAAACTCTCTCTCTCTCTGCAGTGCCACGTCAGCATTATTTTTATTTCCTTAACAGTATTTATCACCCAGCAGTACCTAGACTCCTTTTCCCGGCTGTATTTAAGCTTTTCAAAACAACCAATGTGCCGTTAAGTCCTGTAATTCCTGCTGAGGCTTTGACTGTAACGGTGTATAAGAGTGATTACGGAGGCTAAAGCGAAAGTCCGTTACACACAGCACTTTCAAGCCCAAACACTGATATTCCTCCTTGTTTTGGACATGAACCACCTCAGGGGGAACCAAGTGGCATTTCCCACCGCGCCACGGTTCCACCTTGGGAGGTAGTGACGGAGGCAGGTGGATGCTTGTGTGCAAAGGTGGAAGGACCACGGCATTTGTACCGTCATCACAGAGGCTGAAACCCTTCTTTTGCCTGTTTCTGATCTACCGTCAGGAACGGGCAGAAAAACTAATCAATGAATGATGGTTTATGAAAACAAACAAAAGTCTTATTTCTATTATTCTGGACTTGTCAAAACTGAGCCTGCTGGTGACGATGTAACAAGTCATTTGATATGAGGAGACACAGCGAAGCCGGTAACTGCTGACGCCGGCTACCCACGTGCCCCGGCACAAACATCACATTATTAACAGTAAAACAGCTGGTCACGCCGCGTTGTTGACAGATGTTGAAAGCTACGAAGTTATGAAATCACTGCTATCAGCGGTCTGTCAAAGAGACACAGCAGCAAAAGGTTGTACTACAACGCTTAAAAAAACAAAAAACAAAAAAAAACCTTGGGATTGCACCAGAGCTCCCACTCAAACAGCCCAACTCCACCAGTGGAAACGTCACTCCACCTGTCTGTCACCATCTTCTGGCTGGACTACCCACCCCTGATTAAAACACTGGCTACCAACCGAAGCAACATCTGTCACCACCCACAGGTGCAGACACAGGTGATATTCGCCAGGTTTCCACCTTGATCCTCGATTTTCTTTGATTCACACATTTCAGACCATGACCTAAAAAGCGTCAACGTCAGATATTACCCATCTCCCTCCTGCGGGGTACACAACCTTTGACCTTGGAGGTGGTCAGCTGAGGACGCGTCATGAAGACGGCTTTGGCGTCTCCAGTTCGTGTTAACCCCAACCCTCGCCGACCGTGATGTAACACGAGTCGCCTCGCTACGGGGGCACGGCCGGCGCGCCGCCCCGGGGTAACGCGGCCCATGCGATGCTGCATCCAGATGCCGCCACAGGTACACAGACATGCGTGCTCGCCGTTGCAGGAGCACCTCGTTCTATTTTTCATGAGCCCAGTCGGTTGCCAGGGTTTTTGTTACCATGGCCACGCTGCAGTGTGATGCAACAAACCCCCCCCAGCAGATCTCCCCTCGAGTGCCTTGGCATGACACCAACTCGGGGAGCACTACGGGACTATAGGATGGCACAACAACTGGCTGAGCTCGGTATCCTCAAACACCCCGTCCACAGTCCTGTTTTTTATTTATTTATTTGTTTATTTATTTCCTGACCGACTTCAGCTCAGCGCGGCGATACCAGCGCTGTCACATACCATTAATGATGCAGCAATTTCCTTCCTCCCGCTGGATCTCCAGCTCTGCCTCAGACAGGAAACGTCCTCTAACGCTGATGTGAAGTCTGGACTGTAGGTGCGTTTTTAGGGTCAAACATTAAAGAAATGATGTTGGATTTATAAACGCAGGAAAGCGTGGAGATGAAAAAGGCTGGTGAAGACGACTACCGTGTCTCTTAAATCATAAAATAGATGAGTAAACATCCTGGAGCAGAAGGGACTGAATATTCTGACGTGGGTGGAGAAGATGCGTTTGCTTGAAAAGAGAAAAGAGAGAAAAGCAGTCTGCCTCTCTTCTGTAACAACTGTTGTCGGTGCTAAAACACTTCTGACTTGTGCGCTGATATCATAGCCCACTGTTCCCACGGTACACCCAGAACCAGACGTTCATGTCATCTGGCCTTTGCCAGCTGAAGGTGTGTGAGCAGCCGGTCAGGTAGGCCTACCTGGGTTGTTGGCCTCTCCTTCCAGGACCTGCAGCTCGGTGCACTCGGCCAGGGAGTGCTCCAGGCACAGCTGCAGGAAGCGGGCCTGGGTCCGGCTCACCCTCTTCAGCAGCGACAGCAGGGCCACGGTCTGCTCGCACTCGTTCCACCCCTTGAACCAGCTGGCTAGCACGCCCACCTGATCGCGAAACATCATGGTCTGCGGAGCGGGGGTGAAGGCACGCCGAACGGGATGGGATGGGCCGGGCCTGGCCGGGCCGGGCCGAGAGACACGGGATCTCCCGAGCTTCTGCGGCGATGGTATGGGTAAAATGATCGCAGGGCTACAACCGTAGACGATTTCTCTGGCACAGGAGGCGGGGCGGGCCAGTTAGTGAAGATCAGCTGAAGGACTGCAATACTATTCTTAGGTTTGTCATCATGAACCGGAACGGGGGGGCGGTGGGGGGGCACCGATAAAGTTTAGCCTGCAGCAGATGTTGTGTATATTCCTGCTGGAGGGGTTGTTGCACACCACCTTCGCCTGTCCGATGATCTCCTTTAGCGACGGCGAAGCGTGGCGAGGCGAAGGGATCTGAGCGGCTTCCGAGTGGATCTCGGAGGGACCGATATGTGATGAGTCAGCTTTCTTCCAGCTCAGCCTGTGTCACATCAGCTTCATTTTTCTTCAGGAAATCCCTCCTGGGCCTGCAGGGTGGGGTGTGGGGGTGGGGTGGGGGGGACAGCAAACTTTAGAGAAGCATATCTGGAGCATATTTGTGCACCTCCAAACTCATTTTTTAATGCATATTTTACATATAAAGAAGTTTCCCTTCCAAGTCGAAGCACAGCTCCTTCACAGCGACACCCGAGCGTTCACGGCTCGGCTGCTCACGCGCTCCTGAGCGCGCAGGCTCGTGGCATCCAACCGCAGAGACAAAAATAAGAAGAAGAAATGTTGGTGGTATCCACCCATTCCTAAAAATACGGCTGTCTGGAGTTCTGGCCCTGCATCCCGGAATTTTCCAGAGAGCGCCGCTTTCCCGACGCCTGCGTCCCCGCGGGGACGTCCACCCGCCCCACGCACCCGCCCCACGTCTACGTCAGTGACAGGTCCACACTTGCTGCGGTTCGGTCTGAATCCGGAGAAAAAGCCCGACAGAAAACGGCTTCAAGAGTCGAGTCTAAAACTGTCACTCTGCTTCATCAGCACGCGCGCGCACACACGCACGCGCGCCGCTGGCGGTTACCGACGTGCCCGCGCGTTCCTGTGAGTGTGTGTGTCCGTGAACGTGTACGTGGGGGGGTGGGGGGTGTTTTGTAAAGAAAGCGACAAAAAGAGAAGATAGGCGAGTGGATGTAAACTCTCCGTGACCGTGACGCCGGTTGTTGTTTGTTGTTTTTGTTTGTTTGTTTGTTTTCTCCGAACTTCCTTCGGGAATCACCGTAAAGCGGCTCCGACTCGGAGTTACCGTTAAACGAACCCGTCCGGTTTCCCGCGGCTCGCCGCCGTTAACTTCCGCCAAGAACCGTTAACTCCCGAAACGAGGCTGCTCGCGTCGGGACTCGGACTCGGACCCGCGACTCGGTTCTAGTAGGTGGGGAAGGACGGACGAGGGAAGCTGGGAAGTTCAGTTTTAAATGTTTGGTTGGTTTTTGTTGTTTAACTGTCGCTTCGTGTCGTGGTTCCTACCTGCCGGAACAAGTTCGCATCGTCGGGGTTCGGAGTCGGGTCGGGCGGCGGACTCGGCTCTGTTTTCGGGGAGCGGTACCCCCGTTCACTCCGAGTCTGAGGGATTTGCCATCTTGACCAACTTTTCTTCTGACTCCCTCCAGCAGACGAGCACCTCTGGTCTAAGACACGGCGGTCAACGCAGGCGGGACACGGCGGGACACTTCCGCTTCGGCTTTTCAAAATAAAGTCCGGGAGCGCCGGCAGGACTCGGGTAGGAACCAATAAATAACTGAATAAACAACTGATGTTTCGCTGGACAGAAAATCCCATCCACGTGACCTTAATCATCTAGATAGTGTGATAGTTTTTATTTTTATTTTGTAACTTTTGTACATGCACCTATTGTTATTACAGTTTTAACTTGCAGAATGACCCATATCTATAAATATCTTTGACTTATTTCTTCATATTTACATTTTTCATCCCTTGTGTTGCATAGGATCTACTTTTATTTCTTTTGTTGCTGCAATAAGACAATTTCCTACATGAGATTAATGATTCTACTCTAATCTAATCTACCATATTCTAATTTACTCTACTCTATTTGATATTCTACTCTAGCATATTCTACTTTACTATAATCTATTCAATCTCTACTATTTGATGGCCAACAATTAGCATCTAGTGACCTCAAAAATGTAAAGAGTGAGAAAAATCACTCCACAATCTTCACATATATTGTTACAAACTGTTAAAGCAGCCAAAATATTTAACTCACAGCAATGAAGAATAGAAAACAGTACCAAAGCCTTATTTAAAAAAGAAAAAAATGCAATGTAAAATAAACTGCACTTCAAACATAGATGGCAATGTTGTTTATTCTTGTGTACTAAAACGTCCTTTTTTTTTGCTTGGAATAAAAGTAGCATGACTACCTGTTTGTTTGTTTGTTTTTTTAAGATGTTCTCAAAAAATGATATATTTCAAAATGTGTTTGAATCAAACATATTGAAAGTTTCATAGTTTTAAGTACTTTGATAGATCATTATATTGGTATAAGTTGTAGCTGGAATGAATGTTGTAGTAGGTTTTTGATGACTGTGTAGATGGAAAGTTTAACGCTAAACCACATAAAACTAGTCCAACAACGGTTCAAATCCAGTGTGTCAGAAAAAAAAAAACTGTATGAGAACAGAATAAATGATACATCAGAATTAATTTAAGATCAAGTATTGACATTAAACCAGAATAACAGACTTGATCAGATACAACTGAACGTCTGCAACCCTTAACCAAGTCAGTGTGCTGTCACTTTTCGTTTTCCTGCCCACAAGGGCGTAGAATAGTATCTGTTAGCTTTAGCCGACTATACAACACCGCGTTTGTTTGTTGAAAACACTTAGCACCACTTATCTTAGTTTACAAAGGACTGAAGGAGCGATATAAATACGTTGTGCTTTTATTTTGAAGGCCGGCCTTGTCGTTTTCCGGCTACGTTTCGGCGTGATTGATGCAGGGAGGCTCGTGCTGCTCGTTTCCACATGCTAATCATTAACAGCAGAGCATTACGTCAGGGGCTTGGCAGCGCGAGGAAGCACCAAAATAGAGAGCGTGTGTAAGCGCGAAAGCGGGAGAAAACGTAAGAAAAAAGACGAGTTTCCAGCTCGTGAAGTCACGTCCAGACACGAAGGAAGCCGAAGCTCTGACGACATTTTGTGTCGGAAGCGGCTCGACTCGTCTTCGTTTACTTTCCACGTCCGTAAAGTGGCGGGATAAGACGTTTACCGTCGTTGAACTACACGTTAGTTTCATTTCCCGGGTTGTTTCTGAGGAGTTTGTCGTCTCGGACGAGATTTCACAATAAAATAGAAAAGGTTGAAATAAATGACAAACTTTTTTTTCTGACATGTGGAAGTTTTCAGTCGAGTATTATAACCAGGTGAAATTACTTACACATGTTAATTAAAATTAAATAAAATGAAACTGTCTCAGACAAATTAGCTGGTACTGGTTGAACATAACGTGACCACAGTGACTTGTTCAACTAAAGAGTGTCCTGTAATCCACGTCTCAGAGGTCTTCGGAGTGGTGAGTGGGTACCTGTGGGATGTCTGAGATGATGCTCACCACCAACGATGGACCAGAGACACCAAAGGAGACATGTCTGAGGAGATCAGAAGAACCTTCTAGAGCGGCATGTTAAAGACCAGAAGAACATCTCCAGGCTGATGGATGTTCCTGAGACCACAGCTGGACATTTCATGCAGAAGTTTAGCGTCCATAGGACACGAGAGGACAACTGAAGACAAACCGAAGAGACAATGATATGAATGGAAACCAATGAGATTCAAGGTGAAGGTCCATCATCCTTCACCGAGGAGGACTAAATCCTGAAGAAG
>JAOWBL010000018.1:93136-106117 GCA_028564865.1 Zenarchopterus dispar | reverse complement strand
AATATAAGTCGCTCCAGAGTATAAGTCGCACCTACTAAAAAATACATAATGATCTCAATTGTCTTTATAAGTTTATGTTTACGTTTTTTTATTTCAGTGGTTGTAATAGGAGTAGCAGATACTGGCACACAAACCTAGAGCGCCCTCTCGTGGCTGTCACTGTGAAAGTAACAAAAATGTGAAATTATATATTTTCATATATAAGTCGCACCTGAGTATAAGTCGCAGGACCAGCCAAACCATGATAGCACCTTTTCTGAGCATTTTGCAGTCAGACCTTGCTGGGACCTTCACTTCCAACTGGCAACTGTCTTGAACATATTGTCCTTGGAAATAATCTTTTTCATTGTTGAAGAAAAGGCTCCAAGTTGTTTGGAAATGGCTTTGTGACCCTTCCTCAATTGACTGTCAGCACTATTTTCTCAAATATCCTTGCTGACGTCTTTCCTCGTTGGCATTGTGTTAAAATATGATTGAACACTCCAGACCACTAAACTTTTTATTTTTATATAGACAGCCACACTTCAAATACTCAATTAAACAAATGGATTTGGTTAGTGACATCTTGCTGCAGTATGATTAAAGTTCTTCTAAATCTCTTTATGCATTATGGTTGAATTTTTATTAAGTAATGGTAACATGGTAGAACATGTCATGCGGTGTTGTTAAATAGTCTAATTTGTCTAAATTTGCACCTCTAAGCCAACATGCTAAGAGTGTTTTGAACATTTTAAAATATTTTATGCTTACTTGATGACTGTGGGAACTTCAGTTAGCTTACTTGTCTTCTCCAAAACATCATAAAAAAGTGTATCTATTGGGACTTTTTTTCCCCTGTAGTTGGCTTAAAAAACACAAATACCCAAACCAATATACGACTGGTTTTAATTCATGACCAGACCCGTAGCTTGATTTAGGCTGTTTAGATGCAGAGCATCTTTGGTGAACTCACTCGGCACTGTTCTTCATCAGCGATGTGTGTAATTGATGTCAGGAGCAGCAGCCAGAGTTTCCCCTCTAGGATATCCAGGTGGTTCGTATTTACCCATCAGTCTGAGTTTTTCAGCCCTGCAGTACGTCCATGTGCACACACAAATGCACACATAATCTCATGCATAAACCACGCAGAACCAACTGTCTGAATTCATCACGTTAAACCTATTTTGGGTTGTTGGTCCTTGTAGATCATGTCCTGTCACAACACGCCTCCAGCTGAAAACAAAGACTTGGAACCATGTTTCTTTTCACAAACAGCAACATGTATGGAAAGAGGTTTAATGAAAACAAGAAACAACCCGTCAAAAGGTCTAAAAACTGACACAGTTACACTGCAAAAGCACATTTTTTAAGAAAGCACAAAATAAAGCCCCCTTTCAAGAAAATTAGTCTTACTTTTTGTTTAGTGGCTGAACTAAGAATTCTAGTCAAGAAAGGTTTTCTTACCTTATCATCAGAAATATTTTTTTTCTTAACCCGTAAGGACCCGTGGTGACACAGGGGTACCAGAAGCCCTTATAAGGGCTGTCTGGTCCCTGTACACCTGTGTCAGAGTTTGGTCCACATTGTCGGCTGTAAGTCGGATTCGTTTCCCGTGAGGGTTGGACTCCACCAAGGCTGCCCTTTGTCACCGATTCTGTTCATTACTTTTATGGACAGAATTTGTAGGTGCAGCCGAGGGGTTGAGGGGGTCCGGTTTGGTGACCTCAGAATTGGGTCTCTGCTCTTTGCAGATGATGTGGTTCTGTTGGTTTTATCGGGCTAGGACTTTCAGCTCTCAGTGGAGAGGTTCACAACCGAATGTGAAGCGGTTGGGATGAGAATCAGCACCTCTAAACCCAAAACAATGGTCCTCTGTCGGAAAAAAGTAGCATGTCTTCTCCAGGTCGGGGATCAAGTGCTGCCCCAAGTGGAGGAGTTCAAGTATCTCGGGGTCTTGTTCACGAGTGAGGGAAGGATGGAGTGGGGGATTGATAGGTGGATTAGTGCAGTATCCGCAGTGATGTGGACTCTGTATCGGCAATTCTTCCTTTAATATTTAATGTAAGGCAATTCAACATGTGCTAATAATACAAGGGGGTATGTTGTTATTTTATTATTATTATTAAAGAAAGAACTGAGCTGAAAGGTGAAACTCTCAATTTACCAGTCAGTCTACGTTCCTACCCTCACCTATGGTCACGAGCTGTGGGTCGTGTCCGAAAGAACAAGATCGCGGATACAAGCGGCAGAAATGGAGGAGATCAGAGTAGAGCCGCTGCTCCTCCAGATCCGGAGGAGCCAGATGAGGTGGTTCGGGTATCTGGTGAAGATGTCTCCTGGACGCCTCCCTTGATGAGGTTTTCTAGTCTCACTGGGAGGACCCAGAGAAGACCCAGGACACACTGGAGAGACTATGTCTCTCAGCTGGCCTGGGAACATCTGGAGATCTCCCCAGATGAGCTGAATGAAGTGGCTGGGGAGAAGGAAGTCTGGGCCTCCCTGCTTAGGCTACTGCTTCTGGGTAAGAAGAGGACGATGGATGGATGGATGGATGGTGACACAAGTGTCACATTGCTTTTAAGTGTCCTGGGAAGTTCTTTACACATATGGTCCACTTTGTCTATGTTATGTACCCTATATTTTTTCTACAAGTAGAAATGGTATGGGTTCTTATGGGTCAATATGAGACAAAAGGCTTATTTCTAGAAGGGTTGTTTTTACAGTGTATATTCTGGACAGTACTGTTTCCAGGTTTTTAGTGGTCCAGCAGCTTGTCCAGGATGCGTGAGCAGGTCAGTTTCTATATCACAATATGAGAAGAGAAAAAGGCAACAATTAGATGGCCAAGAGTCAAATCTCCCATCTATGCTTCATGCTAAAACAAATCGAGACTTATAGCCGTCTCACTTTCCTGGATCAGGTGTAAGACGTCAAGAAGATCAGTCCCTGAATGAGCCGAAAACTGTTATGGAAATTTCAAATCTCATATCCAACAAGCAAAGAGAGGAAAGTAACAGGAAGTTCCTGCTTCAGCATGTGAGGCATTTTTATTAATCCCAGAATCTGATGTGAAACAGCCAGACAATTAAAAACACATTTGAAACGCTGAACAGTCAATGTGGTGTGAATAATGTTTGACTTTTATCAGCATCTCTTGGAAACCGGTAAAATGTAACTGAATATTTTCTCAAGGACTCTGTTTAATGAACTATGAGCTGATACAAACGATGCCAGAAGTTCCACGTGTTTTGGTTTCAGTGTTTGGAGAAGAATTAGCTGAGTCAGCAGGAATTATTTATTTCAATTTTCATATTTTTTTTTTTCTCACAAAAAAATAAGACTGTCAAATTAATGAACCGCAGAGCTGCTGTTTTGAGAGGTTTTAAGTCTCAGAAAGACTCATGCTGCTCATCCTGTTTGCGCTGGTTTAAACTAAGCAGTCGCCATCGGCAGCTTCACATTTTACTATGCAAACACGAGAAACTGGTATCTGTCACAGTCACAGATGTGAGCGATGCAGAGGACCCAAATGCAAACTACCAGGCAAGAGGCATGGAGATGAAGAAATTAAACATCTATTTGACATAGTCAAAAACGAGGTGAGGCAGGAACAGAACTTGACATAAACTAAACAATTATACTCGAGAATCAACAATGACAACAAAGACAGGAATCTGGCTCTGTACAAAAGTGAGAGAAGCGACAGTTAATATGATACAAGAAACTCAAATGTGGTGCGAAACAAAAGAAGAACCAAAACTTAACAGAATACATGTTGGCAAAATAGTTCCCATATTAAACAGGAAATAAAACAAACACAAAAAGTACAGACATGCAGGACGAGTTGTAATGTCACTTGCTCAGCTGACGCTAGGAATTTAATCTGGGCTGACTTCCAAATCATACACTTGTGCATTCACACTTACTAATTTCAGGGCATAAGTGCACTTACACCATAATCCAAAACGTCTAACTTCACTGAGTTACCACAAGTGACCTATTTTAGCTTCTTTTACCTCATCTAAACATATTATACTTACAAACATTACCTTTTAGTCATTGTGACTGAATCAGCCTTTGTTTCAGATGTCACTACTGAAACGACATCTGAAATGAGGACTGTCAGAGTTGAAATAACAGCAGACGGTCAAATCAAAAATGATACTGGGTTAATACAAACAGGCGGTTGCCAAGCAAAGGGCAGTAGCATGATGATTACAGATGAGGAAACAACAGCTAGTAATTAGCTGAGCCGAGTGTCAATCAGTCTTATTAGAAATAAATTCAGTGCTATATATAAATTCTTCTGGGAGTATAAAAAAATTCATCCCCCTCAGAGTGTGAAATTAAATGATTGAACCAGGCTAGCCATTCACCTGGTCTTGCCCCGGCCCAGCTTGCTGATTCAGGCAAAAAAAACAAACAAAAACAAAAAAAAAAAACAAACAAAAAAATGACTGCAGTGGTCAGGCTGAAACTGCAACCAAAACCTTCACAAGTTAACTGAAGTAGAGTCCTGCTTAACCCAGGACTGCTAACTCAGCACGCTTAACCTTCAAAGCTGAGTTAGCACTAACAGCATAACAAATATTATTAAAATAGGAGCGATTTTTCTTTTTATCAGTGAATTTCACGTCTGACTGTTCAGATATCAAATTCACCAAAAGTGAATACGGTATATGTATATATATGTGTATGTATGTATATATGTATATATATGTGTATATATGTATATATATATATATATATAAATATATATATATATATATATATATATATATATCTATATATATATATATATATATATATATATATATATATACATAGAGAGAAAGAGAGAGAGAGAGTCTTTCACACTCTCTTCTCCTGTTTCAGATCGAGGACTTGAAGTCGAAGGTTCAGGATCTGAACGGGAAGTTTAAGAAGCCCACCTTGAAGAGGGTGCGGATGTCAGCTGACGCCATGCTCGCCGCCCTGCTGGGCTCCAAACATAAAGTGTCCTTGGACCTCAGGGCCAACCTGAAGCAGGTCAAGAAGGAGGTCAAAGAGGAGGTGGGCTCCTCCGTCAGAGAGTAAAAACACCCTCCAACAGAGCATCGGCCGATCTGTCATACTCAAACCAAAAACGGGTAGGTAAACGAGTAGAACAGAAAACATCTATTAAACGTTTTTTTTCCTTTTTCCTTCAGGAGAAACAAACCGGCGACTGGAGGAAGAACGTTGAGGACAAGGCCCGGATGGACGGCAGGAAGAAGATGTTTGAGACCGAGGCCTGAACATCCGTTGTGGTGTGAATCAACGTTGTTAACACTCTTGTGCATGATAAACACATTAATGTACTTTTTTTTCACATTTAATAAGAATTTCATGCAAACGAACATGTTAAAAGTGTGAATAAAGTTTCATTACATCATTTTCCATCTGAACAAGAAAAATTGTTTTATCACAGCAACAAAAAAAGAAAATGAAGAATAACAAGAATAAAAGTAATAGAGATTTAAAAAAGGTGAATTAATAAAAATGATGTACATAACAATAGTATTTATAGACCGTACACACACGAGGCAGCACAAAATATCTGTATTTACATATTTAGTACAAAATATTAATAATGACAATAAATAAAATTATAACTCTACATTTCTTTTAAATACCCACATTCATGTTCTTATTATTTTAGTTGCAATTAATAGTCTATTGATTTGATCATCTGATAATTTATTCATGTTTTAGTTACAGATTTAGGACTTAACAGGAAATATCACTAACTCAGCTGAGGTTTGGAGCAGATACGATTAAACAAGAGTCTCATTTTATTATTACTATCATCATCATCATCGTTATCATCATCATCATTATTATTATTATTATTATTTCACACAGAGACATGGATCACCTGACATGCTAATTTTACTATAAGACTATTGTCAACATTAAACATCAGTTTAAATTCTATTTTAGAGAATATTTGATTGTATTTAGAAGTCGTCTCCCAGTTTCCTTCTTGTAATTAAGAGAAAATGTAAAAAAAGAAAAAATTATTTAAAAAGTAAGTTTATAAAAACTAATTAGGAGGTTATTTTATACTAGAAGTGCAACATTTATTCACCAGGATCACTACACAAACACAAACAAACACACATAGTTCTAATAATAAACTATAGTTTATCTAGAACAACTATAAATCCAGATATAACTGGATTTATATTGTTTTTGCATATAACTCTTGACCTTTTTGTTAACTCCTGAACAGGGTATTTTTCAGTAATAATATTGTTTATGGTTGATGCACGTAAATATGATTTAAACACCATTCAGACAAACCACTTCTTTACTGATATTAGTAATGAGACAGAATAATCTGTCAGCCCCTTTCAGACTCTTTAATGACGACTAGTTTCGCTAGTTTTCCTCTTTTTAAATAAATATTAGGTTTTGGTGGGTGTAGCGGCGGAGTTTATGTTGACATCGCAGCACACTTCCGCTTTCCAGACGTTTGAGTTTTATTTTATTGTGACCCGGGATGGATTAGAAAGTAACGTATTTAACCCCAATTCAATTAGCGACACGGTTAAAGTCGTTTTAAAAAACAGTTAAAATTGTTAAAAATGAAATTTAACGGCTGTCTTTTACAATAAAGTTTTTTTTTTCAATAAAAGTGGTAATCACGTGACGACGCGTGACGTCACGAGACCCCGTGACACTCCTGCGGTTGAAGTACAACAGCAGCCACAACAGAGACTACGGTCTACGGAAGTGGTCGACAAATTTGATTAAAGTACGTAAACGGAGCGAGTCGAGGCGTCGGAACCGCGGACCCTCCCCGAACCCGTCCGAGGAGCCAAAATGACGGCGGCGGTGTTCTTCGGCTGCACCTTCATCGCCTTCGGGCCCGCCATCTCCCTGTTCCTGTTCACCATCGCCAAGGAGCCGCTCCGGGTGATCTTCCTCATCGCTGGGTGAGGAGAACAGTCTCGGTCCTCCTGGATGTTTCATGACTATTAAACACGGCGGACAACGACGGGGGTGTCGGTTCATTGTCAGGAAAACGCTCGGAACCGGGGCTAACCGACGCTTAGCTAGCTAGCTAGCTAGCTTCCGTCTGAGACTCGATCCCGGTCGGGTTTCTTATAATTCAGTCTTATAAAACCAAGAATCATGTGATTTATAGGAGTCCACACTCACGACCAGCAGGCTGATAAACCGTCAAAGACCCGTACAGCCGGATCTAAACTCGATTCGACTCCAGTTGATCGAGTTGAGATTCGATTCGGTTCGGTTATACTTTAATAATCCCACAACGAGGAAATTTACATGTAACAGCAGCAAAATGATTTTTAAAAAATCAAAGAAAAGCGAAACATGCAATATACCCCATACAGAAAAGATAAACAATCTAGTATAAAAGTAAGATCTATAGTACGTTTACATAATATATAAATATGTGGATTTTTTTAATAGTAGCAGGTATGGAGACAAAAAGAAGGCACATAGTAATATTTAACTGAAAAAAATGAATAGATAATATTGCACATAACAGTATCAATATAATTATTATAAAATATAATGCACATGATCAGAGCAGCTTTTGTATGTAAAAATATAAATGACTGAATGGTGCAAGTGAAGACGGTAAAAACAGGTTCAGGTTGTAGTTGTGTTGAACTACAACACGACTACAACCGTTTCTGTGGTAGTTAAACCACAGAAACGCTCCTTCCAACACTGGGAGTGATCAGAACAACCCTGACGGTGGCCAGATGATCAGTTATCAATACCTATTGATAACAGTAGACAGAACCACAGGCAAGTGCTTTGGAGATGGTAAGTTTCTTTGGATTTTTCTGAATTTAGGAGTCCATCCATCAATCCCCATCCATCTCCTTGTCCGTCCCTCCCTCGCTCATGAAGAAGCCCCAGAGATGCTTGAACTCCTCCACCCGGTGGGTTTAGGAGTGTGAAAGTGGGACTTCCCCGTTCAGATGCAGCTGGGTTAAAACCGAGTCTCGTGTTTTTGTTGAAATATTTGTTTCAGAGCTTTCTTCTGGCTGGTGTCGCTGCTGCTGTCCTCCACGGTGTGGTTCATCTCGGTTCAGATCAGTAACAGAGACAGCGCCGCGCAGCAGAAAGGCCTGCTCATCTTCGGCGTGGTGCTGTCGGTGCTGCTGCAGGAGACCTTCCGCTTCGCTTACTACAAGCTGCTGAAGTGAGTTTGTTTCGCCTCAAAGCCCACCTCCTCCTCAGTTTCCCAGTCGGGAGCCGTTTGTCCCCGTGACCTGTTGGCTTCGACCGACTCCATGAGCGTTATTATAATTGTTGAAAGTGAAACTGATGTGTGTCTCTGCAGGAAAGCCAACGAAGGCCTCCTCACCCTCAGTCAGGAGGAAACCATGCCCATCTCCATCCGACAGCTGGCCTACGGTACACCCTTTAAACCACCATCCCTTAAATCTGTTGTCACACCTTCAATCAGAATCACTGAGAACCAATAACCTAATGTCCTCCAAGATGGTTTAATCTCACACATTTTATTAATGTCTGACTTCCTAATTCTGCCTAGGAGGACTAAAACCACTGATGTGAAATATAAAAGTAAAAGACTAGATAGTGATGGGTGTGGGGTGTGTAGTGTGGGGTGTGTAGTGTGGTGATGACTGGTGTTTATGTGATGTGTCTTTGTGATGAGGTGTGTTACAGTAGGACACAGACGTGATAGTAAAAGACAAATAGACATAAAAATGATTGGCACTTGAGATTTTTAAAAAAAAAGGTTGAAAACATTTAGTGACGTTAGTTCTGGTTAAGGAGGCACTTTTCTGGTGTTTACTCTTTAAACTGATTTTATTTTTCTTTGTTTTAAAAATTAAAAATGTACACGTTTTTACTGACGTTATTAAGTTTGTGTTAAACATGTTTTTAATGTGCAGAAATGCCAGCAGTAACCTAAATATGTCTTTAATCAAAGCTTTAACTGTCACAAAAGTGCATGTTGAGTCAGTTCTGAGCCTCGATTGTCTTATAAACATTAGGTGTTTTTGTTGTTGTTTATTATCTGAACATGTTTACGTAACGCTGTAATAAACCGTCGTACTACTACGTGTTTTCACGTATAAAAGTCCGACTCAACCTGCTTGTCTCTCTTCAGTTTCGGGTCTGGGCTTCGGCTTCATGAGTGGAGCGTTCTCCGTGGTTAACATCCTGGCCGACTCTGTTGGACCCGGGACCGTGGGCATCCACGGAGACTCGCAGCACTACTTCCTGTCCTCAGGTACGCCGAAGCTTTGAGTCTCCACGCCCGTGTCGGTTACCGAGACAATCGGCTCCTGTCTCGAGTAGGCGACCCGCTTTCGTCTCGTTTGTGTCTCCCGGTGGGACAAGAACCAGAATAAAACGTTCATCGGTACAAACTCGCTGTTGAGATCCGAGGCTTCATGGTGCACGTACGTGAACTATGAAATCCACATGTGATGCTGCGTTATGCATAGAAGTAAACCCTGGGGACTTTTTTTGAAACTATTAATGAGCTGTCTGATCCGGATAAAGCAAGTATCCAATCAAATCAATAACTTCATGAGGGTTTTCCTCTCGGTGGAAATTAAATCACTCGGGAAAAACTTGCCTTGTTGCCCCAAAACCGAGTGCATTCAAATCTCTCTCTCATCTATCTCTGTCTCATCTACCTCTCATCTATCTCTCATTTATCTCTCTCATCTATCTCTTGCTATCTCATCTACCTCTCATCTATCTTTCATTTATCTCTATCTTATCTATCTCTCTCATCTCGTCTATCTCTGTCTTATCTATTTCATCTATCTCTTGCTGTCTCATCTATTTCATCTATAGCTCTCTATCTCATCTATCTCTCTCTATCATCTGTCTCTCTCATCCTACCTCTTGTTATCTCATCTACCTCTCATCTATCTCATCTATATCTATCATCTATGTCCCTCTATCATCTATGTCTATCATCTGTCTCTCTCATCTACCTCTTGTTATCTCATCTACCTCTCATCTATCTCATCTATATCTATCATCTATGTCCCTCTATCATCTGTCTCTCTCATCCTACCTCTTGTTATCTCATCTACCTCTCTCTATCATCTATGTCTCTATCATCTATATCTCATCTATGTCTCCATCTCATCTATCTCATCTATGTCTCTATATCTCATCTCTATCATCTATCCTAATCTAATCTTTCTGGTTCTGTCAGACAGTTTCAAAGTTGTAAAGTCTCTCTGGAGGCGACGGGGTTTTAAATGTGTAAATTTGTGACTGGATCTGAACTTCCAGATGTTTTTAGTTGAGTTTGTTTTGCGGCGTAAAATTTCGTCTGTGGTGGAGCTGCAAAAGGGAATTCTGGGAAGTTTGGTGGATTCTGATCGAGCGAGTACGTCATGAAGCTGAGTTTAGAGCGGCTGAGGGTCCGATCCCGCCGGGTCACGTGTTCATCACCGTAAATGCCAAAAATTTCAAAAAATGTGTTTGGCTAAAAGTCAAAAGAAGAGCTGGACACATGAAAATATTTTAAAAAAGTTGACTTTACTGCGAGAAACGACGTTTCGCTGCCAGAAATAAACAACATGAGGCGGTGTGATGGATTTCTGACGCCACAACCAGCTGTAAAAGTTTTGTTTTAGTAGTTAATCGGTGGTGGTTCTGATCAGACCGGTATCGATGTTTAAGACTAACGTCCCCTCATTCACGAGTCGAGTCTCGCTGACTCAGCGAGTAAGCAAACCACCAAACCACCAAGACCCAAAGCTGATCTCCGCGTCTCTGATCTTCTCCTTCAGCCTTCATGACCATGGCCATCATCCTGCTGCACATGTTCTGGGGCGTCGTCTTCTTCGACGCCTGCGAGAAGCAGCGCTGGTGGGCGGTGGCCGCCGTGGTCGTCAGCCACCTCCTGGTGTCCTGCCTGGTGAGTCCACGCACGAGCAGAGCAGCTCCACCCGGGGAACATCTCGCCTCGAGGAAAAACCTAATCCTTCCTCGTTTTGAGACGTAACCTCGGTAACGAGGAGGCTAACAGAGGTTTGAAGTGTCTGATGCTGACTTCCGTCTCTCGCCGTGCCGCAGACCTTCCAGAACCCCGAGTACACCTCCAGTCTGATTCCCACCTACGTCATCATGCTCCTGATGGGCGTCTGGGCGTTTTACACCGCCGGCGGGTCCCTCAGGAACCTCAAGCTCTGCCTCACCTGCAAGGACAAGGACTTCCTGCTGGCCAACCACCGGCCCAGATAACTCCGGAGCCGCAGGACTCGATCCAGGAGATCCCGGACCGGAAGACGACACGTTCACGTCGCGGTCCTCCGGACCCAAGCCTTTTAGAGGAAGTGGGAGGTTGTTGAGTCGCGTCCCGCTTGATTCAGGTGAAAGTTTCGTTTTTTTCCCCTCCGGTTCGTCTTGAACTCCTTCACGTACTGAGTTTCTAGTCGCCATGGCGACGCCGTCTCCGTGTGAAACGTTTGTGTATATAAGGCCGAATTACTGAACGACCGGATTCGACGGTGGAGCTCCAGGTTCGGTTTTTATCTGTTTTCTTTTTAATTATCCTGAAGTCAAACAATTAAACTCGTTTTTGGTCGTGAGTCTTCTTCCTCCTTTCCCATCTGACAAACTGACGCTGAAGAACTTTTATTTTTATTTTTGCTGAGCAGGCGGAGGCGTTTGCACACCGATGTTGACTTTAATATTTCCTCGTTTGTTTTTAGTTTACAGGATGAGCAGTGAACATGCGTCTTTGTGCCTGGTTTTCTTTTTTTTTTTTTTTGATCACTTTGTACAGTTTGTAATGACGTCTGCGGCGTTCTTTAACACGTTTCACTTGTAAGATGACTCAGCAGTTTTTGCTGAAAATCGAGTCCAAAAAAAAAAGAAAAAAAAGCTTGTTTAATCAAATGGACGAAAAACTTGTCGAATCAAAGTCAAACACACCAGAGCTGTGATCATAAATCATCTTGAGTTGATCCAAAACTAAGTTTAGATGGTTTTTTTTGTACATCCACAAAGTTGTCCAAACACCTTCGATTCGACGGTTCGAGTCCCCACAAGTGTAGAGGAATCCTGTTCATCAACCTGATCACATGTAAAGCTTTAAGTACCGTTGGACTCGTCTCTGGTCAAGAATTATGGACTTAACTTCGACTTTGTGCGATTCACCAGCACCGCGCACGTCTGCCTCTCGGAGAGTGAATTGTTCAACTTTGACCATCTCCTAACTTTTCATTGGAACCATAAAAAAAACAAGTCAAATGTTAAATTATTCCTGAAAACTTTGGTTTGTGAATAAAAATGAGCATTCCAGTGGACTGGTGGTGTTTTTCGTTTTTAAGTGGGAGGTTTGGAGATCATCACGGCTGTAAACGACCGTTGTCTTACCTGGAGGAATTTCTCACGACTCAGCGAAACCCCAGAGGAGACAAAACAGCAGATTTATGAAATCTGTTGGGGGGTGAACGTGGACGGCAGGGTTCCTGGTGGAGCCTGAGGAGGCTCCCCTCCGTCCTCCCGGTTCTGAAAGCAGACGCCTCCTGGCCGGCCGGCACAAAGCCCACCGGGGTCTCGGAGGGCTTCGATCAAAGAGCCTTTCAGCCACACGGAGAAGAGTTTCCTCTGGTCAAAACCAGACTTTCACATGCAGGTGTGAGCTCCAGGTGACGTCAGGACCTCGACGGGCTTCAGGTTCGGGTCTGAACGGTGACCAGAGGAGGGGAAAAGGTTGTGAAATGTCCTCTTTAAGACTCGGATATCTGGTGTAGTTTGTGAAAAAAGAGCAAATTTAAAAAAAAAAGAAAAGGGAAACTAAAGAGACGGATAAACGTCAACAGTCACCACTGGAATTTTTTTTTTTTTTTTTGCATATATTTTAAAGGTTAGTACCATGATTTGGTACAACCTTTATCCAAGGGATGGATGGATATATATATATATATATATATATATATATATATATATATATATATATATATATATATATATTATATTTTTATTTTT
>JAOWBL010000018.1:39567-56259 GCA_028564865.1 Zenarchopterus dispar | reverse complement strand
CCCCACTCTGGTCCCCACTCTCATCCCCACTCTCGCCCCCACTCTGGTCCCCACTCTTTTCCCCGCTCTGGTCCCCACTCTGGTCCCCACTCTGGTCCCCACTCTGGCCCCCACTCTCGCCCCCACTCTGGCCCCCACTCTCGCCCCCTCGCCGTCCTCAGGTACAGCTACATGATTGACAACGTCATCCTGCTCATCACCGGGACGCTGCACCAGCGCGCCATCTCCGAGCTGGTGCCCAAGTGTCACCCGCTGGGCAGCTTCGAGCAGATGGAGGCCGTCAACATCGCCCAGACGCCCGCCGAGCTCTACAACGCCATCCTGGTGGACACGCCGCTGGGTACGTGGACCTGCTCGTCATGAGTGAACCCACTCATGACTGTGGACCCACTCATGAGTGTCGACCCGCCTCCACGTCATGACTGTGGACCCGCCTCCACGTCATGAATAGACCGACTCATGACTGTGGACCCACTCATGATCATGGACCTGCCTCCAAGTCATGAGTGGACCCACTTGTGACCGTGGACCCGCCCCCACTCATGACTGTGTACCCACTCATGATCATGGACCTGCCTCCAGGTCATGATTGGACCCACTCATGAGTGATGTGTGGGGTGGACCCACCACAGATGACTAAAGTGCTTGTGTCTCCGTCCAGCTGCGTTCTTCCAGGACTGCATCTCTGAGCAGGACCTGGACGAGATGAACATCGAGATCATCAGGAACACCCTCTACAAGGTCAAGTACAGCTTCAATCTGACAACCAGCTCGTTATTTACAAACAAACAAACTTTTTATTATTCCTAAAGAAAACAGATGATTAGTTAAAGACGAGGAAGTTTCTGATTCTTCTTCTTTTTTTTTTAATCTTCAGACTAAAAAACGCTTGTTTTTCTAACGTTGTCCTTTAATGTTTTGATTGATAACTGATCAGTTTTTACGTTTGTGGTTTAGTCATTTCCCTTATTTATTTATTTGTTTGTTTGTTTGTTTGTTTTTTCAGGCGTACCTCGAGGCGTTCTACAAGTTTTGCTCCAACCTGGGAGGAACGACGGCCGACACCATGTGTCCCATCCTGGAGGTGAGTCTCCCCACACCACAACGCCGTCCCCCAGACTCGTTTCCCAGAATTCCCCTGGTGTCTGAGCTGTTCTCGCTGCGTGCAGTTCGAAGCCGACCGCAGAGCCTTCATCATCACCATCAACTCCTTCGGCACCGAGCTCTCCAAAGAAGACCGCGCCAAGCTCTTCCCCCACTGCGGCAAGCTTTACCCAGAAGGCCTTGCTCAGCTGGCCCGCGCCGACGACTACGAGCAGGTCAAAGCTGTCGCCGACTTTTACCCCGTAAGTCGGCGGCGGATCGGACCAACCCGACTCAGCTGTTTCTCTGTTGTACTTCAGTTTTTTATGTTTATAATAATCGATTTCTTTAAACGCTTGAACGTTGGTTTCTTCTTCTTCTTCTTCTTCTTCTTCTTGTGTGTCTTCAGGAGTACAAGCTTCTGTTTGAGGGCGCCGGCAGCAACCCCGGAGATAAAACTCTGGAGGACCGTTTCTTTGAGCACGAGGTGACTCGATGATGACATCATCACACACAGACGTTTACTTCACCTCGGGATTTTATCATCCGTTTTTCTAGCGCCGTCATCAAAAATAAACAACAGAATAACCTTTCAACTTGATCGATCACAAAATCAGTCTAATTTATATGATTAAAATGTCGTTTCCATCTAATATTCATGCAGAAAAACGTGTTTTAACATTTCATAGACTTATTTTTACAAAACAAGAACTTTGTTGTTTTTTTTTTGCCATGGTAACGGTAATTTTAATGTAAACACGGCTTTGCCAGAAGCCTAAAAGTTTCGTGACTTTTAGATTAATAAAAGAAAAAAGTTTGTTTTAACCCAAAAAAAGCCCCTCCCCCAACCGAATAAATGTTGTTTAGAAGTAAACAGACGACGTACAAACAAAAGATGAGAAAACTGTTCTTAGACCTGATTCTGACTTCGATCCAGACCATCAACCCTCCACCGCCGTGCTCGACAGTGTTATCAATACTGATGATCAGTCCGTCAATACCGATGATCAGATGAGATCAGCTATCGGTGCTCATGATCAGTTGTCAGTGATTAGAAAGGATGGTCAGATGATCAATGATGATGATTAGAAATGATGATCAATGATGATGATCAGATGATCAATCATGATGATTAGAAATGATGATCAATGATGATGATCAGATGATCAATCATGATGATTAGAAATGATAATCAGATAATCAATGATGATGATTAGAAATGATGATCAATGATGATGATTAGAAATGATGATCAGATAATCGATGATGATTAGAAATGATGATCAATGATGATGATCAGATGATCAATCATGATGATTAGAAAGGATGGTCAGATGATCAATCATGATGATTAAATGATCAATGATGTTGATTAGAAATGATGGTCAGATGATCAATGATGATTATTAGAAACGATGGTCAGATCAATCATGATGATCAATGATGGGCAGATGATCAATGATGATTAGAAACGATCCATGATGATTATTAGATGATCAATGATGATGATTAGAAGTGATGATCAGATGATCAATGATGATGGTCAGATGATCAATCATGATGATTAGAAACGATGGTCAGATGATCAATGATGATGATTAGAAACGATGGTCAGATGATCAATGATGATGATTAGAAACGATGATTAGATGATCAATGATGGTCAGATAATCAATGATGATGATCAGATGATCAATCATGATCACAGTTAAAGGAAAGGTTTGTTTTGGTGACTTGTGGAGCTCGATTGTGGTCACGTGATCCGGTGACTGGTCTGTGAGAGGTCGGGGGTCGTGACCTCTGTCTGGGTGGAGGACAGGTGTGACGGTGTGTCTGGTCCTCCTCCGCCCTCCTGCAGGTGAAGCTGAACAAGCTGGCGTTCCTCAACCAGTTCCACTTCAGCGTCTTCTACGCCTACGTCAAGCTGAAGGAGCAGGAGTGTCGCAACATCGTCTGGATCGCCGAGTGCATCGCCCAGCGCCACCGCGCCAAGATCGACAACTACATCCCCATCTTCTGAGCGTCCTCCACCCGCCCCCCCGCCGCCGTCCCACCACCCTCCCGTCTCCAGCCGTGAGTGAGGGGCGGGTCTTCGACGGCATCAGTGTCGCTTTCTGGGAACTAAAAACAAAAACCGCTCAAATCAGAGGCGGAGTTTCAAATTACAAAAACCTCCGAGACGCCGGGGTCACCTGAGGTCACCTGAGGTCACGGGGTCATTTCACTGTCAAACACCTGTCTCCCATTGTCCAAACTCAGAGCAGTGTTGACACAGCGGGTCCCGTCCTCACCTGTCCTCACCTGCCCTCGTGTCCTCACCTGGTGTCACCTGGCCTCATGTGTCCTCACCTGTCCTCATGTGTCCTCACCTGTCCTTTCCTTTCCCCACCTGCCCTCATGTGTCCTCACCTGGTGTCACCTGGCCTCATTCGTCCTCACCTGCCCTCATGTGTCCTCACCTGGCCTCATGTGTCCTCACCTGGCCTCATGTGTCCTCACCTGTCCTCATGTGTCCTCACCTGTCCTTTCCTTTCCCCACCTGCCCTCATGTGTCCTCACCTGGTGTCACCTGGCCTCATTCGTCCTCACCTGCCCTCATGTGTCCTCACCTGCCCTAACGTGTCCTCACCTGGTGTCACCTGCCCTCGTGTGTCCTCACCTGCCCTCATGTGTCCTCACCTGCCCTCATGTGGCCTCACGTGTCCTCACCCGTCCTCATCTGTCCCATAAACAAGAATAACTATGTGGACGACTCGACGGTGGGCAGGACCGAGAACCTTTGGGTTCTTCTCCAGAACTTCAAACTTACCTGCAGACACCTGTCCACACATGTCCCCGATCTGAACGTCCCGCCCTCGTTCGTCTCCGAGCGGACGCACCTGAGACATTCCTGAGTTCTGGTTCTTCTCATCATGTCTGCTGGTTCTTCTCTTGAGCGTGACGTGAACCAGCTGCTTCTCTTCTTGTTTTGATTGATGTTGAGTATTAAACACCCACCCGCTGAGTGGGAGTCTCCACCCTCCTCCATCCCCACTCCAGCGTCACTTCCTGTACATGAACCTTTCACAATAAAGCAGTCGAGTTGCTCTACGAAAGCCTTGATGTTAAAATAAAGATAAATAAATAGATATTTAAAGAGTGTATAAATTTGTTTTCTCCTGCTGTAAACTGTGATTTATTTCCGTGTTTGTTTGTGAACGTTTGTTGTAAACGTATTAAAGTTTAAACTTAAACAGGTCTGAAAGGCTCTGAATTCTTATTCCTGCAAAGATTAAATGATTTTATTTCAGATCTCACATTTAAGTCACGGATGTTGACTGTTTTTCTTTTGTTTTCTTTTTTTTTGATCATTTTTAACTTTAAAGTTGTGAACTTTAATCAAACAACCGACATATTTTTAGTTTCACTGTTATGAACTTTTTATTTTTATTTTTTTGTGAGTTTAATTCAGGCGTGGTTCTGAGTAAACTCGACTGAACCGGCCCCAGCGATCCGTCCCTCCACCGCCTGGATTCTGTTAGGACTTGATTGGGTCCAATCAAGCGGTTCCGCTCCAGCTGCTGAGTCGGCAGCCTGCAGGCCTCAGTTTCCCTCTGCTGGTCAGCGTGAGAGGACTTCTGGAGCCCGACCAGACATGACCTTCTGCCTGAGAACCCGAGCCCGCCTCTCGGACCTGCACGGTTCTGTGGGCCTGACGGACTGGGACTTGGACAAGGAGCTGAAGCTGGCCACCACCACGGACCAGTGTGATCACGGTGAAACGTTTCTCACTCCCGTTTTTATTTCCGTGTGACCCGGAGAACCGGCGAGGAGCAGGATCTCCTCGGTTCGGTCCGAAGTCCAGCTCAATGATGAGTTTGTGGTCCAGACAGCTTTTATGGGGAGAAAGGAGTTAACGTGGTACCACAGGTTCAGGTGGGTTGGTGGTCCAAGTTTTGCTGGGTGGGACTTTAAGTTCCTGAAGACTTGAGTGGACCTGCTGAGTCAGAACTTTTATTTTTTAAGGTGTTTTTTTTTTCAGGAGCTCGTTTCCGTTCAGAACTTTTGAAGATGTGAGAAGTTTTTAAACCTCAGCTGATGTTTTACTGGAACAAATGTGCTACTTTGATGGTGCCGCTTGGTCCGGACTCTCGGTTCTGTTACCGGCTCTTATGAGCCCATCTGAGGGACCTGATGATGGAGGACGTCACCCACTCATGAGCTGTGGAAGCAGTAGAGGGTTTTTTTCTGAGTATTCTCCATTTTTGGAGGCAGAGCGGCAGCGGCCCGGTTCCCTCTACGTTTGTTCCTAGTTTTGGGCGGTTCAGGGTCACCTGGTCTGAGACGACAGGTGAGAACATGAGGAAGAACCAGCTCAGAGTGGACGAGTGGGTTCGGATGTTTAGGACCCGGACAGATGAGGGAAAGTTCTGAAATAAGTCCCGGACCTACCAGTTCAGGTGAGACCTGTTCATGTCTTGGCGTGCACGTGAAGACGTGCAGCAGGTGAACCACCTGAAGAAGAGCTGTGCTGACCTGAGTGGGTTCAGGTAACGAAGGTGTGGATTATCTTAGTTCTGTCCAGATATAAAATAACGGAAAATAAAATAAATATACGAGATAAAAACAGTGGATTATTTTGGTCAGCTGACTGCTCTGAGAAACGCCTGATGGCTTCCTGAGTCCGGTTAAACCGCGGGTCGGAGATGATCGGCTTCGTGTGCTGTTGTTTTTGTTTTGTTTGTTTGTTTGTTTGTTTTGTTTTGTAAAGACTAACTGACTTGAGGTTCTGACGCTGTTCCTCCAGCAGATGTTTGCAGATGTTGCTGAACTCTCCACAGCAGACTTGTAGAAGGTATCAAACAACTGAAGCTCCTCGGCTTCTTGAAGAAGTCTTTTCTCCGTCCTTAGAACCATCAGGAGAACGTCGAGGTGGTTCTGTTCCACCTCCACCTCTCCTCCCATGATGGAGGATCTCCATCCGTCCACTTTCTTTACCCGTTTAATCCTGTACAGGAGGGTCAGCTGGAGCTCGTCTCAGGTGAAGGATGAGGGGACAACCCGGACGGGTGGTGACCCAGGATCACGTCTGGTCCTGGACGGGTCGTGACCCAGGATCAGGTCTGGTCCTGGACGGGTCTGGTCCTGGACAGGTTGTTACCCAGGATCAGGTCTGGTCCCGGACGGGTCCCCCTTCCCTTTCAGATGGGGCAACAACTTGATCCAGACTCTCCTGAGATCCACATCATCTCCTTTGTCTTGCTCACGTTGACGATGACAGGATTATTTCTACGCCACAAGCGATCCACCAGATCTCCATCACCGACCCCCCCACCCCACCTGCAGAGTAATCTGAGTATTCCTTCAGATGAGGGGACTCTGACTTGTACTGGGATCTGAACCGGAGTGGTGAGAGTAAGGCGCCCTGTGGTACTCCTCTTCTACTGGACCACCTGGTCAGACCCACAGTGGATCCCTCCTTCACTGTGGAGAGGATCCCACAAACCAACCAGAACCATGGAGTTGACCGTCGGTGTGGTGTAGTTTATACGTATGATTTATGAGATTATTCTTTAAACCGACGGTGTTTTTGGCGGTTTTATTTACTGCCACCATTTTGAATTTCTCCAGATGATTTTAGTTTTCTGACGCTTCGCATCAAAAACGATCCTGATCGATCAAAGCGCCGTCTGCTGACTTTAACAGATCTAAAGTTGCAACTGAAATTTTAAAAAAACATCGATACTTTTTTTTAAAAAAATGGCTAAATTTGGTCGCTGCTGAATTGTTTTTATCGGGTTTCCATAGCAACCACCTCTGCCTTGGTTTCTGTCCGTCAGATTCCTTCGCCGGGCCGAACCTGTGGCTGCTGGTGGATCCCAACATCGTCTGTCCGATCCGGTCCGGCGCCGCCGACCCGCGGCCTGCAGGAGAACCTGCTGAAGAGGTCCAAACGCACCTGCGGGAGTCCGCAGGAACCCAACAACCAGAACTTCCTCCGTCGGAGAAACGGGTTCAGTCCGTCCCCACCTCCCCCACACCCACGGTAATCACCCCACCCGTGAATTGGGTTTCACATGACCTGTGGCCCTCTGCTCTGTTGGGCTGACCCGGAACATAACTGAAAGGTCATTGATTGGACCGTGTCGGACGTTTCTGGGTAAAGTTGAGAACTGAAAGGCGGCTTTTTAAAGTTTGGTTTGTTTGTTTGTTTGTTTGTTTGTTTGTAACTCGGGATCGGGCGCACTGATCAAAAACGAGCTGAAACTGTTTCCGTCTGACTTTTCAGCTCAAGCGTGACGACGTCTCGGGTCGACCGGCCAAGAACAGACGTAAGGGGAGGAGCACAAAGGTGGTGGTGAGGAGGCCATGTCTGCACCACCCGAAAACTCCACGTTTTCAGTTTTTGTTTGAGTGGAGCATTTTTACCCGTAAAGTTTGTTTAGTTGGAGCATTTGTTAGTTTTTATTTTTCAAATGATTTAACTCTCCACCCGGTACAATCTCACGTGAAGTAAGTGAAACTTTATTTATTTGGCACCTTTCAAGCTAAAAATCACAAAATGCTTCACAATAAAACACAAAAAATATAAAAACATAAAACTGAGCAAAAGCGAGTTTAAAAAGATGTTTTTAGCTGCTTTTTTTTTAAAAAAGTGATCCAGTAGATTACAGGTTGAGAGGGAGGGATCCACTGTGGGTGTGGGGGAGGGGGACTCGGTTAGCTTTAGCTTTTAGCTCTATGTTCTCCACGACTAGACCCTGGTCACATGACCTCGGGGACCAGCTGGAGATGGAAAAACCGGAGAACCTGAAGATGTTTGTTTGTTTGTTTTAAATTAAACGTAAATGTAGAATAACAATAATCAAGACGAAGGATCGTCTCAGATCATGACACAACTGGACTCTTGGGAATGTTTCTTAAATGATAAAAACTGTTGTGGATTTTACCCCCCCACCCCCGCCCCCCATCCTCCACCAGGACACCACCAGCCTGGAGCCTGGGTGCTGGCCTCGCCCGCCCGTCAACTACTCCTTCCTCATCTCCTTGGCCCTCAGAAGCAGCCTCGCCGGGGGCCTCAAAGTCCAGCAGATTTACAACTTCGTCAGGTCAGAATCTGGTCGTGGGACGATTTAATGACCTGGACTGACGGGCCCAGACCGACAGGACTCAACCTCGGACCGGCGGGACCCGAACCCTGGACAGATGGGACTTGACCCCGGGACCAATGGGACTTGACCCCGGGACCGACGTGACTTGACCCCGGGACCGACGGGACTTGACCCCAGACTGACAGGACGCAACCCCGGTTCCGGACCGACGGGACGCAACCCCGGACCGACGGGCCCCTGGTTCCGGACTGACAGGACTTGACCCCGGACCGACGGGCTCAGACCAACGGGACCCTGACCGACATGACTCAACCTCGGACCGGCGGGACCCGAACCCTGGACAGATGGGACTTGACCCCGGGACCAACGGGCCCCCGACCCTGGACTGACAGGGCCCCCAACCCTGGACCAACGGGCCCCCGACCCCGGACCGATGGGCCTAGACCAACAGGACTTGACCCCAGACTGACAGGACTGGACCCCGGACCGACGGGACCTGACCCCGGACCGAGGAGGCCCCTGGTTCCGGACCGACGGGCCCCGGACCAACGGGACTTGACCCCGGTCGGGTTTCCTCCACCTCACGGTCTCCCGTGTCCTCTTCCAGAGAACACTTTCCCTTCTTTCAGACGGCGCCGGACGGCTGGAAGAACACCATCCGACACAACTTGTGCTTCAACAGCAACTTCCACAAGACCTTCAACCAGCTCTGCAAGGACGGCAAGAGGAAGTCGTGTTTCTGGCACCTGACCCCGGACGGCCAGCGCCGACTCGAGGACGAGCTCCAGGTGTTTTCTAGAGAAACCTTGAAGCAGCTGGAGAGGAGCATGTCTCACCCAGGTGGGAGGGTGGAGTGGGGGAGGGACTTGTTAACCCAGAGCCGCTGATTCTTGCTAATTTCGTCCAGTAATTAACTGTCAATCAAACAGACTTGAGATGCTAATGTAGAAAGTGAATTTTAGTTTAACCACTTCTTTTTTTTCACTTGATACTGACTGCACTTTTTTTCTTTTCAGATATAATTCGGAGTTCACTTGAAACATGACTGCAGTTAAAAAAAAGAAAAATTACATAATAAAAATTAATGCATAGGTATGCTTTTATAGAACTCAGTATTTTTTATTTTATTTTTTATTTTATTGTCTTGTCTGGGATTCCTAAAAGTATTTTTGAATTTAATCTATACTAAAAAAAAACTGCATTTAACTAAATATGTGTGCAAATCAAATTTGACCCTTGAAGCTATCGTCTAGAAGCATCCTCACCTCATGCAGTAGCCGGGTCCATCAGCCGGGTCCTCAGAACCGTTCCCAGATCCGTTCCCAGATGACTAACTGGACCGCTAGCCGATGAGCAGAACCGTTGCTTACCTGTTGCTCCGCTGCCTGAGGGCCTAGGCAGCTCGATGACCATGGGACTACCCATCCCAGTGGCCATCTGCTGGTTCTTGTTTCATCTTCGGCAGAACGACCAGAAATGGCGTTGGAGGGGAAGGATTTGATCAGAATGAATTTAAGGTTAGAGTTTAGTAAGAGTCATACGTTAGCATGAGCTAAGCTAAAGTATAATAATTAACTCGCAGTAACTGAGTTATAGTGGGCGTGTCCCAGCTGATGGACATCTCATTGTACAGTTTACACCTAGCATTCTTGGTGTTTTGAGTTGAGCGGTGTAAGATATTATCGTAAATGAGAAATAGTGCAATAGTTTGCACTATTTCCTCACTATTTCTCACTATTTCATAAACTATTACGAAACAACTGGTTGCTTCGCTAAGTACAATAACATGACGATTACGGATAAGGAAGTGATAACGGCTAGCCATTGGCTGAGCCAGCTGTCAGTCATTTCAGATCAATTTTATGCTTTCTATAAACTCTCCTGAAACAAAGAAATTCAGCCCACTCAGAGTTGTCATGAATGTGAAATCAAACCATTCAGACTAACATGTTTTTGTTTTTTTTAAAGAAAAACAAGCTGTAAATATGTTCATTTCTGCTGTAAAGTTTTCAACATTTTAACATGAGAGTTAATGGAGATTGACTCATTTGCGGCCAGCCTCTAGTGGTCGGTCGAGGAACTGCAACGAACCTGAAGAGGACGGTTGGTTCTTGGGTTTAACACACTCAGAGCCCTGAAATGGGCCGGGACACAAAAGATGAAGCAGATGACAAAGCCCATTTCAATTTTTGACCAAATGTATACGCCTTGACGCTTTTTGTTTTTGTTTGTTGTTTTTTTTTACAACAGTATAACAACTCTGTGACTTAAAATCTTGAATTAAATTCACAAAAACTAAATCAAACATCCATGTCAGCTGATTAAGAAGTTGTAAACTCACCACTTGTGACACCAAGGAATACCAGAGAAAACCTGGCTGACTCGTGTACCGTGAAACTACTTTAATCAAGGTAGTGACGTCATTAGAGCGATACCGTGGTTGGCCACTGGAGGGCGTGTTTTCACCACGACGCAGTACTTATTAGACATGCGTGTCTGGGGCTGGAAATCAATCAAAACGTTGTCAATACTACTACTGACAGCGTGGGAAATACCAAGAGTGTGGGACAGCGTGAGAAAACGGTCATCTGTGGGACTTTTAGGCTGATTGTGTGAGAGTTAACAGCTTTGAAATTTTGTACCATTAAAACTTGCACTTTACATCAGGTTGTGAACTTTCATCTCGTTCCGTTTTACTCTAATTTGTTCTGATCAATATTCTGTCTTTGATGCTCATAAACCACACAAACGTTCATTATTTGATATCGACATGTCAGAAGCAGTATTTTTGCGCCTCCTTCCCGCCGCTTGGCCCAGATGTTTTTTTAATGCTTGTAGGTAAATCTTCCTCATTTGCCAGCAGTCAAATGGTTTCTAGAAAAGCAAACGTTGTTAGTTTAAGTGTCTGGTAGTCAAATCAATATTCTCAAATACCAAACTCAACATCAGCACGCATCCACTTGGTCGCGGGTGGCCCATCAGGCGGCAGGTGTTTCCTCACGTCTCGGAGACCAGGACGGGAAAACGATGCTTCAGGACAGGTAACTGTCACACAGGAAGCTCACCTGTCAGGTGGCCATCAGATCTCTTCAGGAGGTGGTTTTCTGTTAGAAGCAGGCAGCAAATGTGATCCTTGGCATGTCAGGTCGCGTCTTAATCCAGTTTGTTTCTGTGTAACAGGGTTCTGATGGCGAGAGGGGGGTCCGTGGGCTTCCTCGTCCTCCTCCTCGGCACCACTGTGTCTGGACTGGGATCAGTGGTGTGGAAACTTCACTCGTACCAGGACTATTTTTACACCTGGGAGAAGGCACAGAAGTTCTGCAAAGAGTAAAGTCCATGTTTGATTCATCTTTTTCTTGGTTCTGATGTGTGGGGCGTTGGTGGTTAAAAAGGCCAACATGGTCGGAGAAATAAAAGGGAGGAAAGACAAGATCATTTAAAACTGTCATTAACAACCATGCTAAACATTGATAAGGATAATCTTTATTATCAACACATATCTCATGAAACACACTGAAACTTGTCCTCTGCTTTTAACCCAGTACTAGTTAGACTGGGAGCACTGGGCAGACACCCAGGGATTAAGGGCGTTGCTCAGGTGGCCCACAGTTAACCTCTACACCCAAAAACCCCGGCGAGGATGGGATTCGAACCCACGCGTGCAGAGCACAATGGATTAGCAGTCCATCGCCTTAACCACTCGGCCACCTCGTCTTGATGTTAGCTAGTCACCCACCCCTTCTCTTAACTTTCCCCCGGGGTCGTCAGGTTTTAATTAAATTTATCTATTTGGTTGTTTTTACGCAGCTGAAGTTGGTTTCGACGGTTAAAGGTACTGCAGGTACAGGTGGTGGTGAGGGACTCGACCCAACGCTTGTGTCCCATTCATTGTTTACCATCAACTCGAGTCTTCTAGCTTATTAAAACAATCTGTGGACATGTTCTGATTAAAAGTCTGTTTATTATGTAATTATTAGAACAGAATAAGCTTTTCTTTGTGATCAAACATATTTGTGAGATGAAATTCCCTCCATCGCGTTTTATCATGTGGGTTTAATCAAGACGGAAAAATGTCCTTAAATTAACGGTTGAGGTCACGGCTGTTTGTTTACTCACAAAACACAAGAAATGAGCGAAACCTCGGCTGACAGAGTTGCTTGTATGACGAGAGAAAACTCCTTAAAAAATGAAACTGAATTTCCCGTCCCGACAGCTACTTCATGGACTTGGCCAGCGTCTACACGGAGTCGGAGGCCAACAGTTTGCACCTGCTGGGGTATCACGCCTGGATCGGCCTCCACAAAAAAGGTTTCCTGGGTGACTGGGTCTGGGCCGATGGAGTCAACTACAAGCTCAACGCCTGGGCCGACAACGAGCCGCACTACACCGAAGACTGTGCTGCACTAAACTACAATGACCAGAAGTAAGGGACCGCGCGTTGGTAAGACCCCCCACATGGGTTCGATTTTAACCAGGATTATTGGACAGTCAGTGTAACTTCTGTCATACTGTATTTGGCATGAACTTCGAGTCTGAGACTTGGACTCGAGTCGCTCAAACAAAGACTTGAGACTTGATTTGGACTTGAGGCTAATGTAAACATTAAATTCATGAGTTTATTCAGTTAATTCAACAAAACAGCGAGGATGGCACCAACCTCACCTGGAGCTGCTTTGTTTATCACATTTGGTTATAAAAACTCTGGCAGACAAGTCGATGACCATTTAAAAAGTGTTTGGCGTCAGGATAAATGATGCCGGCTCAACGAAGTCCGGCTCCATCAGGTGCCCCAAAACACACAACCATAGGTCAGTCACTGGTTGAGGTCGCCTGGACCAGTGTTTCCCAACCCTGGTCCTCAGGGGACACCGTCCTGCAGGTTTGAGATCAGGGGTCACCAACCCTGGTCCTGCAGGTTTGAGATCAGGGGTCACCAACCCTGGTCCTGCAGGTTTGAGATCAGGGGTCATCAACCCTGGTCCTCAGGGGACAGTGTCCTGCAGGTTTGAGATCAGGGGTCATCAACCCTGGTCCTGAGGGGACAGCGTCCTGCAGGTTTGAGATCAGAGGTCACCAACCCTGGTCCTGCAGGTTTGAGATCAGGGGTCACCAACCCTGGTCCTTGGGGGACAGCGTCCTACAGGTTTGAGATCAGGGGTCACCAACCCTGGTCCTCGGGGGACACCGTCCTGCAGGTTTGAGATGTTCCCCTGCCTGATACAAGTCTCTGTGTCATTAACAGACTTGTTCAGACCTTGATGACGAGCTTCTGGTGACCGTTAATTAGAATCAGGTGTGTTGGAGCAGGGAAACATCTCAAGCCTGCAGGACAGTGTCCCCCGAGGACCAGGGATGTGAAACACTGGACTAGACAGGTCTTTTCCTTTCAGGGGTCGCCACAGCAACTCATCCATCTCCATCTAATCCTATCCTCTACATCCTTTTCACCAACCACCTTCATGTCCTCCTTCACTACATCCATAAACCTCCTCTTTCGTCTTCCTCTAGACCTCTTGCCTCAAAGTTCCCACCTTAACATCCTTTTACCAATAAATTTAGTGTCCCTCCTCTGGACATGTCCAAACCGTCTCAGTCTGGCCTCTCTGACTTTATCTCCAGAACATCTAACATGTGCCGTCCCTCTGATGTTCTCATTCCTGATGAGAACCTCAACATTTTTATTTCTGTTACCTCTAGCTCCGCCTCCTGTCTCTTCCTCCCTGCTCTCACTACAGATCATCTGCAAACATCATTGTCCATGGAGATTCCTGTCTAACCTCATCTGTCAGTCTGTCCATCTCCATAGCAACAGGAAGGGGCTCATGGCTGATCCTCGGTGCAGTCCCACCTCCTACTTGAACTCTCTGTCACACCTACTCCACATCTCACCACCGTCTTACAGTTCTCGTACATGTCCTGCACCACCTTCACATACATCTCTACCACTCCAGACTTCCTCATATGGTACCACAGTTCCTGTCTATAAGCTCTCCCACCTGTGTCTTCCTCAGGTCCACCGTCTCCACACCATCAACATCTCTGGTCTCACCACTGTCATGTGGACTTTCCCTCATGTTTCTTGTGTCGTCTCTTCAAAGGGTTTATGGGCAGGACTGTTCGTCCTACAGCTTCTTCTTCTGTCACGAGACTGAAGACGGCAACCGCTTCTACACATTCGTACCCCACTCGAAGACGTGGGAGGAGGCCGAGGAGTACTGCAGGTCGAACGGTCAACATCTGGCGGGCTTAACAAATGCAGATGTGAACATGGCTTTGAAGGTGCAGGACTTTCCTGTCTGGACTGGAACGCACAAAAACGGTAATTCTTCATAAAAACTGGTTCCCACCTGGTGACAGCAGGGACGGTGGCCCGACCAGACAACATAACTGTTCTGCACCTTAATATCGATTATTAGTCTGGTTCCTCTGGATTTGACTTTGATTTCCAGGACGGGCTGTATGAATGGACACAGGATTTTTCCTTTAAATATAAGGAAAGTCCTACCTCAGAATTGTTTAAAAAAGAAGCTATTTCATGCATTTTTTTACTTCAAGACTGAAATTCCTTGAAGTCGGGTGTCCTAAAACCAACTGAACAGCTGATCCAAAAGTCTGCAGCAAGAGTTCTGGTGAGGATCAGCAGGAGATATCACGTTTCCCCCGATCTCGGCTTCCTGTTAAGTCCAGCAGCTTAGTTCCCTCTTATCATAAAAAAGTCATAAATCCACGTTATCCCAGAGGAGCACTTCCCCTCAGTCGGCACACCTTCTCGTGGTTCTTGGACTTCCCAAAAGTAAAACAGGAAGCAGAACCTTCAGGTATCAGGTTTCTGTCTTGTGGAAGCAACTCAGAGTTGATGTTCAGGATGCCGTCTCTAATTTAAAGATTAAAACATTTTGGTTTTTTGTTCTGGTTAAGCTAATAGTTGGGGATAATTTGATTGATGATGCATACTCTTCTTCTCTGACGAGACGAGAGGCCATGCGTCGATTAGATGTTGTTATTTTTGGGAATTTTCCAGAAACTCCATAGTCTCAATGCTTAAATTCCTCATGTCATACCGGTTTCTTTTTTTGGTCATTTTCCGGTCATCTGCCTGGCGGTACAGATGTGTAGAAGTAAATCTGATTAAATCCTGGTCTTTGTTTTCACTCTTGCTTAGATCCAAATAATCAAAAAGGATGTTTTTTGTTTGTTTGTTTGATTGTTTGTTTGTTTTCATGGCACGTCTCGAACCCTCCCTGAGTTTGGCTCAGCTTGAGATTTTTACTGTTTTAGCCATGTTAACCAGGTTGTTTTTCTCCCTACTGTCGCCTAGGGGAGGAGTCAGGTCTGACTCCGCCCACTAAATTTGGCTCCAATGACCAGAGCTGTGAATAATGAAGAAAAAAGTGCTTTTATGTGGTTTCTCATCGCTGTTTTGTCCAAAGCATGTCAGAGTTTTATTAAGGTCTCAAGAAACTGGGTCGACTTTTGAAAAAAAAAATAACAGCAATAACGTGTCTTTAATAAAAACATAGATGAAGGAGATAATTTTGTTATGCTTATTTAGCCTCCCATTCAAACAGTCCCTCTTTCCTCGCTTTTCTTGCCTCATTAAGAGTTCAGCCAAAAGCAGATGGGATAGCCGACTTTTTTTTTTTTATCAGATGATAAACGGACTGACAGCTCATCTGCGAGGCTGAAACTTGCACATCTGTTCTGCAGGTGAAATATGGAAGTGGACCGAAGGCCTCTCCAACTACACCAACTGGAAAGCAGGAATGCCAGACGATGGCGGGGATTGCGTCTCCATTTCCTCCTTCAGGAAAGAGATGGCGACCCAGAACTGCAACCAGCGGTTCCCGTTTGTCTGCGTCTGGGAGAACATCATCCTGGTCAAGGAGAACAAGACCTGGGAGGAGGCGCTGGAGCACTGCAGGGGCCTCTCGTCTACCACCGGTGGGGCCCGTCGTCACGATCTGCTCAGCGTTCAGCCTGGAGACGAGCACAAGTACGTGATGGGAAAAGTCTGGCAGGCCGGCAGCGAGGAGGTGGGTACGAGAACGTTGAGCTGAGTGGGTAGAAACGAGGACATAAACAACCGTGTCCGTGGTCGTGTGCTGAGCGTGCTCTTTCCTCTCGCTGCAGGTGTGGACTGGCCTGCGTTTCCTGGCTGGTGAGTGGGTGTGGGTGAACGGGGCAGATATGCGGTACCACCTGCCCCTCTGCCCCACGCTGGGGCATCACTGTGGAGCCATGCTGAAGAGGGACACCGGCAGCGTGGAGCCCAGAGATTGTTTAGAGAGAAAAAACTTTCTTTGTTATATTGTCTATTAATGGAGTCTTTGATTGAGTGTCCCTGAAGCTCAAAACAACCAGTTACGCTCACGTTGGTATGCTGATTTTTGTTGTTGGGTTTTTTTTTCTTTCTTAGATGTTAGCTAAAAATATTAGCTTTAACAAAAAGTAGCACAATTCTGCTAAATGGATTTGCTGTGTGCGCAAATATATAAGTGTGTGTGTGTATACATATATA
>JAOWBL010000017.1:12380902-12443637 GCA_028564865.1 Zenarchopterus dispar | reverse complement strand
ATATATACATATGTATGTATGTATATCTATATTTAAAATCATATGTACATCATATATATTGTATACCTATTACCAATTTCGAGAAACACAACTTTTCAAAAGTAGCTCAAGTTATCTCAGGTGAGAACGAGTCAGGGCACACTGAGGATGAGACAAGACAAGATGATTTCAAGACGTATTTAGACATCCTACCGTCCGTCTCTGGTATGACCCAGTAAACTCTGTGGCTAATTAAATCCTGGAACCAATTAGCATCCCAGTCCCAGTGGAGCTAAACTAGTTCACTGAACTGATTCATCAACAGACCTGAAGTCTGCAGGATTACAGGATACTCAAACAACATTTCAGACTGCTTCTGAACCCAGAAAAGAACCACAGAACTTGAGTCTGGTCTGAAACAAACTGATTTCAGCTGTGGGGTCCCTCAGGGTTCCGGTTTAGGGTCTTTTACCTTTAAACCAATAAAGCTTTTCATTACTGTTATAATGACATAATGATGTTACTACGATAACTACTACTAGTGCCACTGCTTAGCATGTCCAGTCAAACCTAGTCAACATTCTAACTGGTGAAATTGACCTGGTTCTTTTCCTATTCACAGCCATTTCCAATGGTATAGAATGTACTGAGGCACTTTACAACAGGGCAGGGGGGAGTTTATGCAGTTAGTCAGACAGAAATGTCCAAGAGCCACTATTCAAAACAACTAAGATAACTCCAGAGTTGCAAATAACAGCGTGGATCCACAGGTTTTTACTGTGAAACCAAAACAAGTCATTCACTAGCATTCCTTCTCCATTGGAACCATGTTGGACGTCTTTTGTGGACTTTCGGTCCTCGCTCTTTGTTTTGTTAGATTAGTTCTTTGGTGATCAAATGGATCTGTGTCCGTTTGTATTGACCCTTGAAACTCAAAGTTCGATCCAGAGGAACTGTGCGGAACCAGACTAATTGTTTGCATCAAAAACAATCAGGACTGGCGACCTACTGTCATGTACCAAAGTTAGTAGCATTCTTTTAATCCTGGAGTGTTTTTTGTGCATAAACATAAAAATCCTTTGATTGCAGTACGCTTAGTATTGGCCAAATACAAAGTCAGGTGTCTTGAATGTTTTCCACACACCCAAACGCTCTAGCAAAACTCTGACTTTTATAGAGGTTTGCACAACTGTTGATGATCAGTTCATCAGTGATGATGATCAGTTCATCAGTGATGACGATCAGTTCATCAGTGATGATGATCAGTTTATCAATGAAGATGATCAGTTCATCAGTGATGATGATCAGTTCATCAGTGATGGTGATCAGTTTATCAGTGATGATGATCAGTTCATCAGTGATGATGATCAGTTCATCAGTGATGGTGATCAGTTTATCAGTGATGATGATCAGTTTATCAATGAAGATGATCAGTTCATCAGTGATGATGATCAGTTCATCAGTGATGATGATCAGTTCATCATTGATGGTGATCAACAACACCTGACTGAAACTTCCCCTCTTCAGTTCTATGGAGGTAGAATTGCCACCAACGTATATGTTATGTTTGTCTGAGGTTTAATACTAAATTGTTATATGATTAGATCATTTCTACACACAGACAAAAGAGAATTAAAAGAGGATGTCCTAACTTTAGCATTTCTGTGTCAGTCCGATATGTAGTATGTTTAGATTCACACAAGAGTGATCAGTAAAAGTTAAAAACTATTATCCATGTCCTTTCTCCTGTCTTCTCCATGGTCTCCACTGCCCATGTCTCTATCCTTGTCTTTGTCCTCTCCTCTGGCCTTGTCTTTGTCCTCTTCTCCGTCTCCTCTGCCCTTGCCTTCGTCCTCTCCTCTGTCTGCTCTGTCCATGTCTCGGTCCTCTCTTCTGTCTGCTATGTGTCCTCTGTCCTCCTCTCTGCTCCCCAGCGTGGGTCAGGAGATACAGAGAGTCAGCGTCATCAGCAACCTGCCGAGTCTTGTCCGGCAGAATCCAGCTGAGACTTTTCGTCGAGTCGTACCAAAAGTGCGGGTATGTAACATTGTAAGACTGTATGTCAGATGTGGACAGGATATGGTCATTACTCCAGGATATGAAAGGTGTATTGGACAGGTGTGTCTTAGATTGAACGTGTTGAACTCATGTGATCCAGGAGGTCCTTAATGGAGCGGGTGCTGAACTCCAGCTGGCAGCAGCGGCGTCGTTTTTGACCATCCTGCAGGATGATATTATCCTGATCCATACACACACGTACTCTATCCTGAAGACGGTCCTGCTGCAGCTGAACCACAGAGACACAGGTAAGCCTTGGACACGCAGAGCTGGACCCTCTGTGACCTCACCTACAGGTTTTTGGCTCTGAAAACTGTTTTTCAGATGTGTGGGAGATGCCTTTTTGACAGGAGCTGACTGTGGAACACACCCACCTTACCTCAGTTAGTTATTTTAGTTTAGCTTAGCATATGTTAACCTCATGTTCATCCTGATCAAATCCATCCTGATGTCACTACTGAAACCACATCTGAAATGAGTGTCAGCGCCAAAATTTCATTTGTTTCTTTCTTTGTTCTGTGTTGGTCTTGGTTTTGTTGAACTCTTCTGGACTTCTGTTTGTATCTTAATTCCCAGTTTTATTTAGATTAACTCTTTAAGATAAAACAGTTTTGTCCTGCTTTGGGTTCTGGTTTATGATTCACCTGCTGTAGCAGTAATTTCTGTTAAAATAAGGAACGTTATTAATGTTATTAATAATGGGAGCCATATGATAAAGTAGACTGCTGGAGCTACAGGACCTCTGCCAGAGAACCGTGGACGACCGTGGCTAGCTGGACAGTCGAGGCAGAGCGAGGTCTGGGTAGGTGGCTTGGCCGAACCAGCCGGCAGCATCGGCAGTGGTTAAACTGCTGCCACAGCACGGACTGTAACTTGTAAAGGATCGGGGGAGTAAAGGTGTCTCGACTTTCTACCTGCAGTCCGGGGGCTAAGACTGCTGATTGGCTTCCAGCTCCAACCAAGGGCTCAGGGCTCAGACCCAGTCGAAAGGCTGCTAGCTCATCAGTGATCTTCCAGGCCAACCCAGAGCTGCATGTGGCAGTCTGTTTCAACAATATTTTCTTTAAAATAAGAATCACTATGATCTGATATGATGCAATTTCACCTGATGTTGTATATAAAAAATCCCACCAATCACGTCATGGGTGTGAAATCTAACTATGGAGACCAAAAGTTTTTTTTTTTTGTACCAGACTGTAAATATTTTTATTTCTGCTGTAAAGCCGAACATTTTAACATGGAAATCTAACTCACTGTTGGATCCAGACCCTAGTGGTCGGTAGAGGAACTGCAGGTCCAGATCCAGACCCTAGTGGTTGGTAGAGGAACTGCAGGTTTTGGCAGTTCCATGTTGGCGACAGCGTATTTCAAGTGAAGCCATGTGAGTTAAACTCTTAAAGAGTTGTTTTGTGTGCAGCTGATGTTGTTGTCTGTGTTGACAGTGGTGAGCAATGCCTGGTTGGAGACTCTTTTGTCAGCTATGACCACTCTGCCCAAAGAGACCATCAAACAGGAGGTCAGCTATTGATCAATACTTTCTGCAGTACTGTTCTAGACTTCAGTGTTAGTTTTTATTGTTGTTTAATATTAGAAATAGTTAAAGTACAGCGTTCAGTGCCATAAATGTTAATAACCAAGGTGTTCAATCCTCTCTGTCCTGCCTGTCTCACCTGTGTCACCTGTGCCCATCTTTCTCCCCAGGTGCTCAACCCGTTCCTGCATCAGTCGCAGCTGTCCCACTCTCCTCAGGCTCGTCTGGCTAGCTGTCGCATTTTAGGAAGAGTTGCCTGCAAGTTTGATTCTCACATGTGAGTCGCAGCACGGCGAGTAACACGGTCCAGTCAAATCTTATCTCAAGATTCAAGTCTCACCTGTCTCTCACCTGTCTCTCACCTGTCATCTCACCTGTGTTTCTGTGTCAGAGTGAAAAAGGAGCTGCTGCCGTCGGCTCGGTCTTTGTGTCAGGACGTGGACTCTGAGGTCCGAGCCTGTATGTGCCGTCAGCTGGAGAGCATCGCCAGAGCTGTCGGGTAACTGCTCTCAGACTTCTGACAAACTGAACGCCGGCTAAACAGCAGACATGTGGACAGCAAGCACATCTAATCAAACTACAACCAACATGTATGACTCATGCAGCATTTATAGGGGTCCACATGTGAGCTTAAAGATGGGCTTCAAAATGGCTCCCAGTCTGCAGGAACCATGGTGGTTCGACCTGGGTTTGTCCATTTGGGCTCTGAGTAGGATCTACCCAGATTTTAGGTGGGTCCAGCTCGTTAGTTTTCTAATGTGGGCCATACGTTACCAAAACCAACCAAAGTAGTTTCCCCCTATCTCATGCCCATTTTGCCCATCTCTATCTCTTATGTATCTCATAAACACTTACTGGCCACTTAATTAGGGACAGCCCACCCAGTCCACTCTGTACCCAAGTCCGCCTGCTTTAATCCAGATAAGGTCCACATGGATCTACTGGACATAACACCAAGACCTACTCATCCAAACTTTGAACTAACATCAAAATGATGTATAAACTCAGTTAGTACAATTCAAAGATCCAGTGTTGACAGAGACCTTGACCTGATGTCCTGTTGTTTTGACATGGGGCATCTGGTTTTTCTGCAGGGCAGATGACACCAGGACCGAGCTCCTTCCTGAGCTGGTGGAGCTCGCTGGAGACGAGGACAGCAGCGTTCGTCTGGCTGCCTTTGACACCCTTCTCAACCTGATGGAGATGATGGACAGTGGTGAGTCGCAGCTCCTCAAAACTCTCTTGCTAATTCTTTAACAGTCACTTAAGGCCCCCTGTCCTCCTCAGATGATCGGCTTCATGTCGTGGTTCCAATGGTGATGGCAGTGTGTGATGCATCCATGCAGGTGGATGAAGCTGTTGTGGCGTCATTGTCGTTCCAGTTCGGGAAGCTCTGCAATGAACTGGCAGGTGAGAGGGACCGGAGAGGGGTTTATGGTTCTGAGACACAGACTGTACTTAGCTCTAGGGATCCACAACCTGGAGGCCAAAACTGGAAACCAGCTGAATCACTACCAGAAAGCTGCCTTCATACTACATCTTGGTGTCCAGTGAATCATGACATCACTGATGACAGCACCATTCTTGTTGTGCAGGGTCGCTGTCGGACGAGCAGAAGGCTCGTTTACTGCAGACGTTTAAGGTGCTGTGCGTCACTGGGCTGCAGCCTGAAGGAAAGCCGAGAGACGGCGAGGATGAGGCCAGGCTGATCCGCTGCAACTGCTGCTATAATCTACCGGTAACATGCACACACACACAGACACACACACACACAGAGCCTGGCTGGTGTTGTAACAGAAGAGTATGTTAGAGAGTGATTCAAGATGTGTTAAAAACTGACGAAAAGTCACAAATGACTCATAAATTCAAAAAAAGAAAAACTCACAACAATTATTAAAAGAAAGTTTTCTTTCTTCCCCACAGAACGTAAGCCACCGCTGTAGTCTGTGTATTAACAAAGGCATGTAGGTTTTTCCACCATTTGAGGAGTTGTCCACTCCGAGGTGAACTGTTCTTCCTGGTCAGCAGATTGAAGGTTTAGTAGAACTACACAAGAAGATGATGCAAGGCTTTCACTCTGTACTGACCATATAGACACAGAATAAAAGAAAAAAAAACTCACCAAGACAATGAAACCACCTTCTCAAAAGATCAAAAAGTCCAGCTAAACAAAGACATCAGACAGATGAACATTCCCTTGTCTCAGTTTGTAAGCAAAATAAACATGCCACTCCCACATTAGGACCCAGATGTGCTCTGAGCCTGTTTGTGATCACATCCCCATGTATGATCTTCCACTGGACATTTGCTCCAGGGGAAGATCTCCTTCACTCCCTCACTGATGGGGTAATGGACAAGTCAGGGAAGCTGTATACGGTCTCGTCATCCCACAGATCAGACCGAGTACTGTCTGATCTGAATGAATGAGATCTGAATGATCTCAAAGGCTATGACACAGACTTCTTTCATCACTCTTTCAATCAGTCTGACAGATGTTGACAAAAGTTTCCATGGATGTAGGCAACATCATCATCACATGACCAAGATTATTCCATCTGGCCTCCCTGAGATACACCCCCAGGGATAATTGTTCCTCAAGCAGACACACGTCTGGAGTTTTCTCACGGACATGAGAAACTTTAAGAACTTGCCACACTTGCTGAAGGGAAATGTAAAATGGCAAAAGTCCCTTAAAATCCACTTACCTCTGCTGCCCATAACAGCCCAATCCACCAACTCTCCTCAGCAGGAGTATCAGGACATGTATGATGGCAGCATGTCAGCAGTGAGGTGTGCAGTAGGAGGAGCAGAGGGGTTTCAAGTGGAAGTGTGACTGTATCAAGGATTGGCTCTGATCTCTGAGTCCTGATCCCTGAGCTCTTTCTTGTTGCCATGGTGATGGGCAGGTTGATAGTTGAGGACAGACAGAAGCATCAAGGTTCTCCAATGTTTGCAGCCGACACTGTGATCTGCAGTGAGAGATATACAACTGTATAACCGTGCTTTGACAAATGACAAGAAACATCTATTCGATTTTATTTTATCCAGGCTATGGTGGTGTTTGTGGATTCTGCTCACTTCCCGTCTGAGCTCTACCCATCATTCTGCGGTCTTTGCAGTGACCCAGAAGTCAGCGTCCGGCGAAGTGCTGCAGCCAGTTTCCACCAGGTCAGGTCACTACCATGGTTTTGTTCTGGGTTCATCCCGTGGGAGCAGGACTGCCCTTATAGCTGCTGTCAAATAATGGTTCCTGGGTTAAATGAAAGATATCAGGCTCCGTATTTTAAATGTGCTACAACTCTTCATGAAATTACTCATCTGAGGATACCTTCCTGATTGGCTGTCTCCTCTGAAGTCACATGATACCCCTGAATCTTCCCGTTAGGTGGTGAAGTTGCTGAGCTCAAACATCCACCTGGTGCACAATGAGCTTCTGCTGTTGCTGCAGGACGACGCTCTGGAGGTGAGAGGCCATGCTCCTCCATACAGCTGCACATACCAAAATGCTTTTCCTAACTTTGTGTCATAGTAAAGTGTAAGAAATGAACATTGATGGTTCTGGATAATACTTCCCAAGGGCTATATGTATAAACTGAACAAGATTGGTCCTAGCACTGAACCCTGCAGGACACCATAGCAGACCTTTATCTGTACAGAAGAAACCTCATTAACATGACAAACTGGAATCTATCAGACACAAATAATCTTAACAAGCCTACTGATGTTTAGGACATGAAAGCACCACTGTCATTCACATGGGACTTAAATATGCTATAGAGGGATATGGTAAAGGCATATTTTCACATCTACTGCGCTATGTAATTTCAGATCTTGTGCTAGATATCTACCAGTAGATCTAAAGCTATAGCACTACATAACTTTAGATATACTATTAATTATCTGGCACAAGATCTAAAATTAGAAGTTTGTGTCTGGTGCTTCATTATCTGAGGTAAACTCATGATGGTCTGAACAACTAACAACAGCCAACATTACCACTAGCTAATTTATCCGAGACTGTATAAAACACATGAGAGTTCCAGATTTTATAGTTTTTCTATGCTGCTGAAGGATGTAGATGTCCAAGTTCTGTCCCCTGTACATATACTCAACAGCCATTTGGTCCTCTGTGTTGGAGAGACAAGTGTCATTTACCAAAAATGAAGGTTTTTTTTCCCAGCTCTTAGATATGATGGACTTCTAAAGTATTTGTGGGAATTCTCTGCACTCACAGAGACAGAAAAATATAAGGCCTGTCTCATTAAAAGTCCAATTTGGTGAAAGAAGACAAAAATGCTTACAGTTTAATGTCTAACTTCTGCATGTGTAGAAGAAAATGTGGGCGTGAGAGATGTTTGAAAACGAGTTTTTAACTGGGTTTGAAAGTAAGAGTGGGTGATCTCACCACACTCTGGCTCAAGATTCTGGGGGAAGAATCCTAAAATATACATAAAACTTAAATTATGATTTCTCAGACCATAACTTGAACACAAGGACTGTGTATGTGGTACTCCACTGTCTTGTGACCTAGTTAAAGTAGTTAAAGTAAAAGAAAGAAGAAAACATGCAAATCTGCAGAAAGTCCTCCTGCAGCAGGGGTTTTATTAGTCCTGTCAGGTTGTCTCAGATTTCATCCAGTTAGAATAATGATATTTGGTGGTCAAGATGTTCTGATAACATTGTACTTAGTCCAAGGTCAAAAAGGTTCTTACAGAGTTTATGTCGGGCTCAAACAACAGCAAATCTGGATCTAGGTCTCTGTGTGTTGGGCTGGATGTTCTCATGTTATGGTCCATTATAGTTCCTCTGTATTGATCTTAACCCTTCAATGCCTGACATATGAAATAATTCATAAAAATATACATATGTTTGAAATGTTTATTACATACTGAAATCAAAAACATCTCCAATTTTGTCGTTAAAATTTTCTAAATAATAATTTTTCTTATCATTGTTAATTCATTACCTCATTTCATGTATGTTTTTATTTACTTGTTTTATTTTTTTAATCATTTTTTGTTTTTACATAAAGCTTTTTTTTCCCTTTTTCAATTATCTTGGTGGTACGGGGGTCTTAGAAATTCATGTATCAAATATGATGCATGTGGCATCAAAGGGTTAATCATGAAGACTGACAACTCTCATGATGGAGCTGCTGTGTTCATGTTTGTGTCCGTTGTCGAGGTGTTGGATGCACTGATGAATCACTTGGAGGAAACTCTGGAGCTGCTTCTGTCCACAGGAGAAAACCCAACACTCAATAACAAGGTGAGAAAATATTTAATTTCCTCCCCTGCTTCTTCTTGTGTGAGTACTGGTACTTTTCCTGACGTGGTACCTGACGTCTCTGTCCTCCCATAGTTATTATTCTGCTCTACCACGGTCCCTCCTCTGTCATCCTGTGGTTCGCCATCTAACCTCCCGTGGTTCTTCCTATGACTCCTGATCTTTTCTTCCATCCTGCATTTTTTTCCCTTTTATTCCAAAATTCCTTTTCTATCCTCCCTTGATTCCTCACATGGTTCTTCTTGTGATTTCTCCTCTGTTCTCTTCACTCTCTTCCTGTGCAGTTCCTCCAGTGGTTCTTCCCTTTTTTGAGATGTTTCCTCCCCTATCCACCCTTGATTCATCCTATGTTTTCTCCTCTGTCCTCCTCTGATTCCTAAAATGAATCCTATCATGGTTCCCCTGTATCCTCCTGTGGTACTTCCCATGGTTCCTCCCATGATTACTTATCTTTTTTTCCAATGTTTGTCTTGCTTTTCTTTCTCTGTTGTTCCATCATTCTTCTTCCATCCTTTCTTGAGTCCTACTGTGGATACTCCCATGATTCCTGCTCTTTCTGTTCCTGACTCATTCTCTGTCCTCCTGTGGTTCCTCCTGTGGTGTCTGACTGTCCTTGTGTGGTGGTTCCTCCTGTTGTTCTCCTGGTTCTGTGGTTCTCAGGTCCAGGAGCTGCTCTCTGCGTTGCTGTTAGCCGAACAGAAGGTTGGATGTTCGCTGCGTTGGCGGCTACACGAGAAGCTGCTACAGCGCTACACCTGCTTGGCCAGACTGCTTCCTGGAGAAGTGCTGCACCAGAGTTTCTCGCCTCGCATCTTCAGCATCCTCACCACCAACGTATGAAGCATAAACACCCGTTAGCTCTACACGATGACCACAGGAGGTCCAGAAGACAGGCAGGTAACCCTGTTCTGACTTTTGCTGTTGTAGAAAGTGTTGCCAGTGCAGAAGGAGGCTGCACGGACGTTCTGCACATTCTTACGCTACAACCGTAAGCAGGAGCAACGTCAGGAGATGATGGAGCGACTCATCCAAGGTCAGAACAGCTCTGCTTCTGTCGGTTCTGTGTGATAGTGTGTTCTTTGAGAAGGTGGGAACATTAGCACTTCTGTTAGGACATCCAACACATTGGTGGTGTTTCTGGTCTTAGATCTGGCCCTCGGTCGCAGCTACTGGAACCGTCTGAGGTTCCTCGATGTTTGTGAAATTGCCACAGAGATTTTCTCAAAAAAGTACTTCAACAAGCACTTCCTGGTGCCGGCTTTGGACCTCGTTCATGACCCTGTCGCCAACGTCAGGTAAGTCCCTGCGGCTCTTTTCAGTCAGCTGGATTTCACCAGTGGCAGATGCCGTCACCTGCCGGTCTGCTCACCTGTGTCTCAGGTACAAGCTCTGCCAGCTGCTGCCCAGACTGCGCCTGTCGCTCCGCTTGCCGACTGACAAACTGCTGCTTCAGAAACTCGACTTCTGTGTCCAGAAACTTCTCTGCAGGGAGAAAGACAAAGATGTGGTGGCCACAATCCGAAAGGTAACACCCACCAGAGGCCAGTCCAGATGGAGAAGCAGTTGAGCATGTCAGCTGGGACGGATCTAAGGTTCACCGTTCCATCTTTAATTGTGTCTGTCCTGTTTTCTAGACAGTGTTGGAACTGGACAAACTGGACCTGTCGCAGCCTGTGAGCAACTGTTTGATGAACTTTTAAACAGCAAATACAAACACAAAAAAATAACCTTTTTCCCCCTATTTTTACAGTAAAGTTGAGGATTCCAGATTTCTTTTTTTCTTCCTTTTTTAAATAAAATGTCAGAATTTCTTGTGACTTTTTCAAACTCAACATCTGTTTACATCTGCTAACTTGACTGTGTCCCAAAACAGCTTAAAATCCCACATGAGCAGCTTCTGATAGGCTTACTGACATCATCTAAGTTCACTGGAGGCACCTGTGGATTTTGCACCTTTAAATACATTTCCTCATAGTGTGGCATCAGTGGCATCAAGTCAAAAAAAGATCAACCCGGATATCAAGAAAAGAACTGTGAACCTTCACCAGTCTGGTTCAGCCCTGGGTTGTAAAAAGGCAGTTCAGGGAGACACTCAGATCTGTGACCCAGAGAGGCAACTTTGGTGTTAAATATCCAAATGGACCACAGAACAGCAACTAAATACAAATATGCTGCTGAAACCAGAAAGAAAGGATCATTATCCACAGTAAAAGAGCTCACAGTGAGAGAAACACTGGAGATGTGTCCTGTGGTCTGATGAGACTAAAACTGACCATTGTTATGTTTGGATGAAAAATGAGGGAGCTTGCAGGGTTCAGAACATCATCCCAGCTATGGTGGTGGCAGCAGCATGATGTGGGACTGCTTTGCTACAGGAAAAGCTGGCGCCCTTCACCAAATAGATGACAGCATCAGGAAAGACAACTCTGTGGCGATACTGCAGTAACATCTGAACATCTGAGCCACCAACTTAAGGTTTTGGCCATCTTCCAGATTCACCTTTATTTCTAGAGCTTCAATTCACTATGACAGTCATCTCAAGGCTCTTCCAACAGAAGACAACGCAATGCAGTCCAATCAAAGTTCATTCATCCGTTAGCTTCTGCTTATCTGGTCAGGACACCAGTCTCAGCAGAAACCCTGACCTTCCTCTCCCCAGACTACTCCTTAGCCAGATGATAGGTACAATCTGTCCAGCATGTCCTGGGTCTGTCCCATGTGCAACATAGACAGGCCATCTGTCTATCTATTTTATGTCTATTTGAGAGAAATTCAACAGCTTCTAGATAACTCTACCAAATACTAGCGAAGGGTGTGTAAATCTCTGACTTTGAAGTCACAAAGGAATTTTAAAAGAAAAAAAAACTCTCTCGTTATTCTGACCGAAAAGAAGAAAAGAATCCTCAACTTTGCTGTCAGACATGAAAAAAAAAAAGTTTATGGGTGTTTTGCAAATGTATGAGCTCAACTGTCCATCAAGTTCACTTCTGCAACACCTCGATGTCTTTCAGTTTCACAAGGGTCAGGAGAGGGACCTGCTGGACCAGAAGAAGGAGAAGGAGGAGACGCTGCTACTGGAAATGGTGAGTCAAAACTTGACTGGTCTTCATCCATACTGGATGTGTCTTGTTTTAACAGCATCTGGTGTGTTGTTAGGAACATCTGGAGCGTCAGCAGACCGATGGAAAACTGAACTCTGAGAAACACACGCAGAGAAAAAGTAAGCCTAACCTTCACTTTGAACTGAGGTACAAGAGACGTTTGTATCTTCACTCTGTGAAACACTTTTCTCCAACAGGAAGAGACAGTAAGACTAGTCTGTCTTCTACCAAGTCCATGTCCGTGTCCTCATCTGCAGCAGCCCCGTCCTCAAGTAAGGTGAAAATGATTGTGACGGTCCTGCTGATGATGAGGAGGACGATGACAAAGTGTCTTCTCTGTGCAGGTAAAGAGATGAGGAAGGCTAAACTGTCCCGCAGCCGGTCCCTCAGCAGTCAGCCGACGACGTCCAAACCTGTGAACTCAGACAGACCTCCGTAAGAACCACCCCCTCCCCACCCAGCTTAACTAACTAATGCTTCAGATCAACTAATGGACGTTTTTCAAACAATACCACGGACAGACTAACTTTTGTTTATATGCGTAACTGTGTAAATCATTGACTGTACATAAAGACCTGGACAAACCTCTGTGACATCGCACACAGGTTCTGAACCTGGCTTTGAAGCCTAACTGTGGAAGGTCTTGTAACCTGGCAGAACTCGACTCGGCCCCACCCCCCAAATAAACCAAAACTGATCAGTCCAGCTGGGCTAACCAGATTCTAGATTATTGACCACTAACCTGGCAGCAGGAGGAACAACCAATTTCTCCAGCTAGCCACCCTTCAGGTTGGCTGGAGACCCCAAGGCTTTAGTCAGTTTGCCAAGTGTTGGCACAACATCCTGCTGGTCCACAATAAGAGTGTCACCAGTCCTCAATTCAGCTCCAGCTGCTCTCATTTTAAATCTAGCTTCAGTAGCAGCATCAGAAATGAGGATGTTTGGACAGCTTCAGTCAGAAGGATGTAAACTGAGCCAAGGTCCTTCACATATTTGCCCATTTTTGGATTAAATGGAGTTGGGTGGAGAGTGAGGATGAGGTCAAAGCTCTGATGGAAGTACAGCCCGGTGAAAAAATAACTTCTGGTAAACAGAAGAACAACATTTGTAAACTAACTAGCAGGGAAGTAGCTCTCCAGTAACCAGGAGATAAACTGTTTTCTTCCTCATTGTTTTTCCTGTTGTCTCCTTTAGTGATTCGGGTGAGGAACGTGTTACTCAGAAGGTTTGGTTCATTTGACAAAGTTTAAAGCAAACTCAGACCAGCTGAATGTTGCAACCACAATCGTACCAAGTCTACTGCATGTGAAAAGAACCTGAGTCTTCAGAAATCTTATGTTGAGTTTGCAGGTGCTGGTATGGATCCTCCCGTAGTGTCTTTGGTATTGACCAGGCTGGCTGCACAGCATAGGCTTTCATAGTAACGTCTCCACCTGGGCTTTCATGCAGCCAACTCCAGGCTAAGTTCAGCCAGGATAGCTTACATAAACCTTATCTTGGTCTTTTTGCAACAACCGTCTGATCTGTAATGCCTGCAAGAGGCTGAACCTGGTCTCTGAAAACCCCATAAAAGGTCAGACAAGACTTCGACCTATTGTGAAGGTTTCTGTTCCGGTCCCTGTAGAGTTTATCTGATGATGTTTGACACACTTGATTAATCACAGTTTACATGTTCCAAATTTCCAAATGTCTTCTGTGCTGCAGGAAGGTCAAAGATCTGAGCACCTCATCAGGGTCTGGGAAGTCCTCTATGTTTTCCAGCAAAGGTACCTGCACATCTTACTCAGGAGGAATCCCTGTGGGTTTGTCTCCACTATTATATCTGTTCTTGTGTCCCACAGATGACTCCTTGAGGTCAGCCCACTTCACCTTGACCACCCAGTCTACCTCCTCCATGCCAGTCCTGATCCGCAGTAACACGACCAGCCTCCTGGACAGGGCAAGCATGTTGGACCACAGAACTAGTAGCCTGGACCATAGGAACAATATGATAGAGCACAGAACCACTACCTTAGACCAGAGAGACTACAGGACCAGTACCTTGGACCAGAGAGACCATAGGACTGGTACCTTGGACCAGAGAGACCACAGGACTGGTACCTTGGGCCAGCGTAGTAAGACCATGGACCGTGGTTGTGGGATGAAGGACAGTCAGTCCAGGAAGCTGTCGATGTGAGTTCAGGCAGATGTTGGAAATCTTAAAGGGATATTCTGTGCTTAAATCAACCCTAGGTTTATTTCTAAATTATAATTAGTGTCAACTTCATGAGGGAGTCAAACAATTTGAATCAAAGATGCTTTGAGTTAGAAGAGTAAATATGCTTGCAGCGTAATAGCCATTGACGTAGGTTTGTAAAGGACAAGTAGTGTCTTGTGATGAGACTTAAAAACATCAGTCCACCTAAAAGATAGCATGAATTGGTCCTTACCAAGGAACAAAAAGTAATTTTAACTTTGTAGGTGTACAAAAAGTGTATAAAAAGGACAGTTTGCACAATTATCCACCATCATGTAGGTGGAACTACATTTTTGAGGATGATGAGAGATTTAAAATTATCATTTCATTCTGACGGTGCTACTTGCATTTTGCAAATACCTGCTGGTTGCCAGTCCATCAGTGGGCCACAAACAACCATGCACAGTCACACCCACACCTATGGGGTGAAATCAATCAACCTCACATACATGTTTTTGGACTGTGGGAGGAAGCTGGAGTACCTGGAGAAAACCCACACAAGCATAAGGAGAACATGCAAACTCCACACAGAAATACTCCTGCCAGGCCTGGGAGTCAAACCAGGAATCCTCCTTGCTGCGAGGCAACAGTGCTAACCACTAAGCCACCGTGCTGGCCATGCTGCTGTTGCCATGACAATAAAAAGGAAAACAATGACTTCCTCTCCCAACAGCTGTTTGTGAAGTGATGCATCACCAATTGAAATGACCCCGGAGTCTTGCAGATTTAAATCCACCTCATAACTTGGGCTTGGAGAGTTTCTGCATTAGCCCTGATCCAGCTTTGTTTCACAGCCCAGAAGTGAATGCACCACTAAGTAGTAAAAGTGATGGCAGCAATCATTGGCTGTCTCAGCCAATCAAAAGTCCACACCTCTGATTATACATACATTTACTGTCTTATATTATTTCACCTGCTTTGGTACACAACCCCCCGTACAGTTGTCATGGATGCAGAACCTAACTATGAAGACCAAACCTGGTTTTTGTACCAGATTAGACTTCAACCTAAAAGTTTTCATTTAAAGCTCTGAACTCTGTCTAGTTCCAGGTTTAAATCAGTGATGTGTTTGCTTTCATGTTTTGCTGACAGATCTAGGAAGAGCTCTTTCAGCCTCCAGTCAGGACGAGACTGAGGACGATGATGACATCACTCCTACACCAGGTCATCAGCCAGTCAATGGAGCAGTTGGACACCAGACAGCAGCTTCAGGACATCAACCAGAAACCAGAACATCAGCTCTGCTTCTCAGTCACGGACAGAGACAGTACAGTCTGATTCTGTTTGTATCCACTGAGCACTGTGTATTCTAATGATCTCATGGCTTCACCTGAACAGTTCAGTAAATGAAACACAACCGAGCACTGGCGTGGTCTTATTGGTGAGCGTCTTCAGATGTTGCTGGTAGAAGTTTGGATAAATCACAATGACACACTGGTGACAAGAGGTTGGTCGTAGTGTTAACAACTTCAGACAAATGACAGCATATCACTCTTTTCACTGTGATGTTATTTGTTGCACATAACTGAAGCCAAAATGAAAAGTCATCCGTAATCGTGACGCTAAGTTTAGTGATTGGTTCATCAGTGATGATGATCAGTTCATCAATGATGGTGATAAGCAGCTCTTGGCTATTTTTTTTACCTTCTTAAATCCTACAGAAGCAGTAAGGTGGTACTTTAAATCAAGCCAAATCAAATCAAACTTTATATAGCTCTTTTCATACAATAAAAGTATTAAAGGAAGGCAACAGGATTCAACCCCAAATTTTTCTTTTTGGCTTAATATTTGTTAAATAAATTATGGCAGAAAGAAAAAAAAGTTATATATTGTTAATCTGAGGTTGTATGATGACAATTCAGTGACATCAAAGCGTGTGATCCCTCTGAGTTCATCTGATCTAAAAACCGCAGGAATACACCAGGGCTAAGGAAGAGGGTTTATGTTTAACATGTTTTTAATTCTGATCAGAGATAATAAAAGATATCATCGGTACATGTGACATCACAGTGACATTCATACTAGCATACTAAATAACTTCAAACTCAAAATCCACCTGAGGCTGATGGGAAATAAAGCATTAGTTGATTATAGCTTATATACATGCAATGTGCATTGGATTTCTGTTATTTACATTTTTGATTTCTGATTGACTATCCTCTGGAAGCTTGAAGGGGCAGCACCCGTCTGTACTTCAATGATACCTGTGTGCAAAGAATCAATGATGGACAAAAGCCACTGTAGCCTGATTATGTTCACATAATTTTATTTATTCACATTTACAAGAAAAAGGGGACATGTTAATATTTGTTTTTAAACAGTAAACAAAGAAAGTTAAAATACATGCTTTTAAACATCTCTGATACCCCCCAAACAACTTGCAGCATCACTTCCTGCGCTGAGTCATGTCTCAATTCTTCAACTTTGAGTTAGTTCTTTGAAGAGTCTGAGAAGATAAAGTCATTCAGAACCACCTCCCTCCAGCAGGGGGCAACATATGTCATTATAATCATGTCAGTTTCCACCAAGGGGGGCACCACTGACTAACAAAAAAACTGTTGCATTCACCTGAAAAAAAGATGCCTTATTTCCAAATGAGCCAAATATTAAACTGTAGATCAGAGCATCCCAGTAAGACTTCATGAACTTTATAGTTTTGATGCTATAAAGCAACACAGTGTTAAATTATAACTAAACTTACATCAAGTTACCGCTGGAAGTCTGTGACTGAAAACAGGAAATGAATCCAGCTAGATGCTAACATGGTAATAGTAACAATAATATTAATTGAGAATGAATATGACAGTTAATCTGAAAGTTACAACAATCAATTGAGTATGACTGACAACATCAAGCAGCATGCTAACGCTCAAGAGGCTCACACAACATTCAGCTAGCAAGATGTTAGCATGGTGCTAACATAAAAATGACATCATACTAACGTAGAAATAACACTGTAACATAGTTTCATTAGCATGACAGTAGCATAATAGCAACATTAGTGTTAGCATCTACATAGTAATGCCATGCTAATGGGATGATGCTAATGTTAGCATAATGTTAACACGATAAAAACCACCAACTAATAATACATTTATTTATAAGGCGCCTTTCATAGCATAGCAATAGACGACAAACAGAACTATGCAAACAGCACAGTCTTTACATTATTACACTGTGCCAACATCAGCATGATAATAGCATGATGCTAACATCAGCATTATAATAGTGTGGTGCTAACATTATCATAGTAATAACATTATGATAACATTAGCATAATAATAGTGTGATGCTAACATTAGCATGATAATAGCATAATTCTAACATTAGCATTTTAATAACATAGCAGAACATGATGCTAACATTAGTATTTTCATTTTTTTAATGCAGAAAAATGAAAATACTAACGTTAGCATCATGTTCTGTGCTTCTAAAAACCATGAAATTTTGAAAACAATGAAATTGATGCTCTTTGATGGCCACAGAAATATTTGACTATAAAGTGTGAGCATTTGTCAAATATTTGATTTTTTTTTTTTTTTTTAAATTCAAGGCCCTTTTAGGGGTGTTTTAATGCCCCCAAAGGATAACTTAAACCACCAGAAAATAAACAACATTTGATTATGACCTGCTTTCTTACATTTAACTGTTTCTTTGAAGCAAGACAAATGGGATGGGCGGAGCTTGTTCCCCTGTCAGGTAACCACGAGCAATTTATTTTTGAGTGGGGTTGGTGACTCGGCCCATGAACAGCAGCGTGCCAGTGGTCTCCTGGTAGATGATGAAGAGGAAGGGTCTGTTGAAGGTAAGTCTTGGAGGAGGTGATGAGAATGTGCTGCCTCCGCCTCCAGAGGTGATGACATCGCTGCTCTCATCAGCAGAGATGACAGATTTGTGATAAACCTGACAACCAGAAGACAATCAAAGGTAGAGAGTGACTCTTCATGAGGTTTAAAGACGACAGACAGAGAGGACCATCAACAACATTTTCCCCAAGAAACCAGCAGAAACTATTTTCAGCTCTAGAAGGTTGGGGATCTTCGGTATGCGCTGACATCAGAGTGCTGGTCTCACTGGTTTGTTTTTTTGTTTTGTTTTTTTGAGGGGAGTGGGGGAGTTTGTAGCTCATGTTTTTGACTGATTTGATCTGGATGTTGAATAATGATGAAGATAACTTTCACGTCTTCTTCGTGTTACTGACCTGATGATCTCTGGAAGGCTCCTCACCATCACCGTCTGATCACTTTGATTTGGGAGACGTCAGACGTCACTGACCTGAATTGTGGGACCTGTGTGTTATCAGTGGCGATGTTGTTTCTGTCTAGAGGTGCGTGATTTTCATGTTTTCACACTTCAGTGTGAGCCCCAGGCAATCACTGCAGTTACACAGCTAAAGCCAGCCAATGAAACAGCACATGGGGACGGGGCTCTGTCAAATCCCGCAGCTGACTGTAACTAGTGATGGGTTAAAAGCAGAGGACACATTTCATTGTGTTTCTTGAGACATATACTGACAAATAAAGATCATTATTATTATTAAATGCAGCAGCTGACAGCAGTGGTCAGACACAGTAGTGGAGGGCTAATGGTCTGGAGATTTTACACATGACTTGTACACAAATGTAAATCTGTTACTAGTAATCCGAGGTTGTGTTTACTTGATTTGAATGAAGTCATAACTTCTTTTTCACGTGACTGCTCTCTGCAGAGTCCTAGATGGTTGCATGAGCTTGTCCCGTACACATAACAGGTGGGAAACATGGCAACCCTGACACTGTGAGGTGTTTGTTGTGGATTCCTCATGGGAGAAGACAACTAGTTAACTTCTTCTGTGAGGTGATGAGGGTGTGTGGAGAAGGAGGATGACGGAGCTTCTGATTCAGCACAACAGAAAAGGTCATTCTGCTGCTTTTTGGTGCATTACGTTTCACAAGCTAAATAAAAGTTCCACAAAATCACAGACTGCGTTTTACATAAGCTTCAGTGTCTGATGTCATGTTTATACTAGACCTGGAAGTGACGTTTGCATTTAATTAAACAATTAGTTTTTATGTAACATTAACTTAGAATATTGAATTAAAAGCACCTGATCAGACAGTCTAAAAGTGACAAAATTGTAAAATGTGTATTAGGCTCGTGTTTTACGTGGCAATAGTAAAGTTAACTGTAAATGGAACTGGGGTTTTTGTTTTTGAAGTTTAAAGATTTTAAGTTGTTGGAAAACCGTTGAGGTAAATCAAAGATTTATCATCTAAATTCAGACTGACACTTATTCTTCAATATTATGATGTATCACATCCAAAAGGATCAATACTCTGTTTCCACAACTTCTCTCAGTGTGAGCTCAACACTTGGTAATCTCACTGTGTTGTGTTTTCTTTGTGTGAGAATTTTACTTTTGTCCATTTAAAACCGGAAGGTTTCCTTCTGAGTGTGGCCACCCACCTGTGTGAGTTTGGGTCCTTTGGCTCCGCCCATGTTGCTGAAGTCAGCGTCATCCTGAAACGCCTGAGTGATGTCGAGACTCTGAAGGGCGTCTTTGAGAGAGTAAGAGCGCTCCAGCGTGAAGCGAGGAAGCTGCACCTCCAGTTTCCTGTTTCCAACAAACAATTTGAATTTGCTGTCGTCATGATCTTTACACAACAATATAAATGTGTGTGTGTGTGTGTAAAAATCAGTACCCTTTACTAACCTGGTGGTAATTAAATTAATTTAACATGATCATAATCAACTGATCTAGTGAGTGTGAGACAAATACAACCTCAAATACAACATACACATTATTTCTCACCATGCCATTATTTATGTAAGATAATTGGAGAAAAATATCAAGTGGGGAATGCTACGTTTCAAATGGACCTGTAGGTTGGAGACAGGTGTGTTAACCATCAGTCCTTGATGTGCAGGTGTGCAGATTAAAACACACCACAGTCAGACAAAAAAGGATTAAAAGAGAAGGTACTAACTTTGCACATGCAATAGAGAGAGAAGGAGAGAATGAAGAAAACCAGGAAAAAGACGAAGGAGAGAAGTGGGCAGACAAGTAAGTGGGAGGGAAACAGAAGAATGGTGAGAGAAAAGATGGTAGAGGGAAAAACAAACTCAAAGAAGAGTCAAGTTAGGGGAGTGAAAGGAAGAAAGAATCAAAGTAAAAACCAAAGGAGGAGTTAGATAAAGGAAGGGAAGATGTTTGGCAAATGAAAGCAGCAAAGGAAGGACAGAAGGTGAGAACAGATTTTTGAAGATGCTCTCACGTCTTCTTCAGCTGTCTGATCCAGGTCTTGATCTTCTCAGATGTCACTTCTTCCTCCACAGCAGTGATGTCTACATCTTCATCAGGCAGAACCACCAACATGGCTGCCCCGTCCGTCATTGGCAGCTTCAACACGCCGGCCTTCACTGAGCGGTCGTAGGCCAGGAAGTACTTATCAGCCCGGAACATCATGGGAACCATGACAACATGATACTTGTCCATGTAGAAACGCTCTTCCTGAGTAGACGATGAGTTGAAGGGCGGGTTGAACTGAGCTGAAACAGAAGCATTTTACTGAATCGTAAACAAAAGCTTTTACTAAAGTATAAAGAGTTATGAGGGTCACCATGTCCTGGCTCTATCTGTAACATGCAGTTTAATAAAACACCTGTCACGCCTCTGATCACGTGCTGCTACATTCTTGGGTGTTACATACTCTGGTAAGATGCAACGGTGGCGACCAGTAGCTGGGTTTGTGGGTCCAGAGTGGGCGTTAGCTCCTGAACCTGGTCTCCGGTCTGCTCCTGGACCCAGCGGTTGATGATGTCAGCAGCTTCAAATGGCGTTGTGTAAGGCAGACTCTGGGCCTTGGCCCCGAACTTCGTCTGAACCACATCCAGGTACGGTGCAGACACCTGGACGTTCTGTTCGGGGAAGACAGCCACGCCCTGCTTCAGGTTCAAGGGTGGGTCCGTCTGCAGGACCAAGTTCCTGAGAGTCTGAAACAAATCTAGGAACAGCAGCACAAACAGCAGTTTAAACCGGACCAAAGTTAAGACTCTTGACTATGTGATGCCTGTTCTCCACCTTGTGACCTTCTACCTCTTCTCCTTGACACCTGATGTCAGACATCCTGTTCAACTAACTCCTGTTCCTGATTCCTGACTCCTCGTCCCTGAGTCCTGACTGCTGCAGTCTTCGGGTTCTAACTTCTGCCACATGACCTTTGACCTGAACTCCTGTTTTACAAGTAGTGTCTTATGACTCGTGACCACCAACACTTACCCTGTAATTTCTGTCCTCTGACACCTGTCTTCTGCTCTCCAACTCCAGTCCTCTCACCTCTGTCCTCTGACTCATGCCCTCTGACTCTTCGTCATACTTTCGCTGGTCCCTCCAATTCCTACCTCTTACACTACTCGTAGGTTTCTTTTAGGGCCAACATTCCAACATCTGGATTCAGGTCAACCAGGAAGTAAAGTACATTAGGCAAAGCAACAACTGTATGCATAATCAGGGGTGTAGTCTTTTGATTGGTAGCTGCCATAGCTAATGGTTAGCTTTCATCACTTTAACTACTTAGCACTGTATTGACTTCTGAGCTATGAATTAAGACGTGACAGAACATAATCATTTGTAGGTGACTTTAAAGATAATATGTCTTGTCCTGTTACCTGTTATCTGCTGAGACCAGTTCTAGGTTGGTCTGGGAGGGTTTCTTAGTTTAAGGCTGCTAACCAGGACTAGCCAGACTCTAATCCTCAGCAGTAGTTGGATCTTTCACTAAACCCAACAGAGCACTGTTCTTCTTCTTCTTTTTATTTACAAAGCGAGAAGATAAAACAAGACAAGACATAGCAGAACAGGATTAGTGAGGACTTACTGTGGATACAAGGACACTACTAGAGGATGTGATGGTGCTCTGTTGTGTGGAGTCTAAACTCTTGACTTCTTCTTAACTTAACTCGTACTGATGTATAACTCTTCAACTCCTGCCCTGAATGTTCTGACTCCTAAGCTCAGACTTCTACCCTATCGCTCCGTGCAAACAACTCCAAACCATGCAACCCTGTCCTCTGAATCCTGTCCTCTCTTGGACCTTGATTCCTTTCCTCTGATTCCTGCCTTTTAACTCCCAACCTACAACTCCTGCTCCTGACTTCCAGCTCCTGATCCCAAGCTTCAAGCCCATCACTGCTGACCCACCTGGTAGGGTCTGAGGGTCCTTTCCGGTCAGCGTGAGTCCTTGAAGCAGCTGTTCCTGGGTTGGACCACCAGCACCATTTAATAGCGCAAGCAGCCCGGCGGACAATGTGAATGGAGAGAGGAAGACGTTCTCATCAGTTCGACTGGCAACGGCTCTGTACAGCCGGGTACCGAAGTCTGCATTCCTACTGGTCAGGTCCTCCACATCAGGGTTGCTGGTCTCAGCTGGCTTCAGCAGGAGAACAAGGAGGAGGCTGACCAGTGAGATGGGGACGGAGTGAGTCATAGTCACCTCTGCTGTCGAACAGAAAAAAAAAAAACAGTTGAAGAACAACAAAATACTGCAGTGAGCCTTCAGAGTTCCATCTGTGCAGTGGGACTTGGAAAAGAGAAGTAAATAAGACGTAATTGACCTAGTAAAGGACACATGTTCTGCTTTAACGGTTCAAAAGTGTCTTCAGCTGTTTTCAGTTCATCGAGATGTTGCTTTAAAAGGTACATGATTGATTAAAGATTAAACAAATTTATTGACAAAGCAGTCATACCAGAAACTTTCAAATACATACACACACACACATGTGTGTGTATATATATCCATATCTATCTATCTATCTATATATATATATGTGTGTGTGTGTGTGTGTGTGTTATATATATATATATATATATATATATATATATATATATATATATATTCAAATGAACTTCTTGCATCTGTAAGCATTAATTACATCTATAGATGAATCTTCTCCAAAATCATATATCAGCTGCACCTTGGGCTGGCCCCGCCCTCTTTACACCTTCAGTTCAAAAAGAAACATCATATTTTGTGGCTTGCAGTAATGTCTCTGATTATCTTAGAAATACCACCAGAGTGAGTGGGGAGCAGAGTGAGGAGGTGGAGGAAGAGGAGGCCAGACAAGGTGCTAACAGGAGCAAAGAGAAGAATTAGGCTGCATGATTTAAAAAACCCAGAGCTTGTGAGTCAGGATCAAAATAAGTAAAACAGGAGTATTGTGGTTCTTGATTCAATTCAATTTTTTAAAAAAATGTTTAATTAATTGTTGCAGTAGTTTTAATTTCAGTCTCTAAAGAGAGTCATTGCAGAAGTTTATAGTTGTGGGTAGAAAGGATCTCCTGCAGGGGTCCTATAGCGGTCTGAAAGATCTCCTGTGGTGGTCTGTGGTACAGCAGATCTTTAGAACTCTCTGACTGAAGACACTCCTCTGTTGCAGAATCTCTGTATTGTGAAGAGGATGATCAGGGTTGTCCATGATCTTCTTCATTTGATGAAGTATCCTCCTCCACACAATCATCTCCAGATGCTCCAGAACAGAACCAGTCTTCTTTATGAGTTTGTTCAGTTTCTTTAAGTCACTGGTTCTGATGCTGCTCCCCCAACAGATGACTGCAGAGCTGACTGAACTCTCCACAACAGACTTAAAGAAGATATACACAACATCTCGCTGCAAACGCTGAAGGACCTAGGGTTCCTTAAGAAGTAAATCCTGCTCTGTCCTTTCTTATAAACAGCATCAGTGTTGTATCTGCAGTCCAGTCTGTTGTCCAGGTGAGCAACAAGGTATTTACACTCCACCATCTCTACTTCTTCCATGATGGAAAAGCTCTTAATCTTAATCATGGCTCAATGAATATGAATAGGGATGAAATATGCATTGTTTCTATATTTGAGATTTTATCCCCTGGTTCTGCAGAGACTTTACAGTGTGTCTCTTGATCAACACACGGAGAGCTTCTTGATGAAAAACCCTTCAACTGTTCACTTTTGATGTGTCTCATGTAAGTTTTATTATTGGGTCAAGACTCTCATGCCACATGTGTCATATTTGATATATGAATTTCTAAAACCTCTTTGCCATAAATTTGAAAAAACCAAAGAGTTTTACCCAGAAACAAAAAAAAAAGAAAGATAAAAAGAAAGAAAGAAAATTCCCTGATAAATTAATGATTACAAGAAAATTTGTGTTTAAATTTGTTTTTGATATGAATCTATAAGCACTTCAAATATGTTTTAATGTATTATTTCATGTTTTGCATGAAAGGGTTTAAATAACTTAAAGCACAAACTGAAGCTAGTTTTCGACACAATCTTCAGATCCAGTTTGCTGATCAGCTGCCACAAACCTTAGACACAGCTCAAAGTTTTGTCAAGTTTTTCAAAAGTCAGAAGTAATTGAATCAGATAGTGTGTATTCTGCTGAGTTTTTTTGTTTTGTTTCAACAAACCAGCAGTTCACATCCAAAACATCTCAGAGAAGAAGAAGCAAGGTTTTGTTTTTGTTTTTTGTTTTTTTTTTGAGCATCACTAAAACAAAGCAACTGCTGTCATTTCTCACCTTTGACCTCACTGATCTACTCAAACGGTTCATTCAAGTTTGGTTCATAAAAATAACCTGATCACCAACGTTAAGCTTGTCAATTACATCATCAATCAGCTGGGGGGATACATCCGGTCTGCAGGCCACGCCTTCAACAAATGACGTTGTTTCATGGTTGGAGAAAAAAAAAACATAAACAAAAACACAGACTCTGTGTTCGAAACGATTGTTTGCTTTTATTGTGATCAGCTCTTGTCGATATTAGGCATTAATTAGCTATAAAAACTCGACGTCTTCTTGAAGTCCGCCATCGTAATATCGATAGCTGATGACGTAGCCTCCGACCGGCAACTCACAACAAACAAACAAGAGGAGAAAAACAAACAAACAGCGCAGACTCACCGCAGAAATATGGTCTTTGATCAGGGTGAGCAGACCTCTGTCCGCCGTCAACATTCACGCGCTGCGCATCCCCGTCAAGCTCGCGCCCCGATCAAAGCTGGAAACAAAAATCCGTGCTCTTCATTTCAAAATAAGAGTCCCTAAGACCGGAGACAAGTGGTGACAGGCTGGACCTCCATAGGAACGTCCTCGACAGTAATCCGTCTATATTTTAATACGATTTTGGAATTTCAGAAAGATACAAAATATCCAGTTTGATTTTTGTTTGAATTACTGCCAAAAACTAAAAAAGTGGGTAATACTAAGTACCCCCATGACTCAGCGGCTTGTAGATCCACTTTAAACAGTAGGCTAATAAGCAAACAAACCTGAAGAGTGCCTTTAAAAACTTTCTTGCCTTGGTAGAAGCTGACAATATACAGGCAGTCCAGCTGGTTAGTCCTGGTTAGCAGTCTTCAACCCCAAAACCCTTTAAAGTAACTAAATTAATGACAGCTAGACTTAAGCTATAGCCCGGCATCAATCAAATATCACACCCATAACTATGGAGGAGTTTATTGTTCAACATTATTTTACCTGATAAGGTCCATAAAATTCCTCATACAATTGTCATGGATGTGAACTCTAATTCTGGAAACCAAAACTGTTTTTCTAAATGACTGTAAATGTTTATTTCTCCTATAAAGTTGGACATTGTAACATGAAGATCAATGGAGATGAACCCCTAGTGGTCAGTAGAGGTACTGCAGGTCTGGATGGAAAACCCATTTCATTCAAACGTGTCCAATCTGAATTTTCAAGGTCAATAAATAACAGATAAAAGATACAAGTTTAACTAGATTTTGGCTTCATTTTAATACAGAGATAGAAGAAGAGGTGGACCAAATGTCACCCATTCAGGCAAATTTTAGAGAGAGCTGTCAATTAACTTTGGTTGAAAATGTTTCAGCTGATTTATAAAACAAATGTTGAGGGGGAAAAAAGTCATGGATGAGGCCACCGCTGCATCTAGATCACCTTAACAGAACTGTCCTGGTCTGTATAATTGATTACGGCCAGGCTTTTATTTTGACATAGAAGAAGTAACAACGTTAGTTGTTTACTTTTACTGCGCTACATGCGCAGGCGCACTGACAGGACTGAGTTAACGGCGTCTCCCCGTGAAGATGTCAGTGGCAGCACACACACACAAATAACATAATATAAAATTTTATATAAATATACATACATATATACATACACACACATACAAACATTATATATATAATAATATATATACACACACACATTATATATATACACACACAGAGAGAGAAAGAGAGAAAGAGAGAGAGAGAGAGAGAGAGAGAGAGAGAGAGAGAGAGAGAGACATATATACTGGAAAAGTGCCTCTAACAAATTGTTACATTCGAGATGTTTCTGTAGAGTTAATGACTGTCCACATGCATCAACTCTTTCTCTGAGCTTAGCACCACCAAACCTAACATCACTGATGAGGGTGTGAACATGGACTCTGTTGAGCATCAGAAACGTTCTGAGTCTGTGGAGACTCGTCAACTCCACGGACCCCCTCCTTCCACACGGCAGCATTTCGTCCATCACGGGCCAAATGAGGAGCAAACACCACCTCCAACCTGCGCAGAGCACTGCTCTGGTCGCCACGGGAAACCATTCCCTGGAGACGCCGCATCATCAGCCGAACCATGACCTGATTGGCCCACGCCAAACCCAGTGCCGGGGTCACAGAGGAGGACGAAGGCCTGCAAAATGCACAGACACAATAAGACCTAAATAAATATTTGGAACTATTATTTGGAAGAGATAATAGATGATGGAAGTGTTTTTACCTCAAATTGTCACCTGACTGGCCGAAAACATCTGTGACCTGAAAGAGACAATTGTCAGTTGTTGGTGCTCACCGACTCACGGACAGCAGTAATCAAAGATTTTGTAATTTTGAGTTTTAATGCAAGAAGAACAAAAAAACCCAAAGGTCATAATGACAGGGTGAATGTAATGTGAATCAGAGAATGTTTTTGCTTCCACATATTGTAGAAAAGTTTTTATTCATTTATTCAGTACAATGGTGTCTTTGGATTCAACTAGTGTTTCTGGAGTCCAGGTTTAGTCCTTGACTTAATTTAGGTTCAAACTTGGTTCACTTCTGATTCTGTCCGAGTTCAGTTCTGGTTTATTGTGCTTCATTTCAGGTTCAGTTCTGGTTCTGTCCTGATTCTGTCCTGTTTCATTTCAGCATCAGTCCTCCATAAGTTCTGTTTCAGTCCAGATTCAGTCCAGTTTCAATCTGGATTCAATCCTGATTTTACCTGACTCTGTCCTGGTTTAGTTCTGGTTCAGGGCAAGTTCATTTCAGGTCCCACTGGGAGGAGACCCTGGGCAAAACCCAGGACACATTGAAGGGACTACGTCTCTAGGCTGGCCTGGGAATGCCTTGGGATACCCCCAGATGAGCTGGATCTGGGGGTCTGGGGAGTCTGGGCCTCCCTGCTTAGGCTAGTGCCCCATGACCCGACCACGGATAAGGGGAAGAAAATGGATGGATTTTTGGATTCCCGCTTCATGAAATCTTTGTGAATGCACAACTGGAACGTGAAGGTGGAATAAAGAGGAGGTCTCCATTTTATCTTTCTAAAATGATCTCTGAAAGAGACTGGTGAGATGGCATTGAGGACAGGTGAGCGTTACCTGGTTGATGCAGAGGACAGGCACCGTGAATTCATGGCTCAGGCGGTGCACTGTGGACGAGAAGGTGATCAGCTGTCTGTTTCTCTCCAGCCAATCATCTGCCTGGAACTCACAGCGGAACAGAGCCGCCACTGAGTCCACCACAATAAACCGGACAAGACCACGAGCCAGCAGGAGGTGGGCGCGGCTGTGCAGACATACTTGGAGGGAGTCCTGGAGACAGACAAACTCATCAAGAAGTTCCCCTGCAGGTAGGACATGATGTCAGGTCAGGTAAAACTCACCAAGTCAGCAGCATGTTCAATGTAGATGTGGTCGCTGAACTGCAGAGCGCTGATAAGAGAAGGAGGGATATCAGAACGCAGAAAAGACTGTTCTGAGATCAGCTGCTGCAGACGTTTAATGGGAAACGAGTCCTCAGTGCAGATATACAGCGCTCCTGAAAAAAGATTCACTTATTCACAAAGTTTTTCAGATCCTTCTACGCTTTAACCAGAGCTGCATTTAAAACCTGGATGCTCATGCTGCATTTATGACCTGATGTTGCGTTCCACGACCTGATGATGCATTCACTGACCTGATCCGAGGCCGCCGTGCTCTGTTGGGTACTGCACAGACAGGCAGATCTGCATTGCCAGCTGCGTCTTCCCTGCTCCGCTCTCCCCTGAAAGCTCTATCACACCCCCGACAGGAAGACCCCCCCTCAGCAGCCCATCCAGGACCGGACAGCCAACGCTTAGTCTTAGGACAGACCCGAGCCTGGGACACTTATCCTGCTGAATCTGTAAGGCTGAGTACAGAGGGGGACTATATCCTTGGATATCTTACTGGGACATGAGATCATCTGATGTGGACAGACAGCATCATCTCACCTGTGATGGGAGGATGTCCTCTAGATGCTTTGGCAGCAGCAGAGAGCAGCTGATGGACATCAGAGCTGGGTAAACCAGTGAGTCTCTGGAGCTCCAGAGCAGAAACACCCAAAACATCCTGGACAGAAATCAGCTTAGCTGATGGAGGACACGCTCATTGTTACTGCGGCAACAATAAACTCCAACAGTGTGACACAACCACACAGTCAATTTTATGTTCTCTAAATGTAGTCTGGCTCAGCTTTCTCTCCTTAATTACCACCAGTTATATTAACCAAACACTGTACAAACAACTGTTTTCAGGTGCCGCCGTTTCTCTGTAGCTGTATGTCGTATGATATTCAAATTAGTTTTTAAGGAGAAACGACTACTTGTGGTTTATTGAAAGTAGGCCGATGTAAGTATAATACCATCAATCATCAGAAAACATCAAGTACTGCGTTACAGCTTAGTAAAAAAATTTCCGTGACAATAAAATATTATTTTTGTGACTGGAGTCTGGCGCAGCTGCTTTTACCTCTCCTGACTGCCGCGATAATCGTGGGGGTGAGCTCCAGCTGTTCCCACATCATCACCCAACCTGGACTTAACGTATCCTCCCTTAAGAGCCGATTTTTTGTTTGTTTGTTTATTTGCTTGTTGTTTACCTGTTTTACTAGTTACTTTTCAGAACAAATACCCGCCTTTCTTGATACGTCACCCCAAGCCGCTGGTCGGAACCATTCACAAATTTAGAGGGGTGACAGTGGCACCGATGCTGTTCTAAAACCCAGTCCAGTTCCCCATACTCTACCAATATTGCATTGTAACGATTTAATTACGCTTACAGTGGGAACTGGGACGTTTACGCGTGCCCATTCTCGGTTTAGGCCTTTTGATTCCTACCTCACTGGCTTGAACCCCCCCGGAAGTAACAGGCAGAGGTTACGTCACATTTGAGCGCCCGGACAAGAAAACAAACACTCAAACGACTGATCAGAAACCTTTCAATGATCAGTAACTGCTACATTGATCAATAACTGCTACACCGCAATGATCTGAATTGTAAATATTCCTAATGGTGTAGTTTAATGTAAAAATGAAGGTGAGGGCTTGCGCGGCTCCTCTCAAGTTCTAATGACATCACTGGAATCTAATTGGTTCTGGTGTGCAGTTCTAGTTCTGGAGTTTGGTTCTAGCCTCTGGGACTAGTGGACACAGTCCTACAGCTGTTCTGGGCTGTAGTGTGTTGTTGCAGTTGTAGAATTCGGGTTGGTGGTGGAGTGGGTTTGCTTCCGTTCTTCAGACAGGCGGTGTGGGGTTCGATTCCCGCCGAGTTGCTGATGTTGTGATCCTTCATAAGTAGATCTGAGCAAAATGACCATAATTCGTAAGTGAAGATTTTGCTGCCTCCTGAGGAAACAAGACTAAAACGCTGCAAAGAGGTGAGTAAAGACGAGTCACGTGGTTACTATCCGTTTATTTGTCAACGATAAGACACAAATATGCTAAAAGTACAATAAAATCAAAGTGACAGATGTTGGAGGGAGGGCATCAGGTCTTCAGAGGGAGATGTTGATGCGTTTACCTGCTAGTTAAAAAAAGAAAAACTTATTTGTACAACATGCTTTATGCAACTTGTGCAACAGAGTTTACAGTAGTAAAGCAAAACAGAATAGCAGTAGGAATGAAGGAAAATATCTTTAGATACCTCAAAAAACAAACAAACACAAAAAAAGACTGAGTAACTAAAATGCTGTTGTTTTTTGATTTGTATTGCTTCAGCAGTGAAGTGCAGTATTTCCACTTAAGGGGGTGGCGTTTTCTAAATGTCAAGTATTAAAACTATATAAGCCCCAAATTTTCAAGTATATATCTTGCTTGTTTATCACTTTGTAACTTAGCCTTTCATAGGACAGTACTTCAACCAGTTCGTCCAACCATTCCTTATTTGTTCTTGTGATTTCCAATGGTGTAACACTGTCCTACAGCCAGGGATGAGTGCTGTTTTGCACCATGAGATCTGATGGGAGTTGAGGCCACAATCATGTGGTAGAAGTCTGAGTGGGCAGAGCATTGGTCCTGTCACCAGTTTAAACTTAATCACGTTAACAAAAGAAATTATCTTAAACCACAGCAACTTTATCATAGGGCATGAACATAGCATATGCATCAAAGTACCACAAAAGATTTTACATCTCCAACATAAGTTAGAGTTTCTCAGGGCCAACCTCACCATTTTGCTTGGCCTCCAGTAGACTCGATTGATAATTTTATTGGTAATCAACTGAGTTAGCATTTTCCTGGATAGGAAAATGCTGGATAGGACCTCATCTGATATTTCTTCCCCCAAATCTTTTTCTCCAGCATCTTTTCCTTCAAATTTAGGTGTCTGGGTACTCCTCAAAAGATGATAAAAAAAAAGATGCTTTACTCTTTAAATGACCTGCTTGTTCCAAACTGTTATGAAGTTCAGTTTTAGTTTTCAGGAGTAATTTATTAGCTGCCAAAACAGCTTCGTACCTGCAAGTATTTCCAAAAATCTTTGTGGGAACCTATATTTCTTCCTTAACTTCCTTTAACATCATCTGGTCATTAGCAAACAAATTCCCAATATAAACAATTCCCCACTTCACCCTCTCAGTCCATTAAAAATGTTTTTTTTTTTGGTCTTATTTTAAGGGCAATATTCTACCATAATGAGGTGTTGTATGTAAAAGTGGGACTGATACCCATAATATCATGAAAGGTCTTCCATGTCGCTTGTGAGAAAGGACAGGGTTCTCTTGAGTGGTATGAGCTGCTGTCTGAGTAATAAAGGCCTGAACTGGGAAGTATACAAGCTCCTCCACTGATATCCATGCTGGGTCACTCACAGGCTGGTATAATTTTGACAGTTGCATTAGACAGAAGGAGAAAATGTGTCACTCCGTTGGAGAGGCCTAGTCCTCCATCCTTTATTGCTGCAAAATTTTTAAAGTTTTTGTTTATAAGCAAAAACTATGCAGCCATGAAGGATGGATGACTAGGTCTCCCCAACATTAAGAAATTACCATTTTATTGTATGCTAGTATATCTTTTGGTAGGCTTAGTAACATTTCATAATTCATTTCAGAAATTTGAGCTGCCTTTTATATATAATATATATGTATATACACACACACTCAGATTTTCTGGATTATTCCACAAATGTCAGAGGAAGCTTTGCTCTATCTTTAGTACTCTGACCAATTCAAAATGTGCTGGCAGAAGACCCGAGTCTGAGGATATTTATAAAGACAACTGATAAAGGTCAAAATCCAGTTTTAAAAAGTGAAAGGACCATTTTGTAGAAAAAAAAAAAACTGAAGGAAACAGGTACTTGGCATGTTTACAGAACTAAACCAGAGAGCAAATATTACACATTTAAAGTTGTCTGTGCTGAGTTTAATTTTATTTGTGAAACCAGGGAAAGGAAAGAGCAGAGAAAAAAAAAAAAAATCCAGTCTGCAGGTAGAGAAGTTGGCACAAGAGAAACATTTGAGACAAATTTTGGTTTCTTGTTTTGAGTTTTTTAAACAGTTACTCCCTCCTGCTGAAGTTTGTATCACCATGGCAACAGACCATAATTGTTCCAATAACTGCAGAGTTTAGTCTGAAGGACATCTCTAACCCCCCCACTCAGGTGTGCCAATCTGTCAGCCCAGCCATGAGCACTCGGGTATGCAGGACCTGTGGGGGGTCTGAAATCGATGTGGACCAAGCCCGGGGCAGTGCGGTGTGCACCGCCTGCGGTTCGGTTCTGGAGGACAACATCATCGTGTCCGAGGTCCAGTTTGTGGAGGGAAGCGGAGGAGTGTCGTCCGCCGTGGGACAGTTCGTCTCTTCTGATGGTGAGAATCATTTTCTCAGTTCACCGAGCATGTACCTGGACTACAGGTGATCGGTTTCACCAAAAGAAGCTTATACAGCTACTCAGGAGATCTGAGTGGACTGAAATGGGAAAGTTCACATAATTCCTTTTGTAGTAATTACCAAGTCTGACCCAATGGACTTGAAGTTCACATGTCAGCCTGAAAAAAAAAAAAAAAAAAAAAAAAACAATATTCCAACTTCAGGTTGAGGCCATCCATGAGGGGGGGGAAGGGAGGAAAAAAAAAAAAGCCACAACTAGAAAGCTGGATGAAGAAACTTTATTGGATCTAAGCCTTCATACCCAGGATGAGTTCCTCAGCTGATCTGTTCACCTGCAAGACAAAGACGATTCAACTCCACAAACATTTACTGGTCAGTTTCACACCAGTCTACAGAAAATACATTTTACAATTCATGTTTACGTGATTTGATAATATGCAAACCTTACCACATATGTTCCAGAGGGTGAATGCAAATAGTGCATTTAAAGTTTGAACATTGAGCTAAGCAAGTTCCCATCAGGTTCCTGGTCGTTTCCATCAGAACGACCAGAGGTTCAAGTGGTGCCAGTTTAAAACTCAAAAAAATGGACATTTCTCACTGAAGTTCTAATATATTTAAAAAAAAAACAAAAAAAACCCCACAACCTTCCTCACTCCTGTAGTACGCTACCCTGGATTCTGTAGCAGAACCCATCTGCAGGTCTTCACATTAGACCAATGAGTCCAGGAGCCTGAGCTCCTGGAACCAACCAGTGTTGGTTCAATTAAAGCTGATCCAACACTGGACATGTCCAAACACTTCAGAAAAGCTCCTGAAAGGCTAAACATGACACCTTCACAGCCAAAGACCAATAAACCAGTGTTGAAGTTACAAACTTCAGAGCGGAGATCAGAGTTGTTCAGAGTCCAATAATCGACATCGTAACCACACCTATTCTGCCAAAAAGGGTAAATCGGATGAAGAATCTAGAACACGATATTCTGTGCAGACTTGCATCTTGTTTTGAAATGGTACTTGTATATCCTAGCTCAGTCTGACTTCATCTCCAAGTATCCCAGCAACATGGCATTTCATGCAGAAACATTCCTCACCCAAGACTGCACTTGTACCAGCTCTGGAAGCTGCAGACGAGTAGCACTGAATATTTAAGGAACACCAGGTGTTTAAGTCAGAAGGAAGAATGGAAGCACAATAGCAGCAAACTCTGGACTTTTAGAAATTAAATTCCCCAATTAAGCCAGACATTGAGAAAACTAGAAATTATCCTAGATGAGCAGCTCCTGGTCAGCTTTAAAAATATTGGATTCCAACATTTGATTCAACATCTTGAGCCACAATATACGTCATAGGCAGGGATCCATTTACATGATTACAAACATTACTTTGGATCTTTAGTCTTGCTGTATCTGATACCGTTCGTCCTAGAGACTCACAAAATTAAAACTATTTCATTTTGTCACAAGACACCACCTTCACTTACCACCCAACAATGGAGAACGGGAGGGTCCCGACCTAAAACTCATGGTTTTCTTCCAGTTAGAAATCTGTCCTGACAGGACAGATTAAGTATACTCCAGGTCAGACATGGATTTCTGAGTGCTCATGTAAAGAGCAGGTTTAGCATCACATGACGACTGTCATGAACTAGCACTTCATCAGGATACATTGATCTTTAATATAGACATGGTGACTCAGGCTGGAAGGGTAAGCTTCAAATGAAATGTTTTAAAGCTTAGCCATATACACATCCAGATCTGAAACAGGGCGTCAGTCCTCTACACCACAAATAAAGCTACAGTCCTGCTCTGCACTGGTTTGGTAGTGGTGCCAACCCACATTTGGGTCAGAGTGGTGCTCAACAGGCAGTAGTCTCTTGAGAACAAATCTGCTCCAGAGTAGATGGTATACCACAAAGTCTGAGTCTGCTGGGATCAGCAGTAGAGCAGCGCTATGCTGGTTAACTAGATTAATAATGCCCAGCTTTAAAGTGCTGAGCATGCCAAGTCTCATGCTACATAACAGCACCAGGTTGTGAACCAATAGTTGACATGTTCCATTTACTGTAACGACGATTCACAGTAAAAGCTTTCATTTGTACTGCTGCAAGAAAGCTCAAAAAGAGAAATGCAAGCACAAACAGGGGAGGGAAAAACATCTTCAGGAGGAATAAATGGAGGCAGAATGAGATGGAATCTCCATGTCTATTGGCTGTCTGAGAGGTTCTTTGGGTTTCTGTTCTGGACCAGGTTACATGTTCAGTTCAAGTTACCATGGTGAGCTAGTCAGATCAGAAGCCGCATTCTTGATACTGGAAATCCTAGATTTAAACTGAACCCACTTACGTTGTCAACAAGTCATCAGTGCTCAACATTGACAAATTAAGCAATGGGTCAGTACTGAGTCAGTCAAACCAGTCACAAGAAGATTGAAAACTTAAATAGTTCCAGGCATGGGTAAATTTAAAGAACTCCATTTGGTAGTCTAATACACCACTGCCATTCTTGTTTTATTTTATGCCATTTCAACCTCTGAAGTTGCCATGTTTGACAGTTGACTCATCGCTGCCCCTGGTGCATTTGTTGCTTTGCCACAAGTCAGAGGGTGGGGTGGTGACAGATGTGCAAAAAAAAAAAAAAAAAAAAAAAAAAGCATAAACTATGCTTTACACCTTACCAAGATAATATTCCTGCTTTATACGGACCTAAAGTCTGTTTAAGACACTGAAGAGGGATCATGTGGACCAGTTTTCACATGATCTAGAACAATCTGAGCAAGTGTCGTACCTCTGATGATGCCTTGGTGAACACTGGCCCCATACAGACTGGATTCTCCACCACAGCCTAACCTGCCTTGGGCTATCAGGTCTGAATCTGAACCTTCTGGATCTGTGTGGACATGACTAAATCCAGGTTCTCCACTGGGTGTTTGAATGTTGACATTTGCTGGGCTAGTGTTAGTCTGTGGCACAAAGCTTTGGTAGGACAGTCCACTGGTTTCCTCTTTGGTCATCACATCTGGGTTCTGCAGGAGTTTTTGCTGGTTCTGAGTGTGTAGTCTCAGACTAGCAGGTCTGACTTTAATGTGAGATGATCCTGATTTTAAAAAGGGGGAGGAATAAAATGATTAGCTGGGGGAAGAAAGCCACAAGATTCATGGGTTGATCGATTCATACCTGGAGTATGAAGGACCTCTCTCAAGACTGAGCCAAATTCTGGTCTGCTGCTTTCTGTCTCAACCAGGGACGGAACCAGTTTCTGCTGGTGTCCTGTCCAGTTTGGTTTGGTGAAGTTGATCCGTGCAGGCTTATCTGGTTTTAGCTGAACACCATGAAGACCTCGTTCTTGTGTAACACTAAGCTTCTCAACATGTTCCTCTTGTGAATTTGAACCTCGAAGTTCAGGGTTTTCTTCCACTTGCCAGTGATGGATCCTTTGGGATCCATCACTGGCAAGTTTAGAAGAATCTGAGTTTTGAGAGGATACCGGTTGAACAACAGGTTCCTGGTTGAGATGCAGGCTAGAAGAGGCAAACTTGCTGGGAGGTTTTACTCTGATGTTCTGCACCCTGTGCTGAACATTCCTTCTTTCCACAGGGCTGGTCCTCTCCAGGTTTTGAAGATCTTGACCAGCTGCAGCTATGAGTCTGTTGCTGAAAGAGTGCTGCTGTAGATCTGACCAGTCAGGGATGGGATTTTTGAACGTGGCATATTTGGACTCAGCAGGAACATGCGTTTGGTATTGGCTGGGCTGAAGTCGTTCATACCTGATGCGATCCTGTGGTTGCAGAAACTGGTGAACCTGGGTGGTCTGAGGGGGTTTATATTCGCCAGGCGGCTGGTAGACTGGCTTTGCCACATTGACCATTTCCATCCCATCACCTGACGACCCATGAAGGATCAAACCTGGCTTGGTTTCAAGTGGCCGTTTCAGGTCTTGCATGCCAAAAGAGAGGATTTGTTTCTGATCTGGTTCATATCCAGTTTCCTTTTGACCCAGATTGGACTTAGTCCATGTCAGTCCAGAGGCCCAGTCCTCTTCAGCTAAACTCTTCATGCTCTCAAACTTCTGGTTCACACTTCCCAACGTCTCTCTGACTGGAGCATAAGGAATCCTATCAAAGAGCTTCAGGTCTCCATCTGGTCTTGAAGTTGCCTCACTCGGTCCAACAAAGTTCCGCTTTGGTCCATCAAGACGTACCCACTGGATTCTCCCATCTGGTAACCTGTTCAGTCTGGAAAGAGATACCAAGTTAAACACAGTGCCTTCTAGTCTGTTTGCAATGTGAGCTGACAAGGATGAGATGAAACCTACTGCGGAACATGATGGGTTTGAGTTTCTGGGGACCCTTCTGGGTTAGGAAGGACTGAGGATTGAAGGTTGTCTCCTGGTACTTGGAAATGGCTAGATACTGGGTTGGGTTGAAGCCTGAAGGTGGAGGGGGGCAGGGTTCCACCTGCAGCTGGGCTTGATTGGAGTTGAGCTGGGGCAATGGTGCTCTCAAAACCTTGGTGTGGACAGGGTTTCTTCTCTGAATCTGTTAGAAGAGGAAGACTGATGAACCTTTGAAACCAGAGAGAAACACACATGCTTAAAAACCAACCTCTGTGGCTCTCAAAGACTTTGAATGATCCAAAACCAGGAGTTGGTGAGTTGAAGATCCGATCCACAGAGATCCTGTTGACCTCAGTGAGAGGATAGAAGCATCTCACAGTCACCCTGTTGGAGTCAGATTTGCGTTTGTCACAGGAGATGAGACCAACATATAAATCCCTCCTTCCTTACTTGAACTGAGGTTCTCTGGAGATGAAGTTGGGTCCATCAGTGATAAGGTGTCTGTCATGGAGGATTTCATTTTCATAAACCATGTACCACTCCCCAACCTGTAAAAAACAGCTCCAGAGCTTAAACTTTTCAGTTAAAAGCAAAAGGCTTCTGAACATCTAGACAACTGCAAAGATTTGAAACTGTCTTGTCCAAGATTGATGGTTTAAATAAGGGGCCTATGGATGAAATTTCAAAATTTGGCAGAGTGTTGACAGAAATCAAACTACATTCTTAAAGACTGAACAATAAATTCTAAAGTTTAAACACGTCTTCTAGTTACCTCCCCAGGAGACGATGCATGGCAAGTTTCATTACTTGGAGTTTATCCACTCTTACTTAAAAAAAAATAAAATAAAGTTTAGGTCAACTAGTAACTTTAGTCTCACCATGGCTCTGGTCCCACAGGAATCCAGCTTGAACTCAAAGAGAACTCTGGTTCCATCAGTCTGTCTGGGTCTGCAGGTGCGGTCCAGCAGACTGGTTCTTTCAGGTTGAACCGAGGGCCAGGTGGAGGTTGGCGTTGCCACCACTGTCATTTTCCCATCTGCTGAACATACTGAGAAAACAGAAGGCAGCCTTAGTCTCATTTCTGCATCTAAGCTGAAGTGGACCATTGATTTGTTTGACCATCAGCACCTGTACCAGCATGTTGAGATCCAAGTCTGAGGAAGATTTTCCTGCAGAGATTTACCAGGGGAGGCTGCAGCTTACCTATCATGTCCTGAGTTCTGAACAGGCAGCGTTTGGATGTAGATGCCTGGACCTCCAGGGTTTTGGAATCTCGTAAAACCAACTTAAACGTTGCATAAAAGTTGGACAAGTTGATTTCCTGAGGGGAGGAAAAAAAGTTTAAAAACCCATCAGGATGTAGAGTTTGGATTCATTTCAGTACATTTAGAAGGTCTCATTGCTGATTCACAAGTCCCACAAGAGTTTACCAAGTTCCAATATTCAAACTTCCAGGTTGTGAAATTAAAAATCCCATTATACCCACACTGACACCCACCCTCCTGTTGACTGACAGGTGTCAACAGAACCACATGCCATGGCCACAGCACTTGTAAAGTCATGTGGAGGCCCTGAAAGTAAAAAATTAGTTCTGACCACTAGGGTCTGGATCCAGATGTGCGGTTCTTCTACGAAACCATGTTAAAATGTCCAGCAGTATCTGTTATTTGTTACCCAACACTCCACTGACTTTTGAGCTGAGGCTGAAGACGTAACAGAGCATAATCACTCACATATTCAAAGAGAATGTCAGTTTTACTAATAGTCCACTGTGACTGGTTGTGGGTTGTTCTGAAGGGTCCGAGGACAAAATGTTGCAAATGTTCCCTCGCAGCTCTTCCAGGATTTTAATTGCACACAGCAGTTTTCCAACTCACTGCAAGGCGAGTCAGCCTAACTTCATTCAAATCCTGCGACTATCAGCCTAGATGCAAAAATGCAAGTTTTAAAGCAGTTCACCCAAGATCAGGTGGCTTCTGAAGACACATCAAGGCGACCAGTACTGCACCATGATTCTTACTTCATAAGTGTATCCGACAGAGAAGATGGGGACTTCCAGGCTGGTTTTGTCAGTGTTGTTGTGGAGGCGGTACCCTCTCTGGGCCACCAGCTGGGGCGTCAGAGGCTCCTGGTCGATGCCAACTTCCCACAAGCTCCGAGAGGGTCTGACGACGCTGAAGGAGATTCCCCCTTCCAGACACTGTGCTGTGATCTCTGGAGGAACTGCAGCAACAAGGATAATGAGTTCATGTGCAAAGGTTAATCCCTCTGTTTATTTTATCAAATAATTCTTAGAAAGAAGCCTGTTAGGACTATGACATAACGTATGGGAAAGCTTACATCTCCTCTGCTATACGTTTGGTTTACCATGAACAACATGACCCCTTCCATCTCATACACATGGCAGCAAGTCACCGTTTACTGGATGCCGGTGTTGTGTATGCAAGGACACACATTTGCTGGGTTTTTTTGCTCTTGGGCTAGTGTGTGAAGACCATTAGAAGTTTCCTTGCATTAGCAAGTGACCAACGGTCATCAAAGTCTGCACAAGTCTGTTAATGACAGTTTATTTCATGGTATGTTAAAGCAGAGACAACTAAAACATGCAGGACAGCAGACCTCGAGGACTCGTGTTCAACCCCCTGATCTAAAGACAAATACTGAGGACATCTGTATGATAACTTAAGGCTGGCTGAAACTGGTTCATGTGACAAACGATCCCAAACAGCAGCAGATCTACATTAAAATGGTGAAAAAAGTAAAAGCAGCAAGGTTCTGGAATGACCTGGTCAGAGTCCAGACCTGAACCTGGTTGAAAAGATGTGGTGGGACCTTCAGAGAGCTGTGGAGAAACAATGTTGGAAAGAATCAGTTCCTCCACAACTGTGAGAGATACTGATAAAGCCAGACAGGAAACAGGTCCTGCTGTTAAGATGTGTGCCTGGTATTGCTCATATTTCTTTTAGCTTCATTTCTGATTGACATGGCCAACATGTCATGCTACATTTACCCAATACAGAGACCCGTCATCAAGTTATTTAAGTTTGTACGATCATAAGAGGGGCTTATGTAGAATTGTACTTACAGGCATTCAACACTCGTGCTGTAATCAGAGCATGGTGGTAGTACAACTGCCTCTGGAGCATGAGGAGCAAAGTGAAGTTCATGTCGATGGAAAACTGCACTACACCTCCACCCACATTCTGTTGGAGAGAGAGGCTTTAACATAAAGTGACATCACAGCAGAGACAGGCTGGAGTTCAATAAACCAGTTGGATCCTGACTGGTCCAATAGATGTGACAGTGTTGCACTCACCGTCCAGCGCACGGCAGCATCATTGAAGGGCAGCTGCAGTTTGTAGGCTTGACTACCGTTCGCGTGAACGATATGGTCAACGCTCAGGCTAGGTTGTGGCTTCCCAGAGGTCATTAGCAGCTTTCCGTTGATCTTCACATCCTCCAGGATGACATTGGCAGGAATGTTTCCCAGGTAAACATCAAACACCTGGTGCTCACTGATGGTCTCTGCAAGAAGACAGTCATGAGAACCAAATCTGAACAAGAATTTCAGACCTCATAGGAAGGGTGAAACTAGATGCAATGGCAGCTTCATAGTAAGACCTTTAATGATGGGAAAGCCTTACTGTTGATGGTGAAGGGTGAGTGACAGATGGGTGGGGTTTCCAGCACTTTCAATATCCTGTGTTTGGTGGTGATGCTGCTGGCATCCTCGTAGACCAGAGAGAAGATGTGTTCATACAGCAGAAGGACCATATACGCCTCCTTGTATGAGTTTTCTACAATCAAACCCTATAGAGAAGAAATGGATATCGCTGCATTTTTTCCTCAGGAACACACAAAATTTAAAAACTAATTGTCATTTTGCCATCAAATATCACCTGAGCAACCAGCATTTAAACCTTAAAATGGCTCCAGGAGCAAGACTCATGTCAATTCAGTTAAATTCTTGTTCTGCAATAATCTGAGCCTCAGCTCAGAAGCCAGATGTTCATCTGAAGGGGGAAGACTGTAGTCTCAAACATCCACTTTATCTACACCAGCTGGATGTTGAAATCACTACAAAGTACAAATAAGCCAATTCTGTTAAACCTAGACGGGGTCAAGGAGGGCAATTTCCAAAGCTATCAAAGGGAAGTGGTTAAAGGAAGAATCCCTGCAGATATGACTGAACTGGCTTCATGAAAAACTGTTGAGGCCTCTTCATTGCAGTGGCCTTCAAGATCATTATCAAAGAACTCCATTGGTCACATTGGCTGAGAGCCAGTCTGAAGTCAGAACATCTAAAGCATGATGATGATTTCTGGAAGTTATTTTTGAAAATGGACACTGATGCTTTTGTTTGGGTTGGTCTCCTTCCTTCACCTAACAGCTCAAAGTGAAATATGGTAGCATAATGCTGTGGGATCTTATTGTCTCAGAGAACCTTGTTTGGATACAAATTGTATTGTCCTTCTGAGGAATAATGTAAATAATTCTGTTCCGAGTCATTGTCATCTTGTTGGAAGACCTAGCAGTGGCCTAAGGTTAGATTGGTAGCAGACATTCAACTTCATTCAAAACAAAACAGCAGTCAAGGTCCTGCAGAGCTGGTCTGAACTCGGATCTGAATTGGTAGGAACTCATAATATCTAAACAATCTGCAACAATTTTACCTTCCTGTAGCCACCTTCTGCTCCAAAAGGAACCCCAATCTTGACCAGTCCTCCTTGCTGTACCATAGTGAGCCCTCTGGAGACAACAGTTGCTCTGTCCAGCAGCACTCCCTCTAGCCCCAGGCTCAAGTTTTTACTCTCAAATCCTGCCCCCTCCCCAACCACAGGGGGTAGCACCTGGGGGACATCCCACAGCAGCCAAGTGCCGTCAAAGGAGCCTGGATCTGAAGGAACCAAACAAACCTCTGCTTAGATCACCTTCAGACTGCAGCCAGCTTCCTGATGATTCCAGTGGAGGGGACTTACTGAGTGGGCACGCCATGGACATGTCAATCATCACCACCAGCAGCTTCTGCTTGAAGAACAGAGACACCTGGACTGCCTCAACAGGGAGACCCTCCACCTGAAAAATAAGATATTAGTTTAATCTTATAGCCTTGTCTTATGCATTTCAACCCCAGAATTCCTAAAGATGAATTCAAATGTTCCAATTTCCTGGTAATGGAGACACAGCAATGATCTAGCACCTGAAACCCCACTATTGGAAATGTACTTCCATTATGGAGGTGCCATTTGCAGGAGAGAAAAAACAACAAACAAAAAAAAAACAGCTCATGCTGAACAGGGAGTGTCAAATTTTGCCTGAATACATTTACACAAATGTGAATGTCAGTTTTTAGCACAACAGTGTTAACCTATAAGAACCCAGATGCATTTCTACTTAAAGAAAAACTGTGGGGTGTATACCACAAAAGGAAGTAAACTGTATGCAAGGAACTTTCCAGGACACAAAGACAGTGAGACACCTGCTTTACCATAGGTCTTTATGGGTTAACCTAGAAATGTATTAATTTAAGTCAGTTTTATTCCTAAATGCCTTGGGTCAAATATTTAGCCAATATGCAAATTCACACTGCCAGTAACCAAATAGACTGTATAATCAAAAATTTTACCAATTTATCAGGGGAAATGCATTGTGATAACTGTGCAAAGTGTTTAAGAAATGTCCAATGTTTTAGCCCAACTCTGAAATCATTGGACATGTAGAAGTTTGGCAAGCAGACAGAGTATGGAGAAAGTGACCAGAGTGCAGGTGGAGTTTGGATAATCCTGGAAGTGAACCCCCAGTGCCTGACAAATACAGGTTGATGATTGCCCACACCCTCCATTAATCCCTCAGGTTTCACCAGAAAAGATTTTTAGAAAATTGGTGTTGAATTTAACAGTGTGGCAAAAAGTGACAATTCACATTTTTAAAAAATATTGTTTTGATGCCAAATGTGATACATTGATGTCATTTCAATCTGAACCATTTCACATGTCAAGTCTTATGGCAGTTACGCTTTCGCTAATAGAGATCGATGTCCAGAACCTCCATTTTGAAACACTCATTTCTCCAACTGCTGTTATTCCAAATCCTAAATCAAAGACATTCACTAACATTTGTCAAAAGGGATTCCTTTTGACAAATGTTTGAGGAACTGAGTACATCTGGGATGTCAGTACACAATTTCACAGAGGACCAAGGGATTCAAAAGTTTAGGATGACTATACAACTTCCAAGTTACAGACGTCAACATTTCCTTGACCTACTACATCACGACCAAGGGAGCCAAGTTTTACAGGAAGATTGACCCAGTGTGTAGTGGAGTACTGTGGCTGGATCTGTCATTACTCACCGCTGTGATCTCAGCATGCGGCTGTCTGTACGGCGAACGAAGGACCAGCCTGTTGGTGGAGGCAATCAGGCTGTAGCCCCACCTCTGGGCCTCAGGGATGGACATGGAGGAAGCCCGGCCATCACTCTGCAGGAACATCAGCTGCCATGCCCAGCTGGCCGTCCTCTGAACCTGACCATAAACACCACAAGTCCTCAATACTGAGCTACAGAGGCTTCAGGAAGCAGATCCAACAGTAGTTCTCCAGATGACCAGCTTTTGAACAGGAAAAATGAAAAAAGATCCTTCAATATTTAAATGGACCAAATCATGGCTGAAGGGGAGTTGCTGGAAACGTGAATATACATGCCGAATACAGTCTCCATGGTGTCTTCGTGAGGCATTTATGCTCAGGAACACGTGATGAATGGATCCATATTTTAAAAAAAAAAAAACATGCACCACTTAAGCAAACCCAAGTAGGCAATAATGGAACCATCTGGACCATCTCGTATGAGCTCCTGATACAAGTGTTGGCTGTGTTGTGATTTACCTGAGAGAGAACCTCTTGCCGCACCTGTTTGCCCTCCCCCCTCTGGCCTCCACATGAAGACTCCCTGTTCACGGTCACCTATCGACGACAGATCTTAGATTAGTTTTGTTGATCGTTTCCAACAGAAGACTGTGGTGGAACACCATCTGACCTCCATGTAGTTCTCCTCACAGGTGATCTCTCTGTGAGTCCATGCCAGACCAGAACAGACTGCAGAAACAGAGCGACTGATCCACCGGCCGCTGCCGTCACTCGCCATCACGTTAAACTTAAAGGCGAACACCTCATCATTCTGGATTTAAAAACAATCATTCCTGTCAGTCATAATAAGTCCTGCAAGCAGCATCCATCAACATCCAGACTCACAGCAGAGACCCACTGAGTCCTTCAACACCACCACCGTGGATTAGGTTCATCAGGTTTGGTAGACCAAATACAAGATTCTTGTAATTTCAACCCTTACATCAGAATTTATTAACCATTGAATCTTTAAGGTTTAAGCCTTTATCCATCATTGCCTCCTTACTTTTTAATGCCATCTGGACACGATACAAGGTTAATTTCAAGGATACAATTGAGCTAGCATCTTTGAATTGCTGTTTTAAGTCAAAAAGTAAAAAAAAAAAAAAAAGTTAAGGGAATACAAATATGATTCGAGTCCATTTCATTTGACAAACATGGGATCACAGGGAGGAGTGATTGCAGTCCCGGGGGACAAAAAAACCCCAAAAACTGCCAATTAAATCTAGACATCTGGTAGCAGTCATGGACAGGTGGAGTCACCTGGTTATGGGTGAAGCAGGAGTAGTAAGAGGCCCTGAAGGTGGTGAAGTGGTCTGTCTTTAAGGTGCTGACGGTATAGCCGCAGCGCGAAGCGAGCTGCTCATTGATGGCGTGGACTTCATCTCCATCTACAGAAAGACATTGCAGATGAGACAATAAAAACCCTCAAACAGCAGGCGTATGGAGCCAAGATGAAGAACTAACCAACGGCCTCAAAGCGAGGTGTCTGTGCCGAGGCCACATGGATCCACAGGTATCGATCCCGACACTCAGACCAAACAAAACCTGCTGAGACAAACGGGAAACAGGGATCACATGCCGTAACGCTCTATTAAAGAGCCAGAAAGCGTCTGAAAAACCAGCTACCTTCCAGCTGGTCTCCTGTTGTTCCTTCTGTGAAGCCACAGCAGATCAGGGCCAGTCTGAAAAAAAACACAGCGGCCACATTCAGAGTTGACCTGCTCAGGCCAGACACATGTTCCTACATGTCAGAAGAATTAGATGAAACTCACCCAAAGACAAGCAGAGCAGTGTTCATGCTGAAGCAGCAGACCTCACAGATGGAGGTGTTCTCAGTCTGTGGAGGAGAAGCTGGCCTTCTACAGGTGAGCTCATTACCTAGTTTCAGTGTAACCATGGAGACTGTCCCAGGTGAGACTGATGGACTCTGATCACAGCTGGAGACTCCATCCTATCAATCAAGCTGTGTTCACCTAAAAGTTCACTGATCAGAAACTGATCTAAAGTTGATTGAACAGGAAACTCTCAGATATATCAGATACAATCCAAATTATTAACATGTAGCTGAAGAGCACCTCCAGATCTGGCAGAGGCAGGGGACACGGAGACATTTTAGTCTTTTTAAATCATAGAAATTATGATGTAATAAAAACATAAAATACAAACTCATCACTAAGCCTTTAAAGACCATTTCCTAAGCCAGAAACAGTTCCAAGACCAAGCAGCAAAGAAAATGTGTTGTAGGAAAAAAAGATGCTGGAACTTTGTTCATATTCCCAAACTAGACTAAAATCACGTCTAATGAGACTGAAATGAAGAGTTATACTTGTTTGAATTTTAAGGTCTAGTTTATCTGCTGACCTCTGGCCAGTTGATCAGACATGCAGCAACGAATGTGATGGAATAAAAAACTGCAACGAGTTTGATACACAAAAAGATGAAGTTACACCCCAGTATGAACTCGATCTTAGAGCAGTTTTTCACGCAGTAAAATATCCTCGGGTGGTCCCTGAGAAAAGAAATACCTTTTCTTCTAGAAGCTGGTGTCTGATCTGTCCATAAGAAGTCACAGGAAGTCATTAGAGTCTGACGTCACCATAGCAACTAGTTGCTACATGTTACAAACATAGCGTGTTAGCAGTTTAAAGCTAGCTTCCAGACTAAAGCTAACAAGGAAGAATGAAAACCTGCAGTTCCTCTTCTGACCACTAGGGTCTGGATCCAGACCTGCCATTTCACAAACACCCCTCACATTTGTAAATATTGGCCTTTAAAGTTTATACATTTCAGCAGCCATTTATAAATTCAGTCAGCTGGCCCTTTAGTAGCAGCCTACAACTTGTGTAAATGTACCAAATTTAAACCAAATTTAAAATTTCTCAATTGGCTCATGGGATATTGACATACGAGTTGTATGGACAAAACGTCATGAAATTTGGTTCATAGTGTTTCATGAGCACCAGTTACATAATGTTTAAACTGCTCGATCTTTTTAGTGGAGCTGAGTTGGTTCCTTTAGAAAAAGACAATTGTTCTGATTGGATCGTGTTTGGATAATGTCTTAAAGCTAAGACATGAACCAGGAATCTTCCAGACATGAGGCAACCGTGCTAACCATCAAACCTCCAAGCTGCCTTTTCTTAAACTGTAACAAAATAATACATCACCACAGATCATCTTAAAAAGACCAGAATTCGGATGACCAGTCTGTACAAACAGTCCAGATTACATCAAATTCTGTGTTCTTCAAAATGTGAACAAACACCGTTTGTCCATCCCCAGGCCCAGTTAAAGCCCCGCTCCTTGGTTCTGGTTTCCACACAAGCGTGGGGAAGGAGTCCCGAGCTCAGACACTACAGAACGGTGAGTCCTGGTCCTGGTTCTGGTTCTGAATGTGGCACCAGACATGACAAGTTGCTTTTATCTGCAGGTAAGCGTCAGATCCAGCAGCTGGGCAGCCAGCTGCAGCTCAACCAGCACTGCCTGGACACCGCCTTCAACTTCTTCAAGTTGGTGGTCAGCAAACACCTCACCCGAGGACGCAGGTCGGAGCACGTCATTGCCGCCTGCCTCTACCTGGTGTGTCGCACCGAGGGGACTCCCCGTATCCTAGCAACCATTGTTCTGTTTTTGAACATGTGACTTTTGTGTTGTGAAAAGATTCTTTTATTTAGAAAAAACACTTTTACACTTGTACATTCTGCTTAAGCGGAAAAAAAAAGACTTTCAGACATGAAGTGCAGCACATCTGTGACGAGTATGACCTCAGACATCGACATCACATAACTACTTTCAACTTGCTTTTTTTTATTTGACAAAACTAAAGCCAAAAAGTCAAAAAAAAAAACCAAACAGGCTCTGTTCAAACAAGTCAAGTTCAAAAAAGTTAGACTTAAATCAGGCTCAAACAAGCCAGGCTCAACCAAGTCAATAAGTCCAGTTCAGAGAAACTGGGCTGAGATAAGTTTGAAGTCAGGCTCATACATTTTGAGTTCAAAAAGTGCAGCTTAAATAAACTGTACTCAAGTCGGTCTCAAATAAGTGATGGATAAACTATAAAAACAGACACTGCTATAAAACAGACAACTTGCTGTAGTCAGAGCAGAGCACTCAGATATGCGTTTCCTGTTCTCTTTACAAGTACAATAAATGTGTAAATATTCTACCAGAGTCAGTTTGATGAGGGGGAGAAAACCTCCTCCTCATTAAACCTCCATCTCACGAAGTTACACACGCTAAAACAAAGTACACATTATAACAAAGCCAGAGATCATTGTCTCTTTTACAACACTCTGAATGCAAATGCTAACTTTTATTACTTGTGACCTGGTTTACGGCATAAAAGAGACAACCTTCACTAATTCAGCATTTTCTAAAGTCACAAAACTCTTTAAACATGTCAAGATAAAAGAGAGGGAGACACAGACAGTTACTGGAAACAATACAAGAATAGAACTAACAACTACTTACATTCTTATTACATAAGCCAGGGTTGAATAAGTCAAGAAACCTTGTTATATCCTATTGAGGATTTATGAGATTACTTATTTCCTGATATATTTTTCTTTACAGTTTTAATTTTGATAAATAAATAATGACACAATAAAGAAGTGCCATTATTTATAGGTGCTGTTCTTCTGAGTCCGTATTTCTCTAATATTATGATCAGATTATTTATATATCAGAGATTATTTATATCAAACTTTCATACCAAACAAACAGGATTAAAAGATGAGGTACAAATTTTTGCACAATTTTCAACAAAATTAAATTATAAAAGTCATCTGGATAAAAATGTCTGATGAGTTTGTGTTTCGGTTGCTGTGCAGGAAATCCTGCATCTCTTGTCCTTTCATAAAGGATGTTCCCATGTTTCCTTGGGAAGACCATAGCAACCAGCTAGCCCTGGAGCTCCCTGCTCTGGAGTTGATGCTTCCAGCTCTTTTAACTCAGTCCCGAGTCGACTCTTTCAACCTGATCGTGTCACCTTCAGCGCTTTGCTGGGTTCCTTAACTGTGTTTCAGACATGTTACTGGACCTGAGTGACCTGCTGCAGGTAAGGCTGACCTCAGACCAGATCAGACTCCAGCAGATCCTGACAGGACTCACCACAACCTTGTTTTTTGTTCCCAGGTCAATGTTTACATCCTGGGAAAGACCTTCCTGCTGTTGGCTCGAGAGCTCTGCATCAATGCGCCCGCCATCGGTGAGGTTTACTTTTATTAAAAATACAGATCCAGGTCCACATGAACACAATAATGATGTGATCTCTGAAACAGTCAGGTCATAAACATCAGAGAACTCTGTTTTTCTGAGATGAAACAAGCGACTACAGCAGGCAAACATCAAAATCTACTGAAAAGCAGTTCCCACAAAGGCTTTCTAGTGACATCTAGTGGATTTTGTAGGAAACTGCAACTGAAGCAGAATCAATACTTGTATTAAAATATACCATAAACTAACTGATCTTAGTGGTTCTCTGACATAAACAACATATAACTTCCTACATTAAAAACAAAACCAGAATTTAAAAACAGGGCAACAACTCAAAAGAAAGACTCAAACAAGCAATAACACACTTGAGTTTCAGACAAACTTTAATGATCATCATTCTTTGAAGAAATCACTCAGCCAATCAGAAGCTGTGTTTCTGGAGCAATTCAGGTTGTTCAGCAGTAGAAGACCAGTTCTGGGATCTGGCCCCCCTGCACACCGGTCCCATTGGTACTGTCCGATGAGCACTGGAACTGAAAGGTGACTTTCCCAGACTGCACCTCGGTCATCCCCTCCTGACCGAAGTAACTCAGCTCATTCCCATCCAGGACAGCGCTGACCGTGTAGAAGGTGTCCTGTTCCACCTGGACCGGGTGTTCAAACCACACAGGAAAGGTGCTGCTTGATCCGTCTGACAGGAATTTGGTGAGGTTTTGGGCCAGAACCGTCCCCTGCCTCTTCAGTTCAATCTTCACGCTGTACTCTGCCTTCCCGCTGCTGGACCCGTACAAGCCAAGCCCAGCGATGAAGATCCGGCGGTCCACGGCAAACTGGATGCTGTCACAGCGCCCCCTGTAGCGCCACTGGTTACTGCGGTAGGCAGAGGACTGGAAGCGATGGCACCTCTGCAGCGTCAGGCCGGCACGCTTCACCATGGGGAACTCCAGTCTGGGTTTGTTGGTGGCCGTGAACCACAGGAAGACATCGTAAGTCTCTTTCAGCGTCAGCACACCGGACTGCGCCGGCCCATCTGCAAACTCCTGCAGTGACATGGAGGGAATCCGGACCAGGTACAGAGCCTTTCCTAGCATCTGCCGCTGGTTCTGAGGAGTCACCGCCAGGCTTTGTCGCCGACATTCTGCCGCCGCCCAGTTCAGTAGCGCCTGGAACACAACCACCTCGCGGCTGTTGAGCGTCTCTCTCTGCAGGATGATCTCCAGCGTGGGCTTGTCGATCTCACAGAAGCCCTCGGATCGCAGAGCAAGCTCGGCCTGAGCATCTATCACCTCCCAGCAGCGCTGCGTCAGCTCCGGTTCCTCGAAGAGCCGGCTCTGGGACAGCAGCACACAGGCGTTCTTCGCCTCCAGGCTCGTCTCCAGGAAGCTGACACAAGCTCTTGCCAGCGCGGGGACGATGTACTTCTTAGCAGCATACAGAGTGGCCAGCACAGTGTCGGCCTCCAGCTCGATTTCATCGCTGTACATGTACCTGAAGCAGAACCGACAGCAGCATCAAGTTAGGAACCAAAGACCACCCAAAAAAATTAAGGCAGAACTTATAGAATTTCAGGTCTACTTGAGACTGACTCAAACAAGTCAGGCTCAGAGAAGTCCGATTCAAACAGGGAAAATAGTTTACAAAATAGTCAAATTGCTCTCCAGTCCAAAACAAAACCAGCATAAATATATTTGATACTGTTTGGATTCAAAAATAAAAGTAAAATAGTCTGGGTGTGCTGTTTATGTTTTGGGTGTGCTAAAACGTGTTTTGGATGCAGTCGTGAGTTTGGACTCACTTCAGCAGGATGAGGAAGGCAGCCGGTTCCACGTCAGGGATGTGGATCACAGATTGTCCTTCTGCCAGATCGCCATAAAACATGGCTCCAAACACTGAGCTGCCGACTGCCAAGACATACTGTAACGCCGACAGAACACCAGTCAAACCAATCTGAACCAGAACCCGACATGAATACCAGGGACAGGACTTAAAGAGGAAAAAGGTGGAAGCTACAAATCAGACTCAGCTCAGTCCATTTGAGTCTACGATCACTGGTGAGCCAGATTCTGTACCTTATGAGCCGGGACTGTCTGGGTGTCTCCTGGAGGACCGACGATGAAATGAACGTCGGCCATCTGCTCGTTGTTGAACATCAGTGCGTTCCTGCAGCACAAGACAGAAACAACAGCAAGTCAGGATTCAGGAGTGCTGAATACCACCATCTCTGGTGTCTTCAAACTCCTGGCTGGACACCTCCAAACTCACTCTGGTTGTGGATGGAAAGTTTCAGGGCCTAAAGTCCAAACTTGTCCGGCTCTTTAACGTGGTCCAAGATCAGCAGGGAGACGGCAACCACCAGTGGGTTTCACTATGTCCTATTTAGCTACCAGTGGATCTGACTGGTACAATAAACGTTTGCCATAGCCCGTCAGCAAAACTGCAAATATGTCTACCTTCTAGGAGGAATCACTTCAGTTCCATCTTCTGTTCCATTTGCAAAGAAAACAAGACATTTTATTTAGAAAAGAAAAACAAAAAGACAACTTGTTCCATTCCTAATCTGTATTAGTTCCCTGTTTTTGTGACTGCCTGGTCATTTCTGCACAGTCAGTCCATCTCCTCCATCTCTGGTGCCTTCAAACTCCTAACTGCTTCATGGCAGCCACCTCCTCGGTCGGTTACCACGGTTTTCTGAACATAAAAGTGGAACTCAGTCTGTAGGAACAGGGAGAAAGTGTGGTCCACATTGCTGCTTGTAAGTCAGATTCATTCCAGCTGGGAGTTGGACTCCATCAGGACTTCTCTTTATCGCCAGTTCAGAACTGTCATGGACAGGATTTCCAGGTCCAGTCAAAAGGCAGAGGTGGTCCACTTTGGTAGCCTCGGGATTGCATCGCTGCCTTTTGCTGATGATGTGGTCCTTTGTCAAGTCAGGATCTTCAGCTCTCACTTGAGCGGTTCATAGCAGAATGTGAAGCAATGGGGAAGAGAATCGGCACCTCCAAACCTGAGGCCACAGTTCTCAGTTAGAAAAGGGTGGACTGTCCTCTCCAGGTCAGGACCATCTTGAGATGGAAGAGTTTAAGGGCAGTGGTCTTCAATCATAAGTGACTGTGTCAGGAACGGACTTGTGCAGACCTTGATGACAAGCTGATAATGATCAATAATTAGAATCAGGTGTGTTGATGCAAGGAAACGTCTACAACATGCAGGACAGTGGATCTTGGAGACAACTGAAGTAGGGTCTTGTTCATGAGTGAGATAAGGATGGAGCAGATCTACAGGTGGATCAGCGTCAGCAGTCATGTGGACTCGGTTCTGGTCTGTTGGTGAAGAGAGACTTGAGACTTAGACTTGAGACTCTTTATTGGTGGATCGACGTTCCTACCCTCACCTATGGAACTGTGGGTAGTGACTGAAAGAACCAGATGGAGGTTACAGGCAGCTGAGATGAGCTTTCTCTGCAGGGTGGTTGGACCGTCCCTTGAAGGAGCCTTGGTAGATCATTGAAAACCCTTCCAGGTGGAAATCTGCTGGAACCTCCAGCCTGTTTCTGCAACGCCAGTGGGCTTTAACCACTTTAACCACATGCACAGGCGTTCAGCTTAGAAGTAGAACAGCGAGTTTTACTCGATACCACTCATCCTCTTTATCTGTGTAACACTAGAAAGAATCAGACACAATGAACACGTGACCACGGTTAACTGAGGGTGTACGTCTTTAAACTCCTCCTCGCTCCTAAATATTCCACAGTCAACTCTCAGCTGTATTATAAGAACATGGGAGTGTTTTTGAGCCAGTTACGAGCCAGTTGTGAGCTAGTTTGGAGCCAGATGTGGCTCGAAGCTCTTGAGTTTGGCACATCTGTCCAGGTTGGGTTGATTTTGGCTTAGGTTTGGGATCAGATCTGAGTTATGATCCTGAAAAGCATCAGTAAAGGATTTGACAGACTTTTATTGTGAAACTCAGAACATAAACAAGTCTGGAGCAGATTAGGAGTTCAGAGTAAGTTACCATGGTGATCTAGCAGCAGACCTCCCTTACCCTTTCAGCTCGCCCTCTAGCCCCGCCCCCCAGCCCTCAGGTGTGTTGTGGTGGTTCACCTCTCTCTCAGGGTGGGGTGGGCTGCCTGCCAGCCATCTCCCTCCTCGGTGTCGTCGTCATTATTTGTCTGAACATTTCGCTCATCGTCCTGCTCCGCTGAGAGCTCCGGTTCGTTCCTCTGGATGAAGCTCTTCTTGGCATCCAGCAGCTCTACCTCCTCATTGTGAGGAAGGCTAGTGGAGAAGAGCTCTGCTGCCATCTCCCCTCCTCCTCCTCAGAGTGGGCGGAGCCACCACCTCACAGCATCACCACTTCCTGTCAGAGTCAGAGAGGAGCGGATAAATAATGATCTCTAGTTGAAAACATTGGTAGTTCTGTTACCGACACCAGCGTCACAAATCCTTGCTCTTAAAACTATGGGTATTGCTGAGTATTTACATCTGATACCACATCATTATTCTTCTTTGTTGCTCTATAAACAACCACAGGAGGTTACACAATACTGCCTTATAACTTGATAAAAACACTGATAAAAGCAACACCTGCAACCTCATTAAACAATAAAACGATCCATCAGGTGGAAAAACTTCATCAAAGGAAAAGATGGACAAATGCAGCAAAAAAAAACTCAAGTTAGTTTTTAGAAACGAGAGAAATCCCCCTCAAAAAAACAGAAATCAGAACAAGGAAGACAAAATTGTAGAAGTGGTGGTCCTGATGAGCAGCTGCTGCTGAACATCTGGACCAGATCCTCGACCACACTGAACGCGTTCCTGCAGACTAAAGACTTTCAGACAGGTTCACAGATGACGTTTGGACCTGCCCTGTGTTCAAATGGCAAAATATAAATATCCTTATTTTATTTGAGGATGGACTTTTTCTTTACATCTTGGATTTCTTTAGTTAATAGATATTCTCTTTCATGTAAATTTAAAAAAACAACAACATAATTTGTGCCTGATTAAATATACTAAATTTGTTTGAAACTAGAGTAAAAATAATAAAGATATATCAGCATTTAGTATCAGTATATAGAATCAACTAAAATGGTGTTGGAGTCTCCGGTCTGCCGCTCAGGAGGACAGAAATGACACACAAAACCTGTCAAATGATGGAAGAGAGACATTTTAAGATTTAATAAAAGAAATATGAGCTTATTTTGAGTTCAATGGCAGCAGCACGTCTGCTAGAACTAGATAGATCTACTAAAGGTGGGCTGGGGTGGATCAGTGGTCTTCCTGAGAAAACTGACTGAACGTGTCATCATCTCATCTTCACACAAGTTCTGCAGCATTCGGCCAGACTGGGTCCATCTGGATCCACACCTGATGCAGATGCAGTTTTTCTGCAGAACCAGACCTGTCTGCAGCTTCGGAACCCCTCAGAGGCCGAGCAGACTCTGCTGGTTCCGCTGCGCCTCACCGGACCAGCAGGGCCCAGCACACCGGAGCTCCGGGACCGCTTAGGTTCCGAACCTCCGGGTGTTCTCGATCCACTGTGGCTCTGGTTCTGACCAGTGAGACCTCTATTGATTATGATCAGTTATCAATATCCAGAGCTGGTGAAGCAGAGCGGACCGAACCGTCAGTTCGTGGATTTCAGACACCGTTTCAGTTGTTGGTTCGTACCGATTAAAAAAAAAAAAAGAAATCGTCGATTGATCCCTGCAATGTATCTTCACCGCGCAGAATCGCTCAGGTCCGGTTACCTGTGTGTTGATTGTGTTCGGTTCCGTTCCAACAGAACATAAGAATCAGTTCGGCCGCCGTTTGTGAGCAGACGCCATCTTTGTCCGGCTGCAGCCTCCTGCAGTACCTAGCAGCTCCACTAGAGGGAGACAGATCCGTACATAATCCCCTTTATTTTAATGTCAAAACATTTAGACGTATTATAAATAACCAACTGTATAATAAATAGATATATCACACTAAATACAAGGTATATCATATAAGACAACTGTTAAAATATTGTTTTCTAACTAAAATTAAGGAAATGAGGTGTAACATTTTGGAATTTACACTCAAGAATAATAATACAATTTACAATAAAAATGTATTTGTTTATGTTCCATTTAAGTTGAACTGGCTGAATAAAACAAGCTTAAAGTTTCCCTACAAGTGATGCCACAGATGCATGAACGCTCACATCACTCATCAGTTTCCTGAAGAGTGGCTTCAAAGCCACACACACAGCCAGTAGCAGCTGGTGGGAACACACCCACTTTACTTCAGTGAGGTCAGGATAAGCTCAAACAGAAGACATGGTGGACAGTCTCATCACAGCAGATCAGTCCGCCTCCAGGTGTTGAGAAGTGGTATTACTACATAGATTTTGTCTCGGACCAAACTGCGTCATTGTACTTTATGTTTTATCATTTTTCCTTCATATTCAGATCCCTGCCTGTACATCCCTCGCTTCGCTCACATGTTGGAATTTGGCGTGAAGACTCATGAGGTTTCCATGACAGCTCTCCGTCTCGTTCAGAGGATGAAGAGGGACTGGATGCACACAGGGCGCCGGCCCTCTGGACTCTGTGGAGCAGGTACGACAGAGATGTTGGCCTCATGTAAACGAGAAGATCCTTCATAAACCAGTGAATCTCCTCCCGATCCTCCTCAGCTCTCCTGGTCGCAGCTCGGATGCACAAGTTTCGTCGTTCTGTGAAGGACGTTATCAGTGTGGTGAAGGTCTGCCAGACCACTTTGAGAAAGAGGTGAGGCTGCAGGAGACCCATATAGATCTTTGGAGATCTACAGGGATCCTGGTATATATCTTTTATTTTACCATGTAAGATTCTCTTTGAGATTAAAGATCTCTTTTACAAGACAGACGTGGCAGAGACAGCTGCACCACAACACAAATACACATCATAATCATCACACACAAACAACTTTGAAGATAACCTCTTTAGAAATCTCCATGTCTCCGTAGATCCTCATGAATCCCTGTAGATCCATTCAGATGCCTGTAGATCCTCGTAGATCTCTGTAAATCCTTGTCGATCCCCATAGCTCCCATTAGATCCACAGAGAATCCTGTAGATCCCCTAGATTTCCAACAGACCATGTAGATCCACATATATCCCCATGGATTCCAGTCAATCCCTGTAGATCCCTGTACATCCACACAGTAGATCTGGATCATTTTGATCAACCCTCTTACTTCCTACAGGTTAACTGAGTTTGAAGACACGCCCACTAGTCAGCTGACCATCGATGAGTTCATGAGAGTAGATCTGGAGCAGGAATGTGACCCCCCCTCCTTTACTGCTGGACAACACAAGGTCAAGATGCAGCAGGTAGATCTCCTCGTCTCCAATGAACTGTTTTTGCATCACACTTTTGCTTCAAAACATTTCAAAATGTTAATAAAACTCAAATGGGAAACAACTGCAATTTTTATTATGAAACAACAAAGCCATGTTTTCTCCTCTTGTGCTTAGTTCTTCTAAGAATAATAACAAAGGAGGTCCAGAGCATTTTTCATTTCAGCAGGTCAGCTGTATTTCTGACCTGCTACATCACAACTAGTGGAGCCAGACGCGTAGATGTGAAGAAAAGTTTCCGTTGCAGTTAAGAAAAAAATGACCAGAAAACATCAAGTCAAAAGATTCATTCAAATGTATCATATGATAAATTGGGTATTTTGCATAGTTGTTCCATCTAGAACTGGGGGAAATGGGGGGACAAAGGCCTGGAGATGGTTTGAGAGGAGCAGCAGCTCACCTTCCGGTGTAGACACACACGACTATTAGCAACCATCAAAATGTTTTCTTGTCTAATGATTTATGGAATATGAAGAATCTGATGCTTCTTTCTATGAACACTATTGTCAACACAACCTTTTACTGTCGGTTGTTTGGTTCCAGAGGAGAGAACCTCTCTTCTAGATTTCCTGTCGATCAGTCACTGGAGTAAGTTTGTGAGTAAGTTTTACTGTCAGTGACGGTTTGTGGTTTTCTACTGCAGCTGCAGAACGAGCTGGCCAAGAAGCTGGACGAGGTGGAAGGTCAGTTACAAGTCCTGCCAACAAATCCCCCGTCCGTTCGCCTCAAAGGGAATTAAAACCGTTTCAGTAAGTTCAGGAGAAATCCCATTAATGCCTGAATGATGTTTTTCATCAGGAGAGATCAGCTGCTACAAAGACGAGATTGAGACGGAACTGGAGAAGAGTCGACCCAAACTGAGTGGGATCTACGCTGCCTACGCCAAAGAGATGGGTCAGTACGCCACATGGATCAGCTGACTGTTCTAACACATTCAACACTTCGGTTTCTTTATTTAGCGGTGCAATAAAGGTATGTAAGTCATGCAAAAAAAATCTTTATCTGTGTGTGTAAAAAGCTATTAAAAAATAATCTGATTGCACTGGGTCTTAATTTTATAAAATAGTTATAACCTGAGATGGACAACAAGCCAAAAAGTGAAAATTATGTCGACGTGTAGATTTGATTGTTTTTACACAAAAACCTTCAGATCAAAATTTCTGTGTCTCAGATGAACATCAGTGTATGACGGTGACACTGAGCAGGCCTGTCAGCTCCATCATTCTTGTTTTCAGACCCAAACGAGGAGGAGGTTCCGTCTTCAGCCTCCGAGCCCGAGGAGACGGTGACTGAAGATGCGGAGCTCCAGGCAGCTACTCAGCACCTGACCCAGGACTTCCTGTGTCAGGTGATCCAGGAGCAGGAGGGGGGCGACGGGAAGACAAATGTTGGCTTATGCAACCAGAACACTGAGTCAGAGAAGGAGGGGGCGGAGCCACGCACCCAGGCCTCCCCTTTATCCGCCATCCTTGGAAAGCTGCCCAGTGCCAGCAGCCTCGGAATCCAGGAGACCTTCAAAACCTTTGACCAGTCGGAAGCAGGTGTGGAACCAGACGGGGAGCGCTAACGCTATTAGATCATCAGTCATCACCACAGACTCAGGCACATCACGGTTTCTTCTTTGTTTTCCAGATGAACCTTCAGAGAGTGGAGAACTGGACCTGGAAGGCATTGATGATCAGGAGATTGAGAAGGTGAGTTGTCTGGTTCTTGTTTTAATAACTGAGTGAGAGAAATCCTTCCAGATAAATTACTTGTTGACTAAAGCCGGTTTTTATACACAATTACGCTTTTATTGTGAAGGTTTCCTGTTTGATGTAATGTGGAGCGTCCGCATCACTACTGGACTTTAAAGCAAACTTCAGGACCTGTGTGTGATGTCCGTCCTGTCCTGTTTTTAACATCTTTGGCCTCGTATTGGCTCCTCTTTTGTTCTGCAGTACATCCTGAATGACAACGAGGTCCAAGTGAAGACGGAGCTCTGGATGAAGGAGAACGCAGAATACCTGAAGGAGCAGCGAGGTTGGGTTCATCAGTCAACCAGTAAATCAAGAAATCATCAATAACCGTGATACTTGATCGATGTTGTTTGTGTTTACAGAGAAAGAGGAGAGGATAAATAAAGAGAAGGAGCAGGGGACCTACAAGGAGAAGGTGAGGGGAGCACTAGGTCTCCAAGCCTCCAGTCCAGGAACCACAAACACATCCTGAACTCTGGCTGCACTGTTTGTGTTTGCAGAAGAAGAAGAAATACAAGAAACGGGAGCAGATCGAGGCATCTACGGCTGGAGAGGCGATTGAAAGGATGTTGGAGAAGAAGAAGATTTCCACAAAGATCAACTACGATGTTCTGAGAGACCTGAACAAGGGGACAGGAAGTCCTAGCACAACGTCTTCTGATCCACCTGAAACTACCGCCACACGGAAACGCATCAACCGCCGCCGCCGCAGGAAGACCAGCGAGGCCAGCCGAGACCTGACTGCTGACGCTGCCATCATAGGGAAGAGGTACCACCTCCTGGACCTTTAAACATCTCAGTCCAATCACCTGAGGACTCAGTCATCTGGATTTCATCCTGTTTCTTCCTCTACTGTTTCAGGTTCCGACGCCTCATTTCCTCCACACCGAGGAAGAAAAAGGCACCTCCTCAGGTAAGCAGGCATACAAGCATCCAACACCTGTCACAGGTTTGATGAAACTCACACGTACTTTCTGTTCTGGGTGAGATGGAGAAGTTTTCACCGCCAGCTCACCAGTCACCTGTCTGACCTGATGTCATGTTTGATTTCAGCTGGAAGACGCTGTCACCACAACAGCAGATACAACAACAGCAGATGCAGCAGTTGAAGAAACTCCTGATGCTGTTGCAGATGTAAGCCCTGCCCCCCCAGCTGCTCCACCTCCCGTGGAAGAGGAGGAAGAGGAAGAGGAGATGGAAGAAGAGTGTGTGAGCGCTCTGCAGCTCGTAGGAGGTCGGTCCAGTCTTTTATTCTGAAAATCCTCAAATCTAGAAAACACCTCTGTAAATGTGTCTAGTTTTGTTGATCGTTGAATCAGAAACAGTGCTAGAAAAGCACAGGACTCACAAATCAATCTGTTACCCCGATCAAGGTGGATGAGAGGAACCCCGCTTGTGAATCTGACTGATCTGATTGATTGATTTATGCTTTTTAGATTACGGCTGTGAGGCAGAAGAGGAGGAAGTCTTTTAGCTCCGCCCCCTGATCCGTCCAGTGGATAAACTCCAATGCACTGATCGCTGATCAACGTCCCACAGATCAATAAGATAATTACTGATAAAAGCATCGCTGCACTTTTGATTTGGATGCTTGTGAAATTTTATCAGAGATGACATTGTTTTGTATCAATTAGTGTTTTTATTGATCTGTCATTGATCCCAGCTCCTGGGTTCAGGTCGTGAATGTACATTTTTGTTTCATTGAAGCAGTTGACTCCCGTGTGTGTGTGAGAGAGAGAGAGAGCAAGAGAGAGTGTGAATGAACTGTTGTATATTTTAAACGTTGTTTCAGACCAACAAACAGAAACATTCCATCTCAATAAAATGACTGAGAGTTTTCATCACAATCTCCTTCTGGTTACTTCAGAACCTGCAGAGAACAAACTGTTAGCCATAACTTCAGATCTGCTATTATCTACCGAAAAATAGATTTGAAGTTGAAACTTTACATCTGGTCCTCAGTAAATCTATGATCTCAGACAAGCGCACAACACTGGATTAATTTTAACTAACTTATCAAAGACAAAGTTTGTGTTTTAACAAAACGATTGTGATTAAATACGTTTAGGTAACATGTCAGCCACCAGAATTCTCAGAACTAGACCGTTCATCCATCCATTTTCTATACTCACTGAATCCATCTACAGGGTCACGGGGGTCTGCTGGAGTCTATCCCAGCTCATGACAGGCAGGGGTACACCCTGGACCAGAACCAGAACCAGTCACACACACGTTGTGTCATTGGTGGTCCTGGGTTTGTCTAGGTCCTGTTCTGGTTCCCTGGCAGTATCTGGATGTGATCATGTCAGGTGGTGGTTTGCAGGTCAGGTTGAGGAAGGACTTCCTTTCCTGAAAACCACAAATACAGGAAGCTGCTGGACTTTAAAGGAGTACTTCAACCTACTGAGTCAGACTGATTCTGGTTCCTGTCAGAACTAACTGTGGTTCTGTATTTGTCTGACTGTTTGTTTAACAGACTCCATTTTGTGAGTTTGAAAACAAAAGGAGGACAACCGGAACAGACCATTGTAATTTATTGACACACTAAAACCATGTCAGCCGGTGTTCTGGTGTAAGCAGAGCTGTGTTTACATTTTGTAGCAGCGTCCAACACCCATCTGTCTTGCAGACATGGGTTCACTGTCCCCTTAAATCTCCCTGATAAGAACAGAAGTGTGAAGTGCTGGACTGTTGGACTGTGATCCTGTCACAGGAAATCCAGGGTTCCTCAGTATCCAAACGTCTGTTTGATAGCCTGGAAGTAGAAGCGGGTCCAGCCCTCCCGGGTAGAGTCCTCCTCCCCTGCAGGGACACCTCGACACTCCATCTTCAGCTCCGTTTCATCCCCTCGGTCCTCCAGCTCCAGGCTGATGGTGGCGTAGTGCTCTGATGGACAGACCGTAAAGCGGAGGCATCAGATGGTCCCTGAATGCAGCAGCGAGTCAGACTTGTGAACGCATCACAGGGCAGGACTCACCACTGGGCCACGTCCTGAAGCGCCACCTCATCTCGATCCTATGGTCTGGAACCTGTAGAAGGAGCGCTCTGGTTACCTTGGTGATATAAGAACACAACACAGGGTTTTCTGAAATGTGATTGGCCGAGTGTCTGTGACCTCACCAACTGTGTGAACTCTCCACTTATGCTCCCATCCAGAAGCTGGAACCGCCCCCCTCTGCATCCCTCCACAGCTGCTGGCGAACGTGTAAACACCTGGACAAACTAAAAACAATACTACTAATAATACTACCGTACTATATTGGTAATACCAGTAGAGTACTACCATGTAAAAGTACTGGCACAGAGCTACAGTAGTATTACAGTAATACTAATACTACCATTGTAACACCTGCACAAACTAAAAAACTTCACTGCAACAGAACTAGCACAAACATAGTTGTAGAAATGGTCCATGCTGTCCTGGTCCCAGTCCCAGTTAGTCCTGATCCTGATCCACATTGGCCCTGGTCCAGCTTAGTCCCATTCAGTCTTGGCTTTGGTCCATCCAGATCCCACAGAGTCCTGGACTCACTGGGTCCAAGACTCCATCTAGGCCCTAGACGGAGTCTTGGACCCAGTGAGTCCTAAACTCCGTCTAGCCCCTAGACGGAGTCTAGAACTCACTGGCGCAGTCAGTCCTGCTCCCAGTGAGTTCTGGTCTGTCAGGTCAGGTACCTCTTGGTTGATGAAGGTCCTGTAGAGTTCGTCTGCAGACGTCTGGAACGTTTCCTTCAGGTTAAAGCTGCAGGTCGGGATACGAACACCTGTAGGACTGGGGGCTGGGCTTGAAGAACACTTCGGGGCAGAACTAATCTGCAGGAGAGAATGAAGAGTTAATGATCTGGACCTCTCAGCACTAACTGTTCAGTGTCAGGAACAGAAGTGCCTCTACCTGAGTTTTACTGGTCTTGATCTGGTTCTTGGGTGCTGGTGGAGGCGCAGCAGGTGCCCGTCCATCGGCGGTGGGGAGGATCATCCCCTGACTGAACTCTGTGGGGTCAGACATCACTCTTACTCACCGTTACTGTACTGGTCTCTGATTGGCTGTATGGATTGTAGATAACAGACCTGATTTAAGTTCACGGACGTACTCGCCCAGAATCCTGCGGACCTCCTTAACCCCGGACTTCCTCATGAGGTCTAGGAGTGGTGTGCTGGGCTGGTCCTTACACAGAGACACTGAGATCTGGACAGAGCATACTCATTAGCAACACAGCTGTGAGTTTGTTGATCAGAATCAGGAGTCTCACTCACATCCAGGTCGTCCTCGTCGTTCTCGTCCGACAGGTTGGACACATCAACAGTTCCTCTGAACTTCACTCCACTGTGGGATGTACCTGCAGACAGGAAGTAGAAACAATCAGCACCACAGGAGAAAAAGGTTGGTGTCTCAGCCTTCTCTAGACTGGGAAGAACTGGACAAATCTCCTGTGATGTCATCCACAGGTTTTTTCCTTCCAGTGTCAAAAATGAAAAAAAAAAATTGATGTATACGTACGTTAAATCAGAAATGCCTATTATATTCACAAATACTGCATATTAAATAATACAAACCAAAGACTCTGAAAACTGTAATAAACTAAAGAGAAAAGAGTAAGAAAACTAGGTAATGTTGATTTTACCTCTAAAGGTTTTTAAAATCCTTTAAGATAACAAGAATGTGTCCTGGCTGGATCTCCTGTCCAACCCAGGAGGTTGGGTTGGACAGGAGGTCCACAGCTTTCTTTCAGTTTCATTAAGGAAAAAACGCTATTAGGAACACAACACAAAACCAGACAATATCCGGAACCAAAAAAGACTCCACAGAAAACACCAGTCTTTCATTAGAACTCTCCCAGAACCAAGCACAGATTTAACTCCTGACAGATTCTTCCATGTGGATGTTTGACAAGATATGAATTTGAATTCAAAAGTTAATTAGAATTCAGAATCTGGAAATAAACATGAACATCATTAAAACTTTGCTAATACAAGACCAGGACTCCAGGTCATGAAAGATCTCATCAAGAAGCATGGAGCTTCAAACTGTTAACTACTGAATGGATGGATGGATGGATGGATGGATGGATGGATGGATGGATGGATGGATGGATGGATGGATGGATGGATGGAT
>JAOWBL010000017.1:12331805-12349493 GCA_028564865.1 Zenarchopterus dispar | reverse complement strand
TATATATATACATATATATATACATATATATGTGTGTATATGTATATACATATATATATATATATATATATATATATATATATATATATATATACATATATATATATACATACATACGTATATATATGTGTGTATCTATACATATGTGTGTATATATATATGTATATACATATATATATACATATATATGTATATACATATATATGTATATACATATATATATACATATATATGTGTGTATATGTATATACATATATATATATACACACATATGTATATATACATACATATGTATATATATATATATATGTGTATATATACATATATATACATATATGTGTGTGTATATATTTATATACACACATATATATGTGTGTATATAAATATATGTGTATATATACATATGTATTCAGACACACATGCACACATATATATATATATGTGTGTGTGTATATGTATGTAAGTATCTGTAAACTGATGCCGTACCTTTAATACTTGACTGTATTTCATGACTTTCTGGCAATACCTGCTTAGCTTAAAATAGTGACGTATTTAAATGGAACGGTAATTTTTTTACTGAGTTGTTCATATTTTTGGAAACTTGTTTGAAATCATTCATGATGACCCTCAGTTGTAGCTCAAGAGGTGGAGTAAGAGTTTGTTATGAATGCGCTGATGGCAGAGATTGCATAAGTGCAGATACCACACAGTTGTCAGTGCTGAGGACACACACACACACACACACACACACACACACGTGCACGTCAGTATCTAAGAAAAGCTTGCAGCAGGGCGTAAAACACCACCTCGGTCTATTTCCACATGAAGCTGAGCTGGTACCTACTCCTCCACGTTAACTAACTGTTTATTTACAGCTTGCTGATAAATCACTTTGTGAAGTATGCGAGCTTGTTTTTTTTGGGTGTTTTTCTACCGTCGACTGTAACCTCCGAGTGCTTTGGCCTGCCTGCTACTCTGAAGTCTCGTCATGCCCTTTCCCAGCCCACACAACTGCCACACCGGCTTCCCACGCTCAGCTAGCGCCAGCGGCTACGTCTCTCCTACGCACCAGATCTGGGGCAGGTTTGTGTCGGCGAAAGCAAGAATAAACCTTTACGTAAGCCATTCACTGCGCCCGCCCACTCGCCCTGCCGGCTGCCGCCATTCAAGACTTTCACCAGGACGCCGCCGGGCCGAGGTGGAGCTGAAGATCAGCGCCACGCTGGCTGCTTGGGGGTCTGCAGGAGACCAGGAGCTCAGGAAGTTGTTGAGGTGTTTGATAGCAGATGGTGATGTGGAGGCGCTACTTCCTGCCCCCCCCCCAGCGTGTACCAGAAGATAACGATATTCAAACAAATATGTTTTACTTTTAAAAAAAGTAAAACATGAATGTTCTTAAAAATAACTTCATACACACAAAAACCCTGAAAATGGCTCAACGTGCACTCAGGTGCACGCCGGGGCTACATGTGGACGTGCAGTTCCTCCACTGACCACTGGGGGGCGACTCCTAACCGAAGTCTGTCCGTCTCCACGACAAAGGTTCAACTTTACAACAGAAATAAACATATTTGGTTCAAAACCAGATTTGAATCGCCACAGTTCGATTCCACATCCGCGACAGCTGGACGGGGTGGAGTTTTATTCACTTTATTATATAAAGCCACAAGTTTGTGCACGCGTCTCTTTTTTTTTTTGTTGTTTTTTTTGAGTGACAGCCACATTGTTGTCAGACGCATCACCGAGCCGTCACCAGTGGAAAATGAGTTTGAAGTCTAAAACTCCACGTTTGAGTGACAGCCAGTCAGAGACCGAAGCTTGTTTCAGATCCCAGAAACGACTCGGGTCGCACTCGGACACGTTTATTTCCCAACAACCAACGCCTCTTCTGCATGGCCTCCTTTCCCGCGTACCTGTGTTTTTGTTTTTTATTTATTAAAACATATTTGGAGTAGCCGAGTCTGGGACCTCCGAGCAGTCATGTGATGTGAACACCGCGATGACTTCGAGTCACGTGGTCCTGACAGTGGCCTCAGCTGTGGGTCCCACCGGGAGTGGGCGCCAAAATAAAATGTTCTTTTCAACACTTAAATGAACCTCCTCTTGTTTGTTTGTTTGTTTGTTTGTTTGAAACGCTCTGAATTGTTTCCAATATTACGAATCAGAGCCTGCTTGTGGTGTTTTATTTTGAAAATCAGCCATTCCCATGTCTGACTTCCGGCCAGCAAATCGATGTGGCGCCAAAACCATCTGAACACGTGCATCGGTTCTGGTGGGACCGCCGTCGTGGACCGGACCATTTCCACGCTCGAGCTTGGTTTCACCAGCACACCCGACTCGTGCTTTTATTGTGAAATCTTTTCCTCTGAACTTTGTTGAGTAAATTATTCTCCATCAGGCCACGCCGCTGTTAAAGCCCTCCACTTTTGTTAGATTTACACTGATCCCCGTGTTCCCCCCACTCTGGAGACACGTGACCGTGGAAGGACAGAAAAAACACGACGTTTGTCTTTTATTTGTTTTACTGGAGAGTCTCACCCTGGATGGATCCTCTACTCTCGGGTTTCCACAGTGTGACAAAAGAAATCTGGGTTTTTTTAGTGGCGTTACCCACGTAGTCACAGATGAGCGTACGTTAGCTTCCACGGAGTCAGCTGACCCCCACGTCACGCCGTTACGCAACAGAGGAGTCTCGTAGGTTTCAGGTCGCGCTCCTGCGTGTTCGCCAGGACACGCGTGCGTGTCGTGGATGTTTCTGGCGTGTTTGTGCGTCTGTTGGGGACGGAAGTGGAAGAGTACGAGGTTGCCCAAATTTAACGCTCCCGCCGCTCAGAATAACGCGCCTTTTTCTGTTTCACGGTTATTTATAGAGCTCGCTTTGGGCCTCGAGACGCACACGTCACCCAGTTCTGCTTACCAGCGCTGAGGCCACAGTGCACGTGTGTGTGTGTGTGTGTGTGTTTGTGCGCGCGCGTGTCGCAATCAGAGTGTCGAGGGAGGCTGTCGAACCCGGGTGGAGGAAACACGCAGAAACGCCGCCTCAGCAGAGGTGGTTACGCGCCCTGCAGCTTTGTGCACCCGTCGCTGTCAGGTGTTGATGTGGTTGAGAAACGTTAAACAACGGAAACGCGCGCACGCTCGCACGCACGCGCGCGGCGGCGGCCGCGCTTGTGCTGCAGGCTTGCAGCGCTGCTGCTGCAGAGCTGCGTGTGCGCCGCCGCCGCCGCAGCGCTGCTGTCGCTGCCGCTGGTTGCTGTCGGCTGGAGAATAAAAGTCCTGACCTGGGTGGGGGTGGGGGGTACCGGTACCTTCGGCTCGGCTCGGCCCGGCTCGGCCTGGTCCGACGCCTACACACATTATGACACTTGAGCGTCACTTCCACAACGCTATTTATAAGCCTTTGTGTCTTTTTAGGAACAGCGTGGGTTCAGCTTTTCAGCGGTGAGTCACTGAGTGGAAGGAGGGGGGAGGGAGGGGGGAGGAGGGATGGAAAAGGCAGATGGATTCAGAGTGAAGAAACCAACGGAGAAAATCAATAACATTTACAGTTTCACATCCTCAGAGCCGGAGTGTGTTCTGAAAGTAGGTTGAGTTTGGCGAGTCGCCACCCGAACCGGAGCGGTGGCAGATGTACTTCACGGCCATCTTCCCTGTAGTTCTCTGTCGTCTGTTTCGCTGCAGGTCGTTTGGTGAAAACACCTGAATGACTCGAGTCTGCAGAGGATCTACAAGCACTATTCCTTAAAGAAAAGTTGGTACTTGTGTTTTTAATATCAACCATTTTAGCCCGTGTTTATTGTACTTTTGAGGAATATCATTTAAATCTGACTGTTTTTAAATGTTTTGATGTCATGAAGTCAACATTTCCAGAGTTGAAAACAAGCCTAGATCTCAGATCCTACGTCTAGTAACCCGAGTCATCAGGTCAGGAGAGAAAACCTTCACGAGGAACCGAGAGGACATGATCAACGAGTTAGGATGACCGTGTTAGCACGCGGCTAATGGAGCTACGTTAAAATAAAACGCCGTTTAAAACCTCTGAGAGGACTCGGGAAGATAATGGGGGGGCTACTCAGCAGAGCACACAGAAAATAGAAGATTGAAGCGGCAGAATATAATTATACCAGAGAGTAAAATGTCTCTTTTGTTGTGCCATTATGTTAGCTTAGGCTGCTAATGAAGCTCCATAGTTCCACATGGATGATGGTGCGGAGATGGTCCCTCCAGGAATCTTCTTCTGGTCGTTTCCATCTTGTTTTAAATCCATAACTCATAATTGTTGAGTAAACCAATGACACTGAGCCTCACTGATGAAATGCGAGAACAAGTTTGTGATGGTTTCTGAACCTGGTCAAAGAGGTGTTTTAGTTCACGTTGTTTTGGTGGTTTTAAGTCTGGAATCTTTATTAATGTTTTTCGTTGGTGATAAAATCGAATTCACATATTGCTTAAAAGGCTGTTCACAACAATACAAATGTTTTCATGTGTTTCTTTATCTCCACAGATTTCTCAAGGATTCCTCTGCTGTTGGGGAAAAGAAAAACGACGTACGATATTACTGGCTTTGCAAAATGGCAAAAAAGGAGACGTATCTTTGATGCTATCCCCTCTACCCACGCTAACTGTTTCAAGTCTGGCTCTACGTTCAGTCCAACCCAGGGATGGATGGGAACTACCCGTTTATGTGAACTTGTTGGCAGCCCTCAAAGGTTTAGCGATCATGCCTGGAAGTTTTGAGACCTTGTAACCCTCCAGCACCCTCCCCCCCGATCCCCCACCACGTCCTCTCTCTTCTAAAGCGTAGAGGAGCTTCACCGAAATGGAGACTCGTGATCCAGCTGCCGCAGGGCAGAAGTGCTCAAACAGGGATTTAGTGAAGGAGAAGGTACCTCTGCAAAGAAAGTGGGCATCAGAACCTTCTGCAAATACCAAACGAAACACTTTTTCTGACCCGGAAGTTAAACATCGGGAGAGTTTACCATGCGGTGCTACTGGGGGATCAGCGCCCCATCAGAAATACGCAATCAAAGGGAATTCTGCTAAGCTGCTATCTGGACCCTCTGCAGTTGGGGCCATAGGCGGTCCACCATCTCAAGACCCCCAAGGGCCCTTTGCCCAGGGTTTCCATCGGGAATACTCCTACCAGCTGGCCCAGCCATACCCTCAACATCCCCAAACTGAGCGCTTTGTCTCAGGAGCCAAACCGCAGCCAGGCCTCGAGCCCCACGCCTGGCCATTTGCTGGCCAGTTGCCTCTGGATGACCTTTACCCTGTAGGACACCCAGGCCACACTCACCCCCACGCGGCAGGGCCAGGAAGGTTTCCCCGGCAGAAATCTCCCAGTTTACCCAGTTCATTTGGACAGTATTCTCAGTCCGGCTCTGAGCCTGGCGAGGAGGGCTACAGCAAAAAAGACCAAAAGCCAAAAAAACTCGGTAAATACAAATGCAACTTCTGCGGTCGCCTATGCGCCAAGCCCAGCGTCCTGAAGAAGCACATCCGTTCACACACGGGGGAGCGGCCATATCCCTGCGAACCCTGTGGCTTTTCCTTCAAAACCAAGAGCAACCTTTACAAGCATCGGAAGTCCCACGCTCACGCCATCAAAGCTGGGCTCGTACCATTTTCGTCAGAGCTAGCTGTGACCCGAAGCGGAGATATAGACCAGGCATCCCCGGCCGGCGAGGCGGAGGCGCCCTCAGATGGTGAACAGAGTACGGACACCGACGAGGAAGGGGTGGAGGGCTCCACCATGCTGACGGATAAGGACAGCCCCATCCCTCAGATCTCCTTTGAAGCTGACAAACACACAGGTATTTCTTCCTCACTAGTCAGAGTTTGACCATCCTGAATTAAACACCAACAAACATGGCCTAAAACTTACATTTCTTGCAGGCCAAATCATATTGGCTCAGAGACACCATTTCTTGACCTTTGGCTAACAGATTTTCATGAGTAACTAATGTTGATATGACTCTGTTTAACGCCACTCTGCACATTATCCCATCTCAACCCTTTAACTGCCCTACTTCTCTCATTGAGATATAGTGACCCAAAATCACCTCAACCATGTGGTTGAGCAGGCAGTTAAAGGGTTAAAATGGGCTGGTTTGTCACAGTTTATATCTCTCTGTCTCTGTATAGGTGGTGCAGAACCAGCATATGCAGACTCAGCTGAAGAACTCCCTATGGGATCTATGAAAGTGCCTATCCTCATCTTTCCCAAGCCTGGAGGCATCCCTCCTACAGGGATGGAGTGCCCCCCCTTTCATGATATTAAGGGGTCACATCACATGTTGGCATCACAAGCTGGTGGAAGATCGCAATCACTGGACGACTCTCCCACCATCAGACAACGATTGGCTCTGAGGCTAAACGAGAAAAAAGGGCAAGACTCGGATCCTGGCATGTCCCAGTCCCTGAACCTCCTCAGTCCCCACAGCAAAGGCAGCACAGACTCCGGCTACTTTTCCCCCTTCGACAGTGCAGAGCTTCAGATCAGCACGCCAAATACTAACGTCAAGACATACGAAGAGATTATGTTTGGTCGGACTTGGTACAACCGACCAAACTCCAGGTCGAGGCAGCCTATTACAGTGGGCATGGCAATGGCTGACCCAAATAGCTTAGTGAGTTTAAAGCAGCCAGGACCTATTCCAGACATGGGTAAGATAGCTGAAGATCACATCTCTCTTAGAGGAAGTCAAGGAATCTGTGGAGATGCCAAGCAGTATCCAACTGGCCCGTGTCAGAGCAGCACGGGACTTCTGGAGCTGCCATCAGATTCTGGGCATCTTATTAGAAGTAACTCCATGCCAACTCCATCCCCTCCTAACCTCAGTGCTCCTCAAGGGATCCGAGGGAGTGTTTCCTTCGATAACATGGTGGCACCAGATGATGTGTTTTACCCACCAGGCCACCCCAGACTCAAAAGGCAGAGTGCATTTGAACATTCTGCTAACGAAGCCCACGTTGGAGAAGCTGAGGGCTACGGACACATGCCCAAGAATTTAGCCTCATCTATGGGTATGAAGATTACCGAGCGCAGCCCGGGAGTGCCAGAACACATTGGCTACAGCACATATGGTACTAAAGTTAGCTTGTCAGAGATAGCCACAAGAAAGAGAAGGAAAGAGAAGAGTGTTGGTGATGATGAGGACAGCCCTGGGAACTGTGACAGTAGCTGTAGTGGGTCGGTGGAGATGTTGGGGGACTATGAGTTGAAACAGGGTAGTTTTGATGGGTCAAGAGCCACTCCAACGGGGAAGGGCTCTCTTCATAGCGCTCACAGCCAGTCCGATAGCTTCGATACTTGTGCCAGTATGTGCTCTGAGGACATTTCGTTGTTCCCCGACTCTGAGGGTAGAAAGACGGCAGGGAACGTCATATCAGTCATCCAGCACACCAACTCACTCAGCCGTCCAAATTCATTCGATAAGTCCGAATCCTTTGAGCAGCCAGGATACCAGCCCTCGGATAAAGCTCCGTCTAGTCAGTACTCGGAGCAGTCCGACACAGACATCTTTGAAGATGCACTAAGTCCCGAATCGGCTCTTCTGAGGACAGAAAGCATGGAGCAGCAGTTGCAAAGTGACAGCGACCTGGCCTCCCTCTCATCTTCCTCAGCTGCACCTTCCCCCGGCCAGCCTTACCACAAACTAGTCCGACAGCCCAACATCCAGGTTCCTGAAATCAGGGTGACAGAGGAACCAGACAAGCCCGAAAAGGATGCTGAAGCTCCAGTGACCAAGGAACCGGAGAAGCAGCAGCATGTTGAGGAGTTCCAGCTGCCTCAGAGGAGCGACACGCTCTCCCAGATGCCCACAGAAAAGCTCCCACCCAAGAAGAAGAGGCTGCGCCTCGCCGACATGGAGCACTCGTCTGGTGAATCGAGCTTCGAGTCGACATGCACCAGCCTCTCTCGCAGTCCCAGTCAGGAGAGCAACCTGTCCCATTCCTCGTCCCTTTCCATGTCTTTCGACAGAGATGAAGGCCTCAAGTCCGTCTCACCAACCAAGCAGGTACCAGTTTAACTCCGACAGTTCGTTACTGGGACTCGCTGTGGTCCTGAATGTGCTTTGACATGAACAAGTCCTGGGTGACTAGAAAGAGATGTTTCCCACTCTCTGAGTACTAAATTGGGCTTGTTGGAGCAGATGTCCAATCATAGTGGAATTTTAGGGATTTTGGAGACACTCCATTACCTCCACAGACTAGACCTGCCAGGAGAGGATGTTTTTGTTCTGAGCGAGGGTTTAGGTGGATGGTACATGTCAAAATGACATCCAAGTAGAGCCAACAGAGGCTTCCAAAAGAAAACACTGCATTGTAACAAGATGATCCGTGTTATTTACTTTACCTGTCCAAGGTTTTAATCTTTCGGTCTGTAACACGGCAGTCTTTCATGCGGCACCGGTAAAAAACTAAATACTCCTAAACAGCATTTTTCTTTCCGTTCCAGGAGGAGTCCCTGGCTCCCGGTGGCGGAGCAAAGCCCTCCGAGTTCCTGACGGTGCCCGGCAGCGGATATTCCAGCCACCACCAGCAGAGGGAGATGAGGAGGTCCTCCTCAGAGCAGGCGCCGTGCACGTTGCCCACGGAGCTGCCGGAGATGCGCAGTAAATCCTTCGACTACGGGAGTTTACCCTCCAGCAGACAGGGGGAGCTCTACTCCAGCGCGTCTGCGAAGAAGGAACGTCGGCGTGGATATCTCGTTCGACAGGTACCGAAAAACATCACAACGTTTGATTATTTAAAGCCATTTTTTAATGATTTTTGATGGTTTTCTGTTTTAGATTTGCTTGTAAAGTGTTTAATAGATATCATCGCTCACTGAAGACTCTTGAAACACCTTGTTTGTTGTCCAGATTCCTCCACCTTTATTTGAAGATGAAGCACAGTTACATAAAGCCTGTTTAATGGATACTTTAGTGGCACTCTTCAAAATAAAGAAAGAAAGAAAGAAAGAAAGAAAGAAAAGAGCAGTTGTCCTTCACTTTGCTGTTTTTCACCAGTCAGAAGACACTTGGCCTAGAAAGAAGAGTTTCAGACAGAAACTGATGACAAGCAGCATTTATAGTATAACAACTGTACAAGTGCTCCATTTTACAATTCCTTTGAACGTTACACAGTCTAAAGTTGTATTTCCCTGATTTAGACCAGGTGTTTTTTTTGTTTTTTTTACGAGGTCCTTATAGGTAAAACCTGAGAATTTAAAGAGGTTTTGTTTTCTCTTTAAGGGAATATTTAGTGGTTAAAACAAGCCCTGGTTTATTATTGGATGGTAAGGAGTGTAAACCTTCATTAGAAACCAAAACAGAATACATGTTTGCATTGGCACGGGAGGACAATGGAGCTATGTCAAAATAAATCACTTTTTTAAGTCCCCGAGACTCAAAAATGCCGTTCCACCTAAGTGATTGTGTGGATAGGGTCCCTGCAGACAAAACAAGGTAATTTTAACTTTGTTTGCATACTAGAAATGTATAAAAAGAACTCCTTACCGTCTAATAATAGACACAGGGTTGATTTAACTCCAGAATGTGCCTTTAATGACCAAGAATCACCAAATCCAACAGTAACGGAGCCATTCTGCTTAAACGTCTATACCTCTGACAGGCATCGCTGAGTGTTTATCCAGAGGCCGTCCTCCAGGAGCCAGGCGGAGCACAAGTGTCAATCAAGCAGGAGAGCCTGGAGCACGGGACGTGGCCGAGCCCAACAGGATCCCCCCACAGCGCCACCGATGTGGTCAGCCGGGCCAAGAGAGCTGGCAGCAGCACCTCTGGTAAGCCTCCAATTACTTGGATATAATTTTGTTTAATTTTCCATCAATTAACACCCAGTTTGTTGTGCTTTTCCAAACTAAAACTGTAAATACTGTAACCTTTTATTCAAAACACTGTATCATGGCAACCGGCTTCTGGCAAACGTCTCCACACGCTAAACAAGGGTGGATGAAGTGTGTGAAACGCATTATTACCACAGACTGTGTAAAAAGAACTGGAGAAAGCTGCTGTGATGTTACTCTCGGGTTTTCTGCAGAGATCTTTTGAAGCCTCTTCTTTGTCGCTCTGAAGGGCGCCATGTTGGCAGGACGTGACTTCACTCTGGTTGATCCATGAATGGACAAATGGGTGAAACAAACAGGCCTGGGAACCAGCAGGGAAACCCCCACCTTAGCCCGGTTACGACGGGTTTACTTAGCTTAGCTGGACTAGTTGATGCTAACTAATGTCACCTCACATTCGTTGTGTCCAGACGCCCTGGTTTCACATTTCACTCGTGAAACGCCTGAAGCAAAAGCTGCCAGACCCCACTGAGGTTTCGCAGAGCTTGGGTTGCTGGTTCACCTTCAGGTTGACCAAGTTTTACAGCTTGTTCAGTCCAGAAGCATTGACTTATGGTCTGATAAGTCTGTTTGAAGGATCCTGACATGGTCCGGGTCAAAGGTCGCTCAACCCAAAACTGGTCACAGCACAGCGAAGCCAGATTATCTTTAAAATAATTGTGTTTATTCTAACGTGAAGTTCAAGGGGTAGACTAGAAAGCTGGATGTAGCCCCCTCGTCCCCCCTCTAAACAAATCCAGATGTTTATGTTTTAAAATATTTTCTGTTTCTGTGCAGGTGCGGGATCTCACCACCACCAGCATATCCACCAGCAGAGCATCAGTGAAGACAGCCTCCAAGATGAACCTCTCTATGGAAGGTGTCGCCTCCAGGCCCAGGGCTCCTCATCCGAGGGAGAGCATCCAGGCCACGAGGTCATGAACAAGGATCTAATCCAGCAGTATCAGAGCGGTCCCCCCTTTATTTCCATCTCGCAGCCGGGTCTGTTTTGGAGTCAGGAGTCGGAGCAGACCCCCCGACAGCAGCAGACCCTCCAGACTCAACACCAACTCCAGAAACTGCACATCAGATCACCTGGCCACCTACCTGGACACTCGCCTCTGAAGCACCAGCCTCTGCAGCAAGTCCACAGTCCACAGCCATACGCTGAGAAGTCAGAAAATCCCAGCGCTCATGTTTACAGTTCGTCTCGTAACTCTCCTCTGTCTCAACAACAGCAGAACGTAGGCATGATCTCCTCAAAGCTACCCAGCTCCACCGCTCCCCCTCTTCTCCTGCCACAGAACCCACCGGCCTTCGCCACCCAGAACCTGGGCTCCCAGGGCACCTTGCCAGGTTTTCTGGTACCTGTACGGATCCAAACCCACGTGCCATTGTTCGGTAGTGCTATGTACACAAGTGTTAGCCAGCTGATAGCGTCCCACTGTAACGGAGCGCAAGCGTTAGGCTCCGACGATGCCGACAGCAGTCACGCATCTCCTCAAGCTGGTTCTGTGAGCATCAGCAAGCCACCAGGAGGAGTCGTAGGAGGCATGAGTGGAACAGGATTCAACCTATCACTCCTCCTGGGACAGACTGATGCTTCAAAGCTGCGCCACCCGCTCTGGAAGGGTTCGGATTCGGAGCAGCATGTGAACACGGGTATTCCCCTGTCGCTAACATCTGGGACCATATCCACCACGGACGCCTCCGGATCCGGCATGGGGGGTGGCAAGCGCATGCTCTCTCCCGCCAGCTCGCTCGAGCTCTTCATCGAGACCAAGCAGCAGAAAAGGGTGAAGGAGGAGAGGATGTACGGACAGATCGTCAAGGAGATGAGCGCCGTGGAGCTGAGTGGAACCGAATGTGGTTCCAACCCTGAAAAACTCAAGGGAAGAGGTCAGAAGTCCCTCCTTCAGAACGAAAGCTCCATGGATGATTCTGAGAAGATGTCCTCCTCCCCCCCGCTAAGTGATTTCCCAGTTGCTGCCAAGATAGCCATTCCGGTGCGTTCCTCGGCGCCCCAGCTCTCCGATGTCCCGCGGGCTGACAGCTTCACGCCGCCTCTCCAGATAGTCACAGATCGTTCTCCAGTTTCGGGTGGTCGGGACTCCCCAGAAGAGCTAGACGTGGACCAAGTATCCCCAGAGCGCAACTCCAGCCCGGAACCCATGCTCTCATGCAATGACGACTCTGACAAGCAGCCCACGCCGGTTAAGCTAGGCGCCAACCAAAGCGTCGGAACATCAGGAGCAGTGGGTCACACTCTTCTTCTCAGAAACGTGGCGGACGCCCAGAAGTTTTTCCAGTTCCCAAGCCTGCGCACCATGACCAGGGTCAGCTGGTGTTTCAGGAACTACACCAAACCCAACAGCACCCAGGCTGCGTTGCGTGGCTCCGTCTACAGTTCCTGGTGCATCAGCTCGTACAACCCCAATCCTCTCAACCTCAGTACCAAGGCTGCGCTGGCTCTGCTCAGGTCCAAACAGAGGACAAACACTGACCTGATGTACACCACGGCAGCCAAGTCGCCACCCAGCTCTGGGAAACTGGTGTCCTCTGTGGCCTGGAAGCTCAGGTTCGACCAGGTATGTCCCGGAGCTTCAGATGTCTACACCATCCCAGAAAACCAAAGAAAGTAGTCTGAGTCTTGTTTCCTGCGTTGTGGTGTCTTCTCTCTGCAGTTGAAGCAAGAGTTGATGCCAGTTGAGGCGAGTCACTTTGGGAGGAAGATGAAGGGAGTGGTGTCATGGGACCGTTCGAAGGACGAGCAGGTGGAGAAGGAGGTCTCCGCCAAACAGCCCACCAACGAACCCACCCGCATCAAGATCTTCGAAGGCGGGTACGTCCAACAAACGAACACTTCAGTAGCTGTGGTCCGGTGAAGTTTCAGCAGGTCCACCTCACTGATTAAACATAGACCGAGTGTTTCCTTCTGGTAGAAACGTTTCAGATCGAGTGGAGAAGACAGTTAGGAGAAACCAAGGAAACACCTTATAACTCAGATTTCATTAGAAATAGATCATGTGTCTAGATATGCCCGTAACTCTGCTCCTAAAAGACCTCAACGAGGGGTTTCACCTGCCTGATTGACAGGAAACGTGACGCCAACAAAACGGCTTCCAGGCCGCGTCCACAGCTACGCTAGCTAAGCGCTCGCAGGAAGCCACTTGTTTAAACCGTTAGAGTTAAATATAATCACCGACTTCCAGCGTCCAAGTGATTTCTCATGACTGCTGCTCTGCTGCGGTAAACCAGATCTCAGCCGCACATTTGTCAGGCGGCCTGCGTCCTGTCATCGCTCCGCTCGAGTTGTTGACGCACAAATGAGGCCTTTGGCATGTCGTTACCTTAACAACCTGAAGTAAACTGAAGCGTCATGGCGGACGGCGTCACGAACCCCAGAGAGAGTTGATTCAAGGAAGAAAAACGATCAAACCTATCATCCAGGAGCTGAACTCAGCCCTGGGTGTGTACCTGTCTCTTCATGTCCAGCGCTAATCTCCATCTGCATTAGTCCACCGTAGACAAGTATCCCACGGCCACCCACACCCACCGGGCATGAGCGTACACGAGTGGAAAAATCCTGCTGCAGATTGTTCTGGAAGTGTTTATGAATCCAGACTTGAGCTGCGTAACGGCTGACACCAGGAACTAGACCAGGCCCACACTCGTGTGTTTTGGTTTCAAACCGTGAAACTTGCACTATCGCATAAACACTGCTCCTGTGAAATGTCCACAAATAAGTGATCTATGCTTCTCCACTAATCTTGAGGACCACGAGTCGTAGTCTCCACCAAAGGCTGGTGATTCCAGCTCCAACAACGGTGACCGATCTTGGTAGAGTTGTGTTTCCTTCGTTGAACTTCCCACAGCTACTTTATCACCTTCAGAGGGCTCTAACGTCAACAACGGCGACTCTTGATCAACATTTTTCAGCGCCATAGAGGAAGCAAACAAAAGGAAGTTCAGCTGCAGAACAGGGCCCACGCTGCCATCTGGTGTCCGGTGGTGTAATTACACAGCGACGTCAGACCACACAGGTCCTGTACGAACGTAAAAACACAAACCACCTTCAGGTTTTATTACATTTCTGTCTGATTCTGCTGGAGATTTTGGGTCAGATCTTTACACCACGGGTCCACCGGTTCCTGTCCTCAAGGACCCTGAACAGGTCTGTCAAAGATCGATTCACTTGGATCAGGCGTGTTGGACTTCCTTACGCCTTCCTCGCCGCCACACAGGGAGGGGTTTCCTGTTTCTGAGGTGTAGGGGTTGTCCAGACCTCCTAATGGGCAGGTGACTCGTGCACGGAGGTTACAGGAGCCCGTTTGAGTACAGAACCAGTCCAGGTCCGGGTCCAGGTCTACCTCTTCTCTCTGCCTCCACTTCCTGTCCACTTCCTGTCCACAAGAGCCCCAACAAACGTTAAAAAAGGTCTGTTTTTAGGAGATGAGACAGAAGAAGAACCTCAGATACTTAAACTCCTCTCCCATGAAGAAGTCATCCAGAACCTTCAGTAACGAGCCGGGTCGGTGTTTTGTTTTTAATCCTAGCAGCTGGATATTTAATAGAAACGAAGAACGGCGAGCTGCATGTGAACCGCAGGAACATCCGTTTCATCGGATCACTCAGAAGAATCTTCTCAGGCGTTTAAACAAAAAAAAAAAAAGGAGCCGACTTATCCTTTTACATTTTATTCTCTGGGTTTAATTAGTGACAGAACCGGGCCAGGAGCCCGAGCCTGGTAAGCCCATCACGGCCACCGACCCGAGCTGCATCGCTGCAATTAGACGTCTACTTTCATGGTTCTGGCGTTCACATTCACAGACGACGGGAAGTCGGGTCCGTCCCTTGTTAGTTGGGTTTTAGAAGTATTTTTAAGCGTCATCAGCTTCTGTATTTATGGGGAGTTTTTTCTTTGAAACCCAACTGGACCTCTTTATTACGTGTTTTACTTTGACTCGTGTGACGAGTTGTCATTTTTGACGTGCGTCTCATGTCGATGACTTTCTTCATGTCAGGATGAGATTTCACCGGAGATTTGAAACAAAAAAAAGACGTTTGTGGAGAACTTTGGATGAAACCAAGAAAAGTTCAAGAAAACACTTCAGAAAACAGAAAAAACAGAATTAAACAAGGAACGAGATGGAGACGTTGATCTACAGTCAGGTCCAGAAGTATTTGGACAAATAATTGTTAATTTAACCGTCATTGTTAATTCTTGGATGAAAATCGTTTGCAGTCAGTGCCTGAAGTCCGTGAACATGAGCAGATCCTGGGTTTCCTCCTGGAGATGTTTCTCCAGATCTTCTCTGCAGCCTCCTTCAGCTGCTGCTGGTTCCTAGATCTTTCTGACAGACGTAGAAGATGTTCAGGTTGTTCTGAACCCGACAGCAGCTTTTCAGTCACGTCCTTACCGAAGTACTTCTGGACCCGATGGACTTCTGCCTCCAGGTGAACTCCAGGTGTTTACCTGCACTGCTGAGGTGTCAAGCTGCTTTTTCTGAACCCTCTGGACTTTTGAGAAGGAAATGGTCACAAATATGCCCAAGAAGATGCTTTATTGTGTATTATATTGTCTTTCAAGTTGCGTAAAGTTTATTTTCTTCAGAGACTGGTCAAATAAAGCCCGTAAAAGCAGATTTATGCTGGAAGACTGCAAACCCATGTTTTATAGGCTGCAGTCGAGCCTGGCAGTCCGAGGTCCCCGAACGGAAGAGAAACGAGAACACACACACACTCGAACACACACACACACACATGAACACACACACACACATGAACACACACACACTCGAACACACAAACACACACTCGAACACACACACACTCGAACACACAAACACACACACACACACTCAAACACACACATGAACACAGACACATGAACACACACACACACACTCGAAAACACACACACATGAACACACACACACACACATGAACACATGAACACACACACATGAACACACATGAACACACACACTCGAACACACACACACATGAACACACACACACATACATGAACACACACATGAACACACACACTCGAACACACACACACACATGAACACACATGAACACACACACACATGAACACACACACATGAACACACACACACACATGAACACACACACATGAACACACACACACTCTCTTGTCCCCGGAGGACACTGGCGGAGCTCTAAGTGGATAAAAGCGTGTAAACAAAGCCGACCGAAGAAGAAAATGTGTTTTTTATGTAAAGAGACAAAACTCGCCGCCGTTAAACTTGCGCAGAAATCGTATTGAAGCAGATCAATGGCGGCGACTGCTCGGCCAGCAGAACACGAAGGCGTCGGTAGTGAATCTGCCGGATGGTCTTGAAACCGTGGTGGTGATTGGTTTTCGTAAGCGGCCGCAGCTGTGTAAACGTCTGGACTCGCCGCGCCGTTCGGAGGTATTTCCCCGCTCACGCCGCACTTGGAAGACAAACTTCCCCTCGCCGGAGCAGACGGATCGTTTGCTAGCAGATATTTGACCTCCTTCAGCGCGTCGAGGCCTCCAGCCGCTGCAGACGGGACAGGAAATGGCACGGTTCGCCGGGCGCGTTCGCCGTTTCCACGCCAAGCCTCATTCCTGGTCAAATAAAAACACCGCCGAGATGCGGCGCGAAGAGACGAAACTGACCACAGTTCAGCGGTGACTTCCCCCCAGCAGACAGACCTGCTGCCAAGCGTCCAACGTTTGACTCGGAGCCTGACGCTGGAAAGCAAAATCACATGTGACAGTGATGCAGGAGACGAGAGGCGGGAAAGAGCGAGCGGGGCGGCGGAGGGTTGTGGTCGCCTTATTTTAGGAGGGACGGCGCAGCGCGAGGATGATGAACAGCAAAGTCATGGCTGGAATGCTGCATCGGTTCCTGTTTTAGCTTTAGACAAATAGCGGTTGGACATGTTTGTGGGTTATTACCAGGTCAACTAGACCAGATTTATTTTCTCTCGAGCGTTTTGAGGCCGATGTTTTCAGATTTTTTTTTTTTTTTTTACAGTCAAAGGGTTGTTTTTTTATTCCTTCAGAGATATCAGTTGTCTCGAACATGTGTCCATGACCGGGCGTCTGGACGCCGAAGCCGGGACACATGTCCCACATATCACCCATGGGTGAAGGTCTGGCCCCCCATCCGTGAGCGAGTCCCTCCATCAGGCCTAGCTTCAGGGCAGGACCACAGGAACCCATGCCAGAGCGAGGGACATCGTCCTCCTCGGTTTAACTTGGTCATTGACGTCTGTTTGAATTTCTCCGTTCGTCCCCCGTGAAGCTCTCTTGGTTCCTGGGATCATTCGGGTACGCAAACCCCTCCACCACCATAATCTCCATGAGGGTGGAGGTCCTGTGGCAGACTTGGGACACACTAGAGGATAGAGATAAATCTTATTTATATCTTTACTCTTTATGCAGCACAGCGTCCAAATAAATGATCAATAATCAGTGTTTTAATACAATAAAAGCTCAGAGATCCTTCCCCTAAACACCCAGAACCTTAACGACCTTCTCCTGCCTGAAGTTCCATCAGACTGAACACCACAACAGTTGTATGTCGCTGTACAAATACCTGTTTACTATCCAGATCAATGTCGTTCTTTCTGGTTGTTTCCTGGTCGGTCTTTCTGGATGTTTCCTGGTTGGTCTTTCTGGATGTTTCCTGGTTGGTTTTTCTAGATGTTTCTGGGTTGGTCTTTCTAGATGTTTCCTGGTTGGTCTTTCTGGATGTTTCCTAGTTGGTCTTTCTGGATGTTTCCTGATTGGTCTTTCTAGATGTTTCCTGGTTGGTCTTTCTGGTTGTTTCCTGGTTGGTTTTTCTAGATGTTTCCTG
>JAOWBL010000017.1:12225855-12238805 GCA_028564865.1 Zenarchopterus dispar | reverse complement strand
TCACTTTTTTTCCTCGCTTATTTTCTTTGAAACGTCATACTTAAGAAAGTTGTCTAGTTTGTCATTTGCCTTTTCCTCCTTATTATGTGTATTGTCCACTCGTTTTTGCTATTGTTCATATATTGTTCTTCCTTATATGCAGTTTTCAAAGCAGACAGTATAAACTACACTGTCCCCTTAACTTCCTGTGGTGCAAATGAACATTTGTCAAATGAGAATTAAAGAAGGTCTTTTTGTATGACACTAAAACAATGCTGAAGACTCATAAACCATAAATAAAACCATAAATCACAAACATTTTCATAACTGACGTACCTGATTATTTCAACTAGTGACTGCTACTATAGGCAGCACAAAGCTCTAGGACTTATCTCAAAAGAGTCACACCCCACAGAAGAGGGTTTTTTTTGTGTGAACTGGAGTCGAGTAGGTCACTGCAGGACATTTTACTTGCTGCCAGACACAGGGAACTAGAGACTTGATTAAAGGGGGAGCTGTGGGGCCATAATACTGTGATTTGTGGACTGAAGTATGTCAGATATTTCCAAACAATGGGGGAAACTTAATCAGATTTTCTTTCTTTTTTTTTCCAAAAAAGGTCTTAAGGGCATTTTTAAAGCATTACATCTCTATAATAACCAGCCTGGTTTGAACCTCGGCTTTGTATGTTCTCCTTGTACCTGAATGGCTTTTCTTTGGGTATTTTCCTTAACATGCCTGTTATATTAATCTGTGATCCCAAACTCTCCATGGACGTGAGTGTGAGCCTTCATGGTTGACTCATTTGTCTCCTATGATCCTGTGATGGATCGGTGACCTGGGTAAACCGTTCTGTTTACTCTTGCTGCTACTCTTATCACACTATGGTAGCTGGGATAGTCTCCAGCAGACCCCACCTTGACCCTGAGGACACGAAAGTAAGGATGGAAGATGAATAAATGTTAGTCGGTTTTCATGAAGTTCCTCAAAGGAGTCTCACACTTTAGGCAGTTCATGCCTTTCACATCCAGTCACTTTGACCAGACATTTAGAATTAAAAAAAAAACAAGAGCAGTGACAAGAACTGGAGGCACATCAACGCTCATGGAAACAACTGGTCACGTAGGAATCAGCAGGATTGTGCAATAGGAGCAATTTCTTTCTGACCGAGAGTTTAAAATAGAATAACGGTTGACAAGAAGACAGCCAACATAACAATAATGGCACCATCTATATTTGGGACTGGATGAATAATGTTAGTTGCCCCAAAATAAATTCACTATATAGTAAATTTACTTTGGCTGACATCTGGGAGACTTTCTTGCTTTTTTTCTTGACTTTTTCTAAATTATTTGAAGTCTGTAGATTTAAGGAAATCCAAGTCAACCTGTTGGAAACTTGAATCCACTTGTGAAGTTAGTAATTATAATCATAAAAGGACATGAAAACTCTGCTTATAGTCAAAGTGATAGTGCACACTGGATAGGGCGGATGATGTTTGTGCACATGCGGGATTAATCAGTGACTAGAAACTTGGTACCACAGTTGAGGTAATTTATCATGAGAAAGCTGAGCTCTTTTAGCCTTCTTATGCATCTCTGAGTGTTAAATTTCAAATTTAATTTACATTATAAGAAGCTCCTGTGGGAAAAGATAAAGGAGTGTCAAAGGAAACAGTGCAAGGAAAGGAAAAACAGATGATAAGTGAGTGCGCTGTTCTCCTACGGGCTCATGGTTGAGGGTGACTCATCTGTCTGGAGAATATGTCACTCTGTGTTTTCACACTGACCTTTTTGGCAGCACATTTTCAGATGCAACCACTCCAGTGTCACATCCTACACCCTCTTCACCATTATGGTTGTTTGGTTTAGTTTAGTTTTTTTTTTAAATCCTCCTCATATTGATGACTGATGATGTTATGTTCATAAATAACTCACATCCTTCACACTTAATCGCTAACACCACCTCCTGGGATAAATTCAGCTCAACTCAATTAAATTAACTTTTGGATTCAATCATTATGTGCTCGTGTCAGGCATGCATACGAGTGTGTGTTTGTGTGTGTGTGTGTGTGTGTTTGTGTACTGGAGAGAGCCTCTGTTGCATTTCAGTGAAGTGACTCATTTTTGTCTTCCACGCCGTCCGAACTGCCAGTCGCACACTCATCCAAACTTCCCTACAGCACGGGTACTAAAACTGGCACTAGGAACCAGTCGGCGTTGTCGTCAAAAATCAATAATAAAAATAGTTGCCAATGAATTTAATTATCGGCAAAATAAAAAAAAATTTAAACAGAGTGAAGCATCTTCTTCATATCCTATCTCTGCTCAGAGTTGCTAATGTGGAATAGCCTTAAGCTGTTATTGTCACCACGTGTTTTTTCAACAGAGTGAGGCATCTTCTTCTCTTCCTATCTCTGCTGAGAGTTGCACATGTGTAATAGAGTACAGAGCAGATTGACTGAAGACATCAAAAGTTTATTAAAATATGTATTTTTGAATGAAATGTCCAACTTTCTTGTCTTACTTTTAATTAGCACACCATTTAAGCAACCTTGTGAAAAATTTAAAAGCTGAGCGCTAAATAAGAGCCATTTAATAATCATGAGATTCATAATCCGATTAGTCAACTAATCCTTTCAATAGTCAATGACTAATCGACTATCGTAATAGTTGTTCGTTGTAGCCCTACTAGGAAAAAATTTACTGGTTCTAGAAACCTTGTCTTCACAACTATACAGCAACAATTAGAATCTAATATCATTTCCATGAAGATGGGACCAATGGTATTTGGAAAACCACTGAGTTTTTATGATTTTTGCCTTAATTCCCCTCGACAATGGACTGGAAATAAAACAATTAAGTGTATTTGAAATTTCTCAAAAAATGGCATTTATGCTTTAGGAACAACGTCCATTTTGAGGAAAATGCCCCCATCTTTATGGCTCAAAAACGAAACAATTTGTAAATACATCCACAATCTTTAATATTTGAATGAAAATCATTTGCAGTCAATGACTCCCTGATGCCTGGAGACCATGGACATCACTAAATTCTGAGTTTCCTCCTTGACTTAGTTGTATCAGGCCTTCACTGCAACCACCTGAGTCGTTGCTTGTTTGTGAACATTTCTGCATTCACTTTTGTCTTTAGTAGCTGAAAATTACACTTTACTGGATTGAGACCAGATGACTGACTTGAACGTAGAAAATATCCCGTTTCTTTTCCTTGAGTTGTTTTCTCAATATGGGTTAAGATTATTTTTCCTGTCTTAGCAGTTTTGTAGCATGTCTGAATGTGAGCATAGAGTTCATCCCTACACACCTCAGAATTCACCTACTTCTGTCAATAAACACCAGGTAGTATCACACTATGATACTGCCTCCAACGTGTTTGATACATGATGTGGCACGTTTTGGATTAATAGTTCCTTTTATTCTACATCCTCTTCTCTTCCCATTATTCAGGTACACAATTTTTAGGGAGGGGGGCTTTTATAGATGTTTTCTGGTAAACTCTAATCTGGATTTCATGGCGTTGAATCTTACCAGTGATTTTCACCTTGCTGTAAACTCTCTGTATTTACTGCCATAAAGTCATTTCTACATAGATTTTGACAAAGATGCATCCACCTTCTCCAGAGTATTCTTTACATTTATGGATAAGGCAAATGGGTATTTTCTTCACCAAGAAAAGGTCTCTTTGATCATCAACTTCAGCAGATGTTTGGATATTTTTGAACTCATCAGTGCTTTCTTTCTTTTCAAGAATACAACAAACTGTCTATTAGGACACACCAAATGTTTTTCCAAATCTGTATTCATATCTGGTTTGATTTATTTTTATATTTGTTTTCTTCTGTTAGGACCCTCTGTTAAGCACTCTTTCCCTTATCAAATCCTTGGGGGTCTCTGGAATGACAGAATTAAGGAACTGCTGACCTACCAGGGAGGTATTTAGACAGGATTATCCAGCAAGTATGATCTCTGTGAAGGAGGATTAACTGACAAGTCGCTTGACTTCCTAATGATTCTCGAATTAAACAGTTGCCGCTCTCCACAAAGTGTAAAGCAGCTAAATAACATCTTATTATGAGCCATTCGGCTCAGTAATTTATACCCTCCTTCTTGAAAGAGCTCCCAAGGTGAGAGTTAAACTTGATTTAACATTATTTCACTCCGACTGCAAAATAAGACCAATAACAGAGCATCTGTCGTCAAAGTGGCCCTCCACTCACAAGGTTTTTCTGTTGTGCGCCACGATTTGAATCTTTGACCTTCGCCGAGCTGAGAGAAATGTGCAGTTTTAAAGGCTTTTGTCACTTTTGCCAGATTACTCAGCTCTTCCTTTAAACCTAACGTGTAATAAATGCCGCAGCCTGTAAACGGGTCTGTCATTACAACTGGAAGCCAGCAAGGGTTCGTTATCTGAGTAACTCAAGTGTGACGTGAGGACAGGAAATAACTGAGAATGGTCTTTACAAGAATCTGCAATCATCTTCACAAAAGCACTGTGACCCTCAAATATGCGAGATGTCTTTTTTGACGACTTTGGTCTGGTTTTCGTGGTAGTGCCAGGCCTAAGTTAACATTTAACATTTTTAAGGCATTGTTTACCTCATTTTTAAGTGTTGTGACCCAGGAATAAGTTTCGTTTATTTTTTGTTTTTTTGTCTTAGAGCTGGTCATTTCATAATGGCAACACAAAGAACTGGTTTAAGATAAGAAACTGCCCTCAAACCAGCAGTGGAATTAACTTCTTTGAAAAGCTTTATTTGCGGATTTTCTCAGGTCTGATGAAGCCCATGTGTGAGCTGGGCAGGTAATTGTCAGGGGAGTTCCCATCTGGAAATTGCCTGCTGGTATTTCTATAAAGCAGCTGGCACTAAACAAAACAGGGTCAGAAATCCTAGCTGGACCACATTTAACTTATTTATGAATTTTGCCCAGAAATTGCCGAAATGCATATTTTTCTTTTTTTTTTCTTCTTCTGCAGATTGACTTGATAAATTTTAAAAATAGCTTTCCATAAAGTAAAAAAAAAAAAACCCATAACACGTGGTATCTAATATTTCTACACACAAATGGAAACTTTAAAATGTATCTTAGAGCCTACAAGAAAAATAAGTTCACGGCTGACCACCGGTGTTGTCCTTTGACCCATCTTTGAAGGACATCCAAGTGAAGAACACCTAAGTGATCACCTAAGTACAACAGGCTGCTACTAAACTCCATCAAGCCTCATAAAATTACAGTATGACGAATGTGTATCCATTAATCAGTCCCACTGGGACTTGTGGCTGATGTTAAACTTGCTCGGTCTTCAAATATTAAACAAAACGTCATTAAATATGGATCTAAATAACAAAGAAAGCATGCAGCCGCGTCGTCTTGAATCCTTTCCCCAGCAGGCACACAGCTCATTTCTTACCTTTACTAAAGCCCAGTTTCCACTGTCACGGTGCCATTAGGCGCGCAGAGGGATTAGGCTTTAACCTGGGGGAAAGTCAAACCCATCTTCTACTTTGAAGGCTACTTCCAGTGAGATGCCATGGCTGGGAAATTAAAACGACAGTACAGCTGCCATGCGGGGTTTGGAAGAGCAGCAGTCTTTATCCACCATCCAGACCCCTTTTTAAGGAGAAGATGAACTGGTTTTATGACACTTTTCCAGACTCAAACTGGGACTTGAGAGCTTGAAATGGTGGATTTGAGGACTTTATTCCGCGCGCAACACCTCGTGGTGCGCACAGAGGACCAGACTTCCCAATTACGAGGAAAATAAAAGCTATTTTCTAACTAATTTGGCCGCTTTAAAGTGTTCTTATTGCAATTAATCAACGGAGAGGTAATCCTGGTTTTAATTTAGAGGCGAAAGACCGCAAAAGCTGTTGTTGTGCCGTCTCCGCAGGCTGGATCGTAAAACTGGATTTCCTGATGTCCGCCTCCAAAAACTTGATTTAGATTTTTTTTAAAAAACAACGTGGGTTGAAAATATCAACAGCGAGTAATCCAACTAGAATAAACGAGTGAGCCAGCGACAAACGCGTGTTTTTATTCCAAGGAGATGGACAGAGAAGCAAGCTCCTGTTTTCCAAAAGCGCTTTTACACTCGTGGGAATGTGAGACTGAGACAGAGAAAGAGAGCGAGAGAAAGAGAGAGGGAGAGAGAGAGAGTGGGGTTGTATCATTTGTATGCGTTCTGATGGGGTAGTTCATCTGTGTGTGTATTTCAAGTGTGGAAAAAAAAGGCACAGATGATAGAGTGGTTTTCAGGAAAGGCAGAAGAAAAGGTCTTCACGCACAGCAGTTAAAGAAATAGATCTGTGGAAGTAAAAAAAAAAAATCACGAGGATCACGGTGTCCAGCACACAAAGTTCAGGATATTCCAAATCCTGCAAATGCAGCATGAGAATAACAGTTTGTTGTCTTATGGCACAATTTGTTGCGTATTCATCTACATGTCAGATGTCCAGAGGTTCACACAGAGCTCTGCTTTCTGTTCAACTTTTATTTATTTTTTTAATCCCTATACTCACAAAGAATTAGAAGGCAGCAAAAACGTTGCAGATGTTGGCATGCGTGTCATTTCCTGTGTTTACATGCTGGAAGAGATTCTTTGAAAAACACCAGCTTAGTCGAGGTGAGGGGGGGGGGGAAATAAGACCGACATTTGGGCACATATTTTGAACAATAAACTGTAAGTGTAGTGAGAAAGAAAGGCCATTAGTCGTTCAGATGGTTGAGATTAGATTTGCGAGAAGTGGAAAAGCCAAGATGGAAAAGAATATTTGGCACAAACATGGGCCACATATGCTTTTTTTTTTTTCCTTTTTCTTTTTTTTTAATCAGCACTGTTAGTCTAGGCCAAATGTTGACTCAGGGCGAGTGTGAACACTCATTTCAGAGTTAAAACCACCCTTCATCTATTATTAGATCGTAAGGAGTGTAAACCTTCATTAGGGACCCAAACAAGGTGAACTGAAGCAGTTTTGTGTTAGAGCTCGATCTGTTTGCAGTAAAATGATGATTAATGTTACAATGAGGACAAACAGAGCTACATCAAAATGCACTGGTATTTTAAGCCTCTGATAAAACTTAAAAATATCTTTCCACTAAAGTGATACCAAAGACAGGGCCCCTGCTGACTAACTGAGGAAATTTTACATTTGTATGTATACAAGACGTGTATGAAAAAGGTGCAGCATACATTTATGCAAGTCAGCTACTGATGTCTGCTGTCACAGAACTGGGCAAGTATTGATAACCAAGTATTCCAAGCAGAGGTCATAATTAACTCCTCCTTTTGCATCTATTAAGATCAGTTTGCAGGATATCAGTTGATTTGTCCAATTAGACAGATTTGTTTGTAAAAAAAAAAAAAAAAAAACAGTCCTTTTTTTATATACTTTATGTACACGCAACATTAAAATGACCTTGGCTTACCTGTTGGGTCTCTACCAACTCCATTATTTAAGTAAATTGTAATTTTTAGATCTTGTCAGAGGCTCAGAATGGTGATTTGTTTCGACATAGCTTTGTTGCTCCCTATGCTAACACTAATTCCCATTTTGCTCCAAACACATATTCTGCTCTACCTCCGACCTGCTTCGGTTCACTAATGACAGTTTACGCACCTTAATATCTAAAAATACACCTCAGATTGTTTTATCTTAGTCTAAATGCAGATTTTATTTGGGGCTTTAGGCCACACCCAGGCCATGTGACCCTTGTTAGTGTATAACTGAACCAAAGGTACCATTGATACCCCCCACTTGTCTACCAATCCAAGAAAGACAGCTGAACACACAAAGAGATGCCCAATAAATTTATTTTTGGTCACAGTCATCAGCTGGTTGGTACAGGTCTGTAAAAACATTAGATGTGACTGTGACACGCTTACGTGACCTCAGGCCTGAATAACTTTAATTATAACAACATTCTTCCTCTTGAAATGCACACACATATTCATAACTTTTTTTTTTTTTTTTTTAAAAAAAGCTTATTGGGGTCCTTAAATAGCACATTGCAGATTTATTTGATTTTGTGTAAACCAGCGGAGTCTCAGAAAATGCCGAAGGTTGTCATCTGGGCACAAAGTTGAGATGCTTGCAGAAGTCATGGATCCGTCGCTGTGGTCAGCCTGCCGCTGTGTTTACATTCCACAAAGGATTGTAATGAAAACACACTAAAGAGGCATGGAGAAAAAGGGGAAGAAACGGAGCGAGTGTGGGAGAAAAAGGAGAAGAAAAAAAAACAAAGCCTTACATTGTTAACTGTTGCAATTCTTGTTTACAAGTCCGGGTGGGATTACAGGATTTGCAAAATGTGTTGACATTTTGAGTTGTATTTATTGTAAGCAGCTGTGGTCGGGAATCTGCGGCTAAATGATTAAAGGGGGAAAAGTAATTGAGTGGGGAGGAGATTTGGAAAAGGAGGGGAAAAGACAACTTGGGAGCTGCAGAGGAAGAAGGGAAGACAACTGGACAAAGTGTCGTTTTAAGTGTTCAGATGTCACTTCGTATGCAAATATGTGTAAATGAAATTATGATTAAGCATTCAGGATGTTGAAAGTCACAGGGCAGTTTTAAACATTATCACTGGAAAATTGGCATTAGGAGAAGGAAACATGCAGCCAAATGGCTTAGGGCTGTGTTTAATGATTGTTCTCATTATTGACTAATTATTAGTTTTTTGTTGTTTTTTTTTTTCTTTTGGACTCCTGTCTCTTACTTGTGATGCAGTCTCCATCATCTCCCTCCTCATAGCTTCTGGTGTTGTTCCCTGTTCACCCCAAACAAATTACACTGCGTCCTGCTGTGTTTGTGTGACATCCAGTACGCACACACTCAGGATTGTAATTACAGGCTCCCTGCTCCCACAACATGCCCCCGTTAACATGTAGGTCAATGAGCCTCAGCGTTCTCAGGAGAACCTCTCTCCCTCATGGTGTTCTGAAGTCATTTTTGTAAGAAAAACCAGATCATACCACCAGAAGAGGTACACTAGATTCTTCCCCCCTTCCTTCACACATTGTTTAAACACACTTATGTTATAAACACTTCTTGTGGATACTGCGACTCTTTCCACAGTTGTGTTTATCAATACTCAAATCAAGTTCAGAACCAGCAGCTTGCTGCAGACTTGTATCTAACAGAAAAAAAAAAATCCTTGGTTGTCTCATTTGTTATGACGAAATGAGACAGCAGGTTTATTTTCACTGTTCTTCCTGCAGAAAAGGATTCCTGCCGTTTGCCTTTTGGAGGTTTTGTTCGAGCTTAATAATTCTGAAGTGCTTTTCATGGGATTCAAAGGTTTTGCACCTCTTGCTGTGTCAGCCTAAAGTAGGATTTACCTTTCTTCTTAATAAATCCTCACAACCGAACCATTGAACTAAATCTGACAATTTGACTTCAAAGACCAATTTTTAGTCATAATAGCGACACATTTTTGTGCTTTCCAGACAAATGAAATGCCTTCCAGGTAGCTAAAAGGGTTTGGCTCTATAAAATCGAGTTCACCCGGAGAAATAACTCAGCCCAAGTATAGCTTTAATGAGACTGCAGTCTGGCCAGCAGCTGAGTCTGAACCGGGTTTATCTCTGACTCAAACTGTGTTCAGCGCATATGATCTGCCCAATCCAAACTGGTCTAAATGAACACACCTAAAACTTGTGAGAATTACGAGACCAAAGAAAGCTTTCCAACAGTAGTTAGTGCAAGAACACAATTCAGTGTTCTGTTTCTTAGCCTCAAGTGACCAAATTAATCTGGCTTGGAAAAAAAAAGAACATCAAATAACTTGTGTTAAAACTGTTAATATCCCATTTAGTACCACTTAATCACCTACTTAATGTTGACTACTTAAGCGCCCATTACTCTACTCATTCATTCAGTCCTCAACAAAAAACAGTCATCCCTTTTTTTGCTATCTCAGCTGTTACTTGTTGACACAAGTATTTTCTCCATAAAGTATATAGGCTCAATTTGTTTATTTTTCTATTTACTTAAAGAATTTCTCGACAAGTTCTGGGGGGGGGGGAGTATCATACGAAGCAATAAAAACAAATCAGAACAATTAGTTTCCTCTGAGCTTCAGATTATTAATTTATACCAGAACAGGCAGAGAGAACATGCACATTATGCTTAACTACTCTTACCCTACTCTTCATGAAACCCCCCTGCTCTCCATCACCATGGATACAATGATGCAGGTTACCGTGGCAGCCAAGTAAACTCACACTTACACAAAGGTGCACGTGGACGTGCTTTACCACCGACAAAGACTTACGCATGTTGTGACGTCTTAGAGATGAATTCTGTAAGCTATTTCTGGAGGCGATGGGGTACAAGAGTACTGTCATTTCTGCATTTAGCTTGGTCATTTTTATCATCTCTATACATTTTTCATTATTATTGTTATTATTGATTCTCTTTATGTTCATGTATAGGTGATCACATCAGCTGCTACCTCTCTCTTTTTTATTTTTCTGTCTGAGTTAATAAACATGAAATACATGATTTGTGTAAATGTATGAATGGTCAATACTGCAATTTTGCTCTTAGCTCTGTATCTGGTGTTGGTTTTCTGCTGCTGGGGTAAGAGTTCTGCAGGATTGAGGCTATACTGCCACCTAGCGTTCCTGTTAAAATCTGCTTGACAAATCTGGAATTGTGTATATTTTTGTTCTTTGGATAATGAGATTTTCAAATGTCAGCTTCAGAGATAATTCAGGGATTAAAATGTAAAATTGAAGTAGATGAGGACATATCTAGCTGTTGCATATTTTCACGAATCAGTTGATTTTACTGGAAAAGAAAAATGTTGTCATTCACGGAATATAATTTAATTCTTATTATTAGAAATATGAACATACTTCTTAGGCCATGCTGTATTTTTTTTTTTGAGAGAGAGAGAGAGAAATTAAAAGGGACTAAGACAAAAAGAGGAAGTAACCTCATGATAAAGAAAATGAATTTAAATATTTAACAGGTTTTCATCCTATGCAAGCCCTCTGAAAAATTGTCAAACCCAACCATCTTTTTTATGGGTTATGTTTATAAGTGCTCATCCAACCCACGGTGAGTTTGCCTTTATCCCTTTTCGGATTTACTTCAACTTCTTAGTAGTAATCCCATTTCTTCTAATCCAGCCCTCCTTACTTCCCCTCAACATGCTGCCACACACTCGACGATACACATGTCGGCTACTTTCTCCGATTAAGACCAGCAACCATTCATGTTGTTGGACTACTGCTGCCGTTGCTGTGGATTCACCCTCATAAAACGCCATGGACCTCTCTCTCTCAAGACTACACCCAGTGATACCTGGGTAAGATCACTAACATACTAGAATTAGATACCAGAATTGAGACAGACATCAAAAGAGGAAGAGAAAGCTCTGCAATAAGAATATGATCACAAAAATATGTTGGTAGAGCTACTTGGTGCTCATAATCGAGAGAAATGTTTTTCTTTATAGATTAGAATTTAATTTAAGGTTTTGTTGTTGATATAGGAAATATAACAGCAAAAATACATGTATTATATGTAGTTGTAGGCCTAGCTTATTATATCATTTTTTTAAACAATCAATTTAGAACAAAGGGTCTTGGGAAAATTTCTTTACCTTTGACGCAGTTTGACGGTTAAACTGAAAGTCTTAAATCAGGTTTCCAGGTCAAATTTCTAAATCCCAGCATGTCTAGCCTGGAGATGGCCAACAAACCCGAGTAAAAGGTGTTTAGCAGTGTCTCTAGGTATTAGCATTAGCATAAGCTGAACTACTTTCCTAGTTTCAGATGCACCAACACCTTTGAGCCAACACAAACAAGGAAAAACCTTTGGCTTTTAAATTACTAGAGAAAACCTCAGTGACATAGCCCAACAGGAAATTCCATTTTAAATCTTTTTTTTGCTGGTAAAATCAGAAATGACCACTGCCAATGAAGGAGAGTGTCATATAGGTTATTACCATAGACTGTAGAAAAATCTGGATGGCTCATCCAAGACATCCACAGATTTCCTGAAGAGCAGCTGTGAAACCTCTTTTTCCTTGTACTGCAGGGTGCCATTGTGCCCAGGAAGCCAGCTAGAGCATGCTCACCTTATATCGACCAAAGTTAGCTGTGGCTACCAGCTCCTTCAGCTAAACCACACTGGTGGAGCTGCAGAGGTCATGATTACAGTAGAATATCCAGTTTCAGATGTTTTGATGGCGAAATTGGAAATGAGCACTGCATTAAATACAGATGCTGGATTAGTACAAATTGCTGATTGCTTTGTTTAGCTTCGTAGCATGACGATGACTGATGAAAACGTGATATTGTCTAAACAGATTGCCAGTCAAAAGGCAATATCCAATATACGTTTGTTTTGGGATGGGGGTAGAGCCCGCTCCCCCATAGACAAAAAAAAAAAAAATTCACTTCCTCTCCAGTTGTCATGGATATGAAATCCAGTTATGAGGCCAGGCTGAATAAGGCTGTAAATGCATTTATTTGTGCTGTAAAGTTAGACATTTTAACATAGTAGTCAATGGAGATTGACCAAGTGGCACCTATCTAACTTCTGGGTTGTGGAAATAAGATTCATTGCAGTTCCTTGATTGTCCACAGGAGCCTGGCTCCAAAAGTGAGAAACCTCCTGGATAATTTATATGAAGCAATAGATACATTATCACCTCTTCATCTGTAATCTTCATGCTATTGGGGTTAGCAAAGTAATAAGCTATTTGTACAAACAGAGTGTCTGATAAACAAAGCAATGATTTTTCAGTTTGTAATTGAATAAACATGTGAAATGGGATATTCTGCTGTAAACGCCACCAGCTCTGGACCTATTTAGGTTCGGATCAGCTGAAAGAGGTCGTAGCCACAGCTAACTTTGATTGCCATACGGTTAGCATGTTTCTGTCTGCTCCCACAGCAACATGTCTCCACACAGTATGGAGAAAAAGATGCTTTAAAACAGCT
>JAOWBL010000017.1:12182346-12209619 GCA_028564865.1 Zenarchopterus dispar | reverse complement strand
CACACACACACACACACACACACACACACACACACATATTCACACATGCATACAAAACTTCCCATCTCCTTCCCCTTTCTTATGCTCGTCTTACATTTCCTCAGCCGCCCCATTGTTCACTGTTTTTTGTTTAAGCTGCTAAAGCATAAAAATAAATCATATTTGTCTCCATCCTCACGTTTCACCTCACCCTCTGCAACAAAGCCATCCATCCATTTTCTATCCTCTTCTCAGCTTTTTTCAGTACTGCAAGGGTATTGGAGGCACAAGTTGCATATTTGGATTTTAACTGAATACTAAAGAGGAGAAAAAAAGCTTTAAAAGAACTGACTGCATGACATCTTTGTGCATTGTATATTATAATATTGGATTTTAAGCAATTCCTACACAAATTACCATCATTTAAACATTGTTTCTGGCCACATTTTGGCATAAAATCATATGACATACTGGTACTTCTCTCTCTTGTCAAATTACCAACTATAAAATCTGTTCATATGAGTATAGATGTAAATCTGCTCTTTAATTTAATAATTTCAGCCATCAAAAGTATGTCTTTGGTACTGGAGTGATGTGAATGATACCCTATAAAGACACACACAGGGACTCAAATAGCCGACAAAGTTCACTTCCTCAGACTCTGGCTCATATTAAGCTCATCTGTGCTGAGCCTGCTCTTTGCCGGGCGATCCTGTTTCCCTCGGTTCCTGCTTGCTCCTGCAGTAAGGAATTTATTTTGTCATGCCTTTTTCTGTTCGCACACATAATCTCTCGCCCTCTGTCTTTGTCAGCAGCTCTGAGCAGCTGCTGAAAGGTCTGCAGGTGAACGAGCAAAGAGTAAAACTATCGCACGTGCAGCTGCAGCTCTGTTTTCGTTCAAAAGACCAAATGTGAATGCTATGCATCAACGTGTTTGTTTTACTCACAAGGGCAGCACAACTGACCTCTGATTTGGTCGGAGAAAGTAAATTTACAGTGTAATCCAGTAAAATTTTAAATGTTTTAGCTGTGCGTGTTCTGTAGCATTGATTTTCTTATTTACAGTGTATATGCTTATGTACTTTCATAGTGCTACTTCACATACCTGCATTACTTTTCACTGATCCTCAGAGCCTGCCAAGTTTTTCAGAGTAGTTGACAAAAAAAAAAAAAAAGCTTAATTTTTAACAAGATTGTAAATCTATATATATTTCTACACCACTGGAATGTTGTAAAATGTATGACAAAGCAGGAGTGTCTCTTCGGTTTAATAACTCAGGATCTGAGGTCTCGTGGTGGTGATAAAGCAGAGGATGAGGCATAAAACACCCTGATCTAGGAAATCCTGAAAAGGTGATTTTGAAATCTACACCTGTATGATGTAAGAGGAAAAAAAAAAGGTACTACACCTTCCTGAAATCAAATACACACCTAACACACTTCATGCTGCTATTCTAATAAAGCTGATAAAATGACAGAACAAAATAATGATGTAGCAAAAGGAAAAAAAAAAACATCTTTATAATGTTTACTAAATAATAACTTTACAATTAAACTGTTTCAATAAACTATATAGAAAGAACTGGATAAGTTGTCTGAAGAGTCAGTTCAAGCCTGTTTTTCAGACCTCTAGATGGCGCCATATTGGCAGGAACTGACTCTGCCCATCCATAGTTAAATGTCAATTAACAGAACAAGTCCTATTATCTTTAAAATAAAAATAATACTTGCTCTCGGCCTCTAATTCATGGCTCAGATGAAATGTTAACTAAAAATGCTAAGTGCCAATTGGTTAAAAAGAGTTTAAGCTGTTACTTTAAAGAAAACTTCATCCTTACAGTTGTATGACACTGCGGTATTACATAATTTTACCTAATTAGGAACATTAAAAGTCTCACACAGCAGCACAAATGATTATGAATGTGAAAATCTAGCTATGGAGAACAAACATTTTTTTTGGACCAGTTTATTTCTGCCATAAAGTTGGACATTTTAACAGGTGCATCAATAGAGATTGGCTCGTTTTGAATTCTGCCTCTTGTGGTTGTTTAAGGAACTGCACTTCCACGTTGGTTTCAAACAGGTAAAAGGAGAGGTTACTTGTTGGGCTAAACACATTTAAAAAATATGTTTTATTATATTTATTTCTATTTTTGAAGTGCTCCTAGGTAATTATAACAAAAAAATTTGTTTGAAAAATTCAAAAATGCAGATAGAAAATCTGTGGAAAAGGTGGCCCAACAAAATATTAGACTGTGAAAGGACTCAAAGAGAGCATCTACACCAACAAACTCCTGTCTGATGACTTGTGTGTGTGTTTGCTAATATGTGATTTTATGGTTTAGTTAAGCTGTTTTTTTTTATATACTCAAGTTGGTGGTGAAGGTAAATTATTAACACATTGTTGAGCATCTGCCAGGTTTAAACAAAATCTAAAGTAACTCAGTGGGGGGAAAAAGGAACACTTTTTGCAAGCACACAAGCAAAATAATTTCTGCTGATGAGACGGATGTGGACAGAAGGTGGTCAGTGCTGTCACACACAGTAGAGCTTAAACTAAATCTAGCCATCAGGAGGGAGTAATCCAAATAAATAAAGTAAGAGAAAATTGTGGCAAACAGATAGAAGTTGAAGTTAGTGTGTTCTCAGTGTGTGTGTGAGACAGGAAGTCTGCTGTGGTATGTAGTTTCGCTCAGTGTGAACCTTCAGGTTAACTCTTTCTACTGGTAAATCCAAATTAATTAATCCAGTACATGTGTTTCAGTTAGTTTTAACATATAGTCTCACAAGTTAACAGCTCCATTATTTCCAATTCGCTACTTTTTTCTCTTTTTCCTTTTTTTTTTGTGTCGTGTGATACCAATACTTGAGACATTATTTTTACAATGAATTTTACATTTTCTCTACCAACTTGTTCTTGTAATCTCCATTTACATTTTTTAAATCTAAAGCATGTTCATGTTTTCATATCTTACAAATGAGCAGCCATAATTTCATCAGTACTGTTGCATTAAAGATGTTGGAAATTGTGTTCACTGGTTTTAGTATCACTCTAAGGATACTTTGCAGTTTTATTGAATATTTACAACTACCCTCTAAGTTTAATCGGGACAAGTTCATGGTGTCTGACATGAAAGCATCAGTTTTTTAACTTTGGGAAAACACTAGTTTTTCTCTTATTTGATGACTTTTAAGTCACTTCAGTATTAATGATAGATACAGTTTCCTTTGTTTCAGTCAAAGGCCTTAACACTCTTTCACAGCTCCACTGACAAATAATCAACTCTGTTAGGCTTTTCATTTCCTGATAACATGTTTAAATAGGTGAAATTGTGCTTAGGATTTGCACTGTAGATAGAAAATGCTCCTGAACGCTACACCTGAGCTGAAGTTGACTGAAATATGACAGATAACCAGGCTTCATCTGTGTCACTGTAACAGCTGATTCAGTTCCCCAAAAATTAGGGAACACTGTTGTTAATACTTGATGGCAACTTTTGAAACCTCTTACTCTAATACTGTTACACAGGACCATTTCTAGATTTCCCCAGGTTGTGCAAAACAAGCTCCCTGGCAACCTCTTAAAGGCCCTTATTTTGTAAAAGTATAGTTAAATTTGAAAGTTTAAATGTTTTATATGTTTGAAGGTAGTGATTTATTCCTTTACACCTTAAAATGAAAACAGGCTAGACTTGTGAAGTTTAAATTAAAGTCACAATGCTTGGTTTATTTGCAAGCTGAGCATTTACATATTAGAGCCATTTGAGAATTTTTTTTTAAATTCTTTTTGAGACTCTTAAATTTGTGAGAGAAAATTCAGAGATTGTCACTTTGTAAATGCTTACATTTGGCAAGAGAAAAACTCAAATTCTGACTTTATGAACTCACAGATATGTGAAAAAATCCTCTCAGATTGCAACACTGACCTTTTGTATCTGAGGCAGAATTTAACTATTTCATAGTGAATTATTTAAATGATCTTTTTTGGTGTCTACAGATAAAGACAGGTTATTTTAATTCTGAATACTATTGAGACGGTCCTTTTAGTGTGGACACCCTTACTACTACTGATCAGTTTATCTTGTGTAGTTTATCCCAATAACAATGACACATAGGAGACAGCAGTAGTTTTGTTCATTTCTGCTTTCCAAATCCCAAAGATCTAACATAACAGAAATTAGCTTACCTTTTATAGTGCTTTGGTTTGTACTAAATATGAACGCAGTATGCAGTACATACTACATGCTGCATTGTATGTATGCAGCTCCAAAAAACAGTCTGTTTTGTCACACTGGACCAATACATACATACATACATACATACATATATTCATATATTGGCATATATTTTTTTCCCTGATCAAGCTGAAACTCTCAGCAAAAGTTATCAATGTTTTGATTGTAGATTCTTCACAACAACCAATCAAATTCTGGTGATATAGCCTGAAAATGAGAGGGAAGATGATTTAACTGCAACCGTGTCATGTGTTTACCCTAAATTTGCATGTAGTCAAAAAAGAAAAGAAAAGAAAACATTTCACAGCCTAAGAGTTCCTGCTTTTGCATCAGTTCATTACTTGAAGCCATGTTTTAGATGTAATAAAATTCTGTTGCCATGGCAATCGAGTCCAGCTGAACTCCTTTGCTTCATCATTGCAGTTTTCAGTTATATAACAGTTTATTAAATGCAGTCATCAGCAGCAGTAGTATCCTTTATAATACTTAGGAGTCATCTGACCATGTTTCTTTTTGTGTTCATGATTGTGAATACATGCAGAATGAACAAGTTAAGGATTACTTGTGCAATGTTATTAAAGCTAGAGTCATTTGGTAATGGAAAACTGAATTACTTAATGACTAAAGTACCAGATAACATTATACATGTTAATAGGCCATCATAGACACAGGAGACAGTTTTCATTTGGCAGTGATCTCTCTTCTGTCATGTATAGTTTTGATTTGAACGAAAGCAAAAAGTTAAAATTAAAATGTTTCTCATCAGAGGCTAATTGTTAACATTCAATAGTTCATAATGTCACTGCCCTTCCAACTTTAGACGTGATTCCTAATCTGCTGTGTTGGGTTTGTATCCCTTAGTTTTGGCTTTAAATTATGGCTTCAGGAATCTTTCAATTTATTTATTGCAATCATTTGTGTTGAAGTATATGTTTTTGGATGATGAATTTTCAGCTTTGAATAACTGCAGCACTAATATACAGTCATAAACTGTGTTCAATGTTTATATCAAGAACATCGAAGTTCAAGGTGCCTGAGAGATGCTATTCTTAGTCTTGGCAGACGTCGGCCTCATTAGTTGCTGGGTTGGAAATTCAACATGTTGTTGGTTTGTCTTTAGTTAGAGTTGCTGGCTGACGTTTGTGTTTTTGACTCGCTCCTAGATTTGTGTCAAAGACTATTGCTCACTTGTTCTGCCATTAAAGGCAAAGAAAACCAGTACTAGAGTACAAACAGTTTTGAATCTAAGCAGCATTCATGGACTGGGATATAGCCTGAAGTGCTTTTGGGAGTGTTTTTTTTTTTTTTTTTTTTAAATTTTTATTTTTACATATACCGTTTGCACATCTGGGATGTCAATCATAATTTCAAACATGATGCAAAATGTGCAGCTACAAGTGAAACTGGAGTCTGGTGTCGCTTTCAGGATTAATTTTGCTGCAACCAGTCACATTTTAGCATGCTGGCTTGTCTGATGAACCTGTTTGTATGTGTTTCTGTTGTAGCCGAAGAACAGGCCACTACACTCTCCAGCAGAACCAAAACTCGCAGCATGGAGACAAAGATGGACAGGCCTCGGCCACGGGCAGTACAAAGATCAGTGCCACCGACCCGCCGTTGCTCGCTCGCCCCAAGTCCCAGCCTTCCTCCAGCCCTAAACCGGGCTCCAGCCCCAAACACACTCACAACTCCGGGTCCAGACCACAGGCCTCATGTCAGCGCAGCAACTCTCAGGTAGGAATCATGATGAAAAGTGATGTGACCTCACCTGTGATCCAATTTTTACATCAACCTTTCCACTTGAAACTGCTTTTCAGTTCATATTTCTCATTTTCCTGGTGGTTTTAACATGTACTCTTATTTGTACTGTCTTATGTTAAGCAGTTATTTCTGTGTGTGTCACATTTTTTATTTGCAGCAAACAGCTGGTCTATAAAATAAAGTGATAAGTCTAAATAACAATATGATTCAAATATTGTAAAGAAATGGGTTGTCAACCGTTATAATAGTTGGAATAGAGAACAAAAGAGAAATAACTTAATGGGTTTGTTTACATTTTAAAAGGTTTCTGGAAAAAAAAAAGTTCATGAAGATGTTATCTAAGAGCAACTCTAAAGCCAATTCTATCCACTTGTGGACTTGTTCTGACTTGACAGACTGAGAGTGCGTCACATCCTGAACACAGACTGCAGGTCAGGACAGACGCGCCCATACGAACTTAAACACATCCCCAACTTTTTATGCTCGTATATCTTTTAGGACTCCCTGGATGAGCTGGAAATGGATGACTACTGGAAGGAGGTTGAGAATATCACCAGCTCTGGAGGAGGAGCCGGGAGGGGAGAAGGAGACTCTCATGAGGAGGAGCAGCAGAAAGTTCCTGAAGGTGGGAAACGGACGGATCTAGAGGGAACATAAAGCTTACCCTCCTTTACTTGCATGTGCTAGAGTACCCAGTCAGATTTTTGTGGGTCTTTCAGTAATGTTTTGTCTGTGAATGTATGTCTTGGTTTTAGATTGGACATTTGATGTCACATGTTTTGGTGTGGAAAAATGTGACCGTTGTGACATGCTGCTAATACAAACTGTTAGTGAAAAATTACCGCTAGTTCAGACAAGTGTGACCTACCTCGATGGTACTTCATATTTGGAATCAATTCTTGTCATTTTTTCCCCTCGCTGTTATATTTGGCCTGTTTGTGAATAAACATGCTCTTCCTGTATAATTTTGTGTCCACTTCTGCCTGTTTTAACCATTTTTCTTTTTGCTGCACCTGTAGCAGTTAAAATTTCTTTCTTTTTTTTAACATAGGTTCTTATTTGTATTTTCTTTTAATTTTAATTTTAGTTTCCCAAATCAGTAACAGTGTTCTGTCGTCTGCACAAATTACTATAAAACTACAGTTCATCATCTTTTTTTTCTTTTTATATCCCTGTGTTACTTTCAGAAGGAGAGCACGAAGAGGCGTGGCTTACGGAGGCGGGGCTTGCACGGCTGTTCGATGATTCATTGGCAGCTAATGACCAGGACCAGGTATTAATCATTTATTTAATCATTTATTCCTTGCGTTATGAGTATGTATCTGATCTGAACAATTGACAGGAAGTATCTGATTCTGAATGATTGACAGGAAGAAGACAGTGCAGCCTTCCTGTCCACCCTCACCAGAACTCAGGCAGCAGCTGTGGAGCGCCGTGTGGCATCACTGCAACAGACGTTGCTACGGCGACGCAACCGGCAACACTTTCCTGACGTTCGGGACATATTCAGACCTCCTGAAAAGGTGAGGAGATGAACACATTAGTAATTAACACTTTATCAGTGAAGATGTCTGGTGCTTGACATCATGTTGTGCTGTGATGCAAAATCTTAAAATTCTGCTCAATTTGTTTAGACTCCCTGAACTAAATCTCAAAATATATTTGACTCTTTTTGAGTATCACCAGTGGACGATCGTGTTCATGGTTCTTCTGTGACCTCATGCGGGAGGTCACGATAAAAACCCAGAACAACATCTGCAACCCAGCAGGCCTCACTTACCTCCATTAATGTTAATGTTAATGTAGTATTTCAGAGAATTGATTGAACTTGATGCCAACATCTAAAAATGGCGGTGGTGGTGTGATGGCCTGAGGCCACCTCTCTACTTCGGGACCTGGATGGCTATTTGTAACTGATAGAAACTGATGTTATTCTGCTCTCTACCAGAATGACATCGGTTTGTGACCTTAAGATCAAGCACACTTGGGTTATAAAGCAGGACAATGATCTGAAGCAAACCAGAAAGTCCACCTGTGAATGGTTTAAAAAACAAAACAAAAAACAAAATGAAGGCTTTGCAGTGGTCCTGTAAAAGTCTGCTCTTAAATCTGATTGAAATGCTGTAACATGACCTCAAACAGGCCATTCATGCCCCTAGACTCTCCAATGTTGCAGAATTATTACAGTTCTGCAAAGAAGAGTGGGCTAAAATTTCTCCACAGTAATGTGAAACACCCATGGGCAGTTATTACAAACACTTGATTAAAAAAAAAAAAAAATAGAAGAAATCTTTTAGGGGGCAAATACTTTCTCACAGCACTTTAGTTTAACTGTTGTTCTAAGGTAATCTATATACGGTGGTTTTCTTCTCCAACTTTCACCAGGAATGTTGTATGTCTGAAGATGCTTTTAACTATTATGTTCCTTTCAGAAATAGTTTTAACCAAAGTTTGTTTTGGAATCTCATTAACCAGTCCTTATGTGAGGGATCATGTGCAACTTTAAAGGTAAACAACATTAATGCTGACATTTACAGTCTCTCCCTGATTTAATAACGTGGATAGAACATCCCGCCTCATTAACGTCAGCATTTTTTTTTTCTTTTTTCTTTTCCCCTTAACTTTAAAAGGAATGGTCATGGTTTTGGATTCACTTGAGTAAAAATCTGGCTACACTCATGGACTAGATACCAAACACTTCACGTCACTACACCAATTTCATACCATTTCTGCAAAATCACATCTTATTTCTTTCTTTATTGACTCGAGCATTTTTTAATTTTAAAGGTATTCCTTGAAGGAACAACTACTTGAACAAAGAGTCCTGTACTTAGACATACTTTGTTCTCACTAATTAACAGACAAGATAATGTATAACGGGGTATTGTGTAAATTTGTGACTTATTTCAACACTCTGCACTTTGCAGTCGTGCTTCAGTGCTGTGCTGTTTCGTTGCAGGATGAAGAGCCTCACAAACTAAAAAGGAGAAATGAGAACGGACAAAAAGATGCATCTGCAGGCGGTATGTGCAACACAATCCTAGAAATGAACACGCACACAGCATGAGTCAGTGTAGAGAGTGACAAACTAGACCCAAGTAAACTTCTGCCCAGCAACTCAAATTGAAAATTAAATGGCTAAAAATATCGTGCTCACATTGGAGTTAAATAAAATACCTCATGGAGGGAAATAATACAACATGGAAACGGGGATTTCTGTGGGATTTTAGAGGAAGTTGTATTTTTGGCTGCTATAAAATCAAAGACAAGGATTAAGTGGGAATGCTTGTTATAACTATTCAGATAGTTGGGAAAGATTCGTAACGTGTGATTTATTAGGACCTATTGGGTACAGATCTCTCTCACTTCCTTTTTCTGCTGACGTAACAAATGCACAGTGGGATTAAGCAACAGTAAAACAAATATATATTTTTTTTTTTGTCAAACAGCAGAACGACATTTCAACTCAACCACGTGCATGACCGTATTGTTTGTTTTTTTTTTTTCCCCCCCTTCATGTGTTTCCATAGAAACAGAAACAGAAGTGAACGTTGAGGTGGCATTTTCAGAGCAGGCGCTCTCTTACTGGGATAATCATCAAAGGTTAAAGGCCATCCCCAACCTTAACTCCCCGGATGACAAACTCCCAGTGAGTCACCCACCTGCTGTGCACGTTCGCAAGGCTACAGGACCAGCACATTCATTGTGCCCATGACTGGGATCATTTATGTTCATCGAGTATTACATGTCTGAGTACACTAAACACACTGACTTTACAAACTCTCATGGAAGAACATCCAAACCATTTTCAGTTGCTCTGTTTATTGTTTTGAGTTACTGATTACCAGTGATACCAGAAAGATGGCTAGATTACCATTCTGTTATGACAACTTACTGTGTTATTAGTGTGCTGAATGTTTAGATTGTAATTACAGTTTTGAACGTGTCTACTTTGTGTGTACAGCCTGGTATTACACAGTAGTCAACATCTGAAGTTGATCCAAAACACACTCGCATGTTATGCCAGAATTTTGAACAACATAAAAAAAAATAAAACTTGAGAAAAGGGTGTCAGAAAGAAAAGGTGTAGAAGACAGCGGTGAGACCAGTGATGTTGTGTGGTTTGGAAACAGTAGCACTAAGGAAGAGACAGAAGGCAGATATAGAGTTCGCAGAAATGAAAATGTTGAGGTTCTCTTTGGGCGTAACAAGGATGGGTAGGATCAGGAATGAGTACATCAGAGGGATGGCACATGTTAGATGCTTTGGAGATAAAGTCAGAGGCCAGACTGAGATTGTTTGGACATGTACAGAGGAGAGATAGTGAATTTATTTGGAAAAGGAGGCTGAGGTGGGAACTGCCAGACAGGAGGTCTAGAGGAAGACCAAAGAGGAGGTATGTGGATGTGGTGAAGGAGGACATGAGGGTAGTTCGTGTGAGAGAAGAGGATGCAGAGGATAAGTTTAAATGGAGACATATGACTTGCTGTGGCGACCCCTGAAGGGAGCAGCTGAAAGGAAAAGAAGATTTTCTTTCTCAGATATAATCACAGTACATATGATTTTACTGGATAATAGTAATAAACACTGAATAAATTACGTAAAATGTAGTTCAGTAATATTTGACTCAGTTACAGTGATCAGGATTATGATTCTTTCAATGGCGCACTCTGGTGACATCTGGTGGTCAAAGCTGGTATAGCACATTATTTTCACTGGATCGTCTGACAAAATGCAATTTATCCTCGGTACACAGCATAGTGTGTAGGCGTAGACAGAAACTGATGTGACATGTTTGTAATTATTTTTTTCAGTTATCTCACATAGTCACTGAAAAAACTGCTTCTGTTTCTCATTTATTTTATTTTTGTTCTCTAGAACTTTAAGCTGCTTCGAGATAAAACTGGTCAGACCAAAATAGGAGATCTGTCTTCTTTGGACATGATCAAGGTAAAATGCTGCATATGTCAATAAACAGACTACAGTATAAGAGGGAAATTAATTTTTAAGTTGGTATTGTCTGCTTTGAATGATCTTTCAGGTGCGCAGGCTGGTGCTTGTGGAGGTGACTGCTCTGTTTGACACTGCTGGGATCGACCTGAAGGCACATAAAGCTGTCAAAGCCAAGACGAAAGGTAAACAAAGCACCAATGCCACCGGTAAATTCAGTGTTTTGTGGTGACATGCAGATAAAGTCATTAAAAAAAGCTTAAAGTATTGGATATGTCATTTAAAAGATGTAGAATAGTTAGTTTATTTCTTTAACGAACTGTAGGAAGATATTTATGCTTTACTCAGTATTGGTGTGTGTGTGTGTGTGCATGTGTGTGTGCATGCAGAAAGTGGCCTGTTTGGTGTTCCTCTCGCCACTTTATTGGATCAAGACCAGAAACGGGCTCCTGGGACCAAAGTGCCATTCATACTGCAGAGGGTGAGCACTCCAGCCTTTCACAGCACTACTTTTGGACAGGAACAATTCAAAATCACAGCAGTGATGAGAGTAAATCATATTATATTGACTGTACAACCAAGATGCTAACTTTTAACATGACTGTATCCAGCCTAAAATTTTCATTGCATCCCATCTGAGAAGATTTGCCTAACCTTAATCTCTGCCTCCTTTTATCATCAGCTCATCAGTCATATTGAAGAAGAAGGATTAGACACGGAGGGGTTGCTACGAATCCCTGGAGTAGCCACGAGAGTCAAGGTACTTCTCCCAGAGGAAATAATATAAAATGGAAAAACTGTCTTGTTTATATCAGCAGAGTTAATAGTTAGTGACTTAACTGATGTAGCATGCTTGCCTTTGTTTATCTGCTCCACATCCAGTCCCTCTGCCAGGAGCTCGAGTCCTCTTTCAATGATGGGATGTTTCCATGGCAACAGTTGAAACAGCATGATGCTGCTAGTCTTTTGAAGCTGTTCATCAGGGAGTTACCCCACCCACTGCTGACTGTGGAATACCTCAATGCTTTTATTGCTGTCAATAGTATGTATATGATCTGTCTGTGGGTTATTCTGTGAAATCACAACAGCTTTGCAGGTGTATTATGGGACCTTCTCTGTCCGTGTAATTACAGAGCTGCCCACAAAGAAGCAGCAGCTCCAGGCTTTGAATCTGCTGGTCCTTTTGTTACCCGAAGCTAATCGAGATACTTTGAAGGTAGCTGTGGATTTTCTTTTTAAAAATATTAGATTTTAAACGCAAGTAAATCACTCCCTTGTAAAGCTGGGTGGCATTTACTTCCATTTTTCAGGCTTTGGTGGAGTTTTTCCAGCGTGTGATTGACCATCAGGCCCAGAATAAAATGACTCTGAACAATGTCTCTGTTGTCATGGCGCCCAACATCTTCATGTTCAAAGGCTTTCGGTCCAAGGTTACAGAACAGCAGGAATTCTCCATGGCAACCAGCACAGCCAGCATTGTTCGATTCCTGATAAGATATCAAAATCTTCTGTGGACAGTAAGATATATGCCGTAGAAATATCAGATATTGAAACATTATTTTTAAAAAATGTGCATTTATAATTTTGTTTTTCTCTGCGGGGAGCATGGTGGATGGTGTAGTTTTACAGTAAGGGTGTCTCTTGTGTCTTCATCATCATCTTATCTAGATCCCCAAGTTCATTTTGAACCAGGTCAGACAACAAAACATGGAAAGTCAACGGAAACAGAACAAAGAGAGAGCTGTAAGAAAGCTGCTGAAGAAGATAACCACAGATAAACCACCTGAGAAAACTATCCCTGAGGTAGGAGGAGTTTTTATCTTCCATTTGTCTTGTGGTTAGCAACCCATTTTGGGAAAATCCCCGTTAATAATGCAACAATCCATTTTTTTAAAGTTTCATATTTGTGGCATTAATAATAAATTATACACTACATGCAAGTCAGTGTTTTCTTTCTTTTTTTCTTCAGAGAAGGTTCATTTAATTCAGAGAAACAATGTCAAACCACACTTTGCATATATTACAACCAAGTGACTTAGTGTCAAATGAGTCCTGGTGATAAAATGTCATACCTGCAATCCAGTGAAAAATATTTCTGCCTTTCAAAACACACACAAAAGAGGCCCTGAACTGTTGAGCAGATAAAGTCTTACAATACAATAAGGGGCTACATCAAAATACTAAAAGAAGTGGTAAACATGCTTTAGTCATCCCCCTCTTTTATATGCATACACTCTATATACATATGTAGGGATTTGAACCTGCATGTGTTAAATATTAAGAAGAGTGTGAAACTTTTGCTAGTTAATGAGAGCTAACTTCTAAAACAGCGTTTGGTAACAGGTATGTTTCTCTTGAAAAAAGGATTCATGAATGTGTAACTGCAGTCACATTTTACCCTAGAGCTGTGAGTGCAGACAGTGACTTGAGTTTATTAAACAGTGGAGCAGTAATTTATTCATTCTTTAGTTGTCCTAAGTCATGGTTGAACTTGTATGTGTGTGATGATGACTGCAGTGCTCGGGGCTTCAGTAAAATGTTTATGGGAGTGTGTCCGACCACTCTGTGTTTATAACCAGGAGAGTTCTCAGGGATTTATTCGAGTCCAAGCGCCCCAGTTCACTAAAGTTTCCATGGCAGTTCAGCTGACTGAAGAGTTGCAAGCCGATGACATATTAACACGTTTCCTCAGCCAAGACAGGTAATTTATGCATGTATATGCAAAATGTTTTTCTCTTTTAAAACATGTTTGGTGGGCATGTGTCATGCAACTGGTTCTCTTATAGACTTTGTTCCTTTTTTAATCTCTCCTCGTCCTCCCAGTTCCTTGACACTGAAAAAAGAGGACTTGTGTCTCTATGAGATTGGTGGAAACATCAGTAAGTTCTTCCTCCTGTCAAAAAAGATCAATTACCTTGTTCAGACTTTTATTGCCTGCTAGTTAAAGGGTAAAAAGATCCATTGTCGTCATGGTAACAGTAGCTCACGAGCGTCATTTAAATGCCTCTTTCTGTCTCCTCTTCTCCCTGCTTTCCTGCTTTCTCAGAGGAGAGGTGCCTAGATGGGGAAACCTTCATGAAAGATCTCTTCCAGCTGAACCCTACAGCAGAGTGGGTCATCAAAACCGTGCAGAGATAGAGTCCATGTGGACCATCACATCCTGCCTAGTTCTCACAACACTGTGTTCTACTGGCACGTCAGCGGCTTCTTTGTGGTTTCTACTGGTTTTGAATCCATTTGGACCTTTTTTTTTATGTGTAGCAAATAAAACAGTCAGAACATGCAGCTAATCCAAAGGCAGTTGAAGAAGTCATAAAATCTTAAAATGTGAGATTTTTTTCTGTCTAAAGCATTTCACCATGATGATTTCCAGATGAGAAGAGATAAGAATTAGAAGATATGTGCAAAACAAACCTCAACATTTTACCCAAACTGCCTTATGCTGTATAAGGAGATTTTAAGCTTTTTAGGTATCATTATCCTAAAGCAGAGTATGCTTGTCCAGGTAAAAAGTAAACCACTTCTCCAAAGACTTTGTCAACTGTGGGCACTTACGGACAACTTCTCCCAGCTTCTGTACTGTGATTTCTTGCATCCAATCACTTTAAGATGTGTCCAGTAATTAATTTAAGTATATGATGTTGTGCAATAAATTACAATGCTTAAATCAAAAGCAGAATGATAAATATATCAATCTGCATTTTTGTTAGAAGCCATAAAAGGGTAATATATGGCCACATAACAGCAACCTGCTCTCATCAGATCTGAGATTAAGCATTTTTTTAAGATGTTTTTTCTTTTTTATGTGATCTGGAAAAAAAAAAGAAAGGAAAAACAGGCTATCACTAACCACTCAAGGCCTGCTATAATGACATCACTGTTTTTAAGGATATTCATGTTTTGTATGCAATGTATTTTGAAACCGGAGATGATTGTCTGTTTTATGTGTTATGTTTTAAACTACTTAAAACCACTATATGTATGTTAAAAGTCATAGATTTATACATTTATACACACAGAGCATACAGTACAGTGGTAGTATTTGTGCAAGTTCAGGTCAGATAAACAAGTTTGACTTGATCATGATTGAGTTCAGTCAGAATGCAAAGTCCCAATTCTAATGTCATAAATTGCAGATTTTTGTAATGGCCATTAATGGATAATGGATACATCATGAAACATTTTCAGAAGATCCTTTTAGTCAGCAATGAAAAATTGATCATTTATATTTTTGCCACTTATTTACTATTATTCAAATGTTTTTTTGAACAGAGATTGTCTCTTTCTGACTTGGATAATGTTTACTGATTATTTTTTATATTTTCTTTTTCAAATAATGACATCTTTCTCTTGCTGCCTCTTAAATGACCACTAAACTTCCTGTAAATAAACATACAGTTATCACACCTGCTTGTACTTGTGCCTATGCATGCAGTTGACTCGACATAGTGTATAGGCTACACTGTTGAAAGTTTTTTTAATTTGGTTAATCTTCCATCTTTCAATGCTGGCCTTGATGAAATATTTTTCTATTCATTTATCATTTGCAAGTCCTGTAGGGTTTTTTTCCTCCGATAGTTTCTGTTTAAATATGCAAATGAAGTGGTACTGGAATGAATATGCTTTTTTTCTTTTAATTGTACCACTGGGGAAAAGAGTATAAAAAAGCAACACTGTAAATGAAGAGTGAACAGGTTGTAGTAGTGTAAAGAAAGGCTTTATTGCTTAATTCCTCAGTGTAGATATCTACATTATGAATTTATTGATGTAACTTTTGCAGTACTGTGTCAAAAACAATCATCACTACCTCCCTGATCCATTTTTTTTCTGCATACATGTCTTGATGTCGTGGCCTGGAACTAATACTGTGTATGCACCTGATTGGCTGTTAGGACTATTCTCTATTCTGATTGGCTCCTGTCACACTACGCGCGCTCTGATTGGTGGACGACCGAGAATAGGAAGCGTCTGTCAGGTAGTAAGAGGTTAACATGAGTAGCTACGTTAAGTAGTGTGAGGGGAGTTTAAATCAAATTCAAGACAGCCAGTCTCTCTTTTTTTCACTTCGATGTTTTGACATAGCTCTACACATTTGGTCATTGCTGTATAGACCAAGGAGTTACGTCTAGGATAGATGTTGCGCCGCCTTCTTAGTCTTTTATGTGCTTGTTAGCTTTACGTCATTTCAGCTTCACCACTTTGCTAACGTAGCTTAGCACTACATTTTTTTAAAGCTTGTTTGAAAAATACATTTGCTAAATTTAGGTTAAGTTGGTCTTTAGAGCCACCTTGGCTCCGTGTGGTCAGGGGAAGTTTGTTTATTCAAGCCTTTACGTTATGACTCGACTGTAACTGAATGTTGGGTCACAGAAATAACTGCAGCTGGAGCTAACAGATGGTTAGCCTGTCAACAACAACAATGAGCGGTAGGAAAGCTTTGAAGTCATGGAAAACGGGTTATTTCCTCGCAGTTCTCCTAATATTCGTCGTCAAAGGATTAACAGCTGGTAAATATGAAATTTCATTGTCGACATGTCGATGGCTTGTAGTTGAATTTGTAGCAGGTCATTTAACTGTTACAAGTAGCTGTTTCTTCTTGGGGAGTAGCTTCACTAATTTAAGGACCTCTTTTAATTATTTGTTTCCCCTGTAATTTTAATACTTTTCAGATGAAGAGCAAGTCGGGAACGACGGACCAGAGTTAAAGGTGCGTCATAAGCCATTTGATTATTATCAAAGCTGAACTTGAAACAGGAAGGTTTCTTTTTGCAGCGTCGTATTCGAGCTTAAATGGAGATTTATTTTTATCCCGTCCTATTTTAAAGTTTAATTTATGCGCATGTTAGGTATACAGTAGGTGTGGACAAGACAGCACCAGGAAAATCTGACATTGCTGTATTTTATTTTTCTGCAAAACTTACAACTTAGAGAAACACATCTTTAAATCTGAATAAGGCTAATTTAAGTGTGAAAATGGCACTATTTTATTCATGCAATCGTTTACAAATCCACAAAAATAATAGTGTGTCATAGCTTTTACCTGGTAGAGGTTCAAATGTGACTTTTGTAATCATCAATAGCTTTGTGTAAAAATTCAAGATGATCAAATAAGCCATTGCACAACACTGCAGAGTTCTTGTTTCTAGTAAACATCATACTTTCAGTTGGTATAATATTTCCAAATGTCTCACCTTGCATTTCTAACTGCAACCAGGACTCGTAAAGTTTGCGTGTCCCTTAGCAGCACCCAAATCCATGTTTTGTAAATGTTATAAAGCAGTGTATCCAAATGCCTTTAGATCAGAGTAAATGCTGTCCTTTCAGACTTGTATTTTGTAGGTTTCAACAGGGTGGGTGCAGCTAGTGTTAACTGTTTGTACCAAATAGCAAAAAAAAGTCTTGAGTGTTTATTTGTGTGTCCTGAATTTTGAATGTTGTGCATTTTGTGGCAGAAATGTATCAATTTCAAGTTAAGTCCATTCTTCACCCAACAAATATGAATGCTTAAGTAAAGCAACAGCTGAGGTTAGATTACCTGAACCACTTCTGTCCCATATTTGCTTGCTAAACCCTGGTTTTCACTCTTAGTCCTTTCTTTTGTCTTTTAAATTTTCTTGATTTGATTTAGTATTTTGAAGAAAACATTAGCAGTATTGCTAATATGGGGTGCTTTTCACTCATGTTAAGATTATTTCTAATGAAAAACTTCAACTCTGACATTAAAACAAAGCCATTTATAAGATGGATTTCCTGTACTCGGTATAAACTATTAGAAAAGCTGCTTCAACATTAAGTTATTTCTTTAATAGTTTAAATTAACTGTTACTACTGATGAGAATTTGTTTCTTAATACTGCAAAAATAAGAGTTCTGATTTCCAGGCTACAGGAAATGCAACATGATTTGTGAGTGGAGGTCATAGGTGGTCATAAATGTGAGGAAGGTGGTAAAGTCTACTTTGAGCTCGGCTGGTTTGCTACCAATCCCTACAAAAATGAGCAGCTCACCAAGAAATATGTTTTCAAAACAAGGCATGCTGGAGCAAAGTGTCAGGGTTGTGTTTTTTCAGAGTTTAAATTTGTAGTGACTTTAGATGGAGAAATATAGACTCTCTAGAACAAAAAGCTAGTTATTTTTCCTCAGTGGCTTGTTCGTTTTAAATTTGATATGAACTAAATGCTTTGATACTTTTGTAGGAGAAATTTTAACCATATTTACTGTAAATTTGGATTGCATGAAAACCTGATCCACTTTTTCCAGGTCCTGATGATGATGCCACTAGCGTTTCATCTATTTGTTAGTAAGAAAGCCAGTTAGTTCAGATTAAAACATTTATTTTCTGTTCAAGTTTTTAGAGATAGATAATAGGGATAATTGTATAATGACTCTTTTTAAGACAGCACTTTCCTATCTCAGCAGTGGTTTCAAAGCTTTTTCTATATACTTTTCAAAGTCATAATTAACATAGCTGGTTCCTGAAAACATAATATGAAAAAGGAAGCAGTCTATTTTAAAATGATTTGGGGTTATCCTGTTTTATAAGTAATTTGGCTGTGAATCCAATGCATCATGACGGCTATATTTTAATCTAAAAATGTCAGAGCTACAAGTTGTTGTGCCTGTTAACTCAGAGTATCTTTAGCTGAGGAAAAATGGTTATTCTGGAGTATATTTGCAACAAAGAAAAATACTTTCTCGTCCTAGCAAACCTGTGTGCCTCTCTTTTTAGATATTTGTTCATCATGTTCACATCCTGTGTGTATTTTTGGTAACTCGATAAAAGATTACTTCAGAATATGTAAAGTGTAACTTTAATCAGCCAATTACTTTTCTATCACCCCAATGTATTCAACAGATTTTTAATTTATCAGTTGGGTTATTCATATTTTTTCTTCACTATCATCTGTTTTTATCACAGTCCTACCATGATCCAGACTCTGAGGAAGATGACATCCGTATTAGAGCGGAAATTGTAGCAAGTGGTTCTCTGACTCCTCGTCGTGAAGACTCTGATGGGAGAGAGTCACCACTAGAAGGAGAAGTAAAGGAAGATCTACCTGAGCATCCTCCTCCTGTTGAGGAGAAACCTAAAGAGGGTAACCAAGTTTTTTTCATTTTATGCAGTCTTGCTGAGAAAATAAATACCATGATGATTAAATACGTTAAACATAAGAAACTGTAAAACTGAGAAAATGGGTCTTATGGTTAGAAGATGGAGCAGCAAACTCCAGAGGAGTCCTACTCTGCATTAGTGTATTATAACTAGCAGCTTCAAATTAAAATTCAGCATGAAGGCCATTAATGTCATGATGATGATAGCTGGTCTCCACTAGTGTAAATGAGAGCTTAATGTCATGCTAGGTGTCTGATTATTTGAAACAAAGTTTAGGTTTTTGACACTATGATATGTACAAAGTATATTATAACTTTCAGATGTGTTTTGTGATTAACTACAATTAGCAGACGCACTGTCATATGCATCATTGACCAATCAGTCCTCAGGTTTTAGCCTCATCTTTGAGAATGATTTCTTATTATTATTTTGTAAGCTTTGTCGAGTCTTGACACATTAACCTGCTTTCTTTTTATTTTTCTTTTTTCTTGCCAACACTGAAAGAAGACTTGTGGTTTCAGAGCAGTGCCACAAAGTGTAAACGGTTAAACCCCATGAGAAAAGAACAGAGTCTTGCACCTGTGGCTCCTCTTGCAGCCAGTTGCGTCATTTAACTCTGGGATTGTTTATAATGTTCTGTCTTGCCCTTTTTTTTCTTCCAGAATATTTAGGCGAATAATAAAGATTACATACATTTTTTTTTTAAATGTAGTGTTTTAATGTAAACATTTTAGTCTTTCTATTTACAGAAGGGCACCTAACTTTGTTGTACTAATGACAGTTAAGTCAATACTGTACTCTTGTATGGACATTTGAAGCTTTTAACTCTATTAGGCATTGTTCTTTGAGGAAAAGGGATCTCATTTTTAATGTTCAGTAGTTTATACTTTATTAATTTCTATTTTCTGCATTTTAATTTGATATATTTCTATTTTCTGCATTTTAATTTGATCTATTTCTTTTCTCTTTTTTAATCTAGTTCCTATAGTGAATGGAGGCACGGCCCACGGAGAGCCCTGCATCTTCCCGTTCCTCTTCCTGGGGCATGAGTACTCGGACTGTACCACTGACGGACGGGGGGATGGACGGCTGTGGTGTGCTACAACCTTCGACTATGAAAATGATAAGAAGTGGGGTTTCTGTGAGAGTAAGTCTTAAAATCAGTATTTCATGTTATATGAAATAATTGACCAAGAAAACTGTAAAACAAAACAGTGATGTAGTTTGTATATTTTGTGTAAAATTAATAGTAAACACTTTATATGATCCTTTTTTCTCTTAAAAATGTTTTTCTTTAACTGAAAGCTGGTGATTGGAATCAGCCTACAGTGTATTATGGTTTCATTTGTGTGACTTGTATTATTGCCTACTTTTACATGTTATGAAATATTTATTTTTTCTTAATGTTTTTCTGGCTTCTCCTCTTTCCCTCAGCGGAGGAACAGGCCCAGCAGAGACTGCTGGCTGAAGAAGCTGAGGAGCAGTATCAGACAGTCCTGCGTATGCTCAATGCAACCAGCAGGAAAACTCAGAAAAGAGAGTGAGTTTCTTACTTCTGGTTTTCATTGTCATTAACCATCTTTTATTTGGATGTTGATTTATCTTTGTTGATTAGGTTTATTTTCTTTTATATATAGACTAAATGGAAGAATCAACTTCAGTCTTTGCAGATATTTTGATATTTGAATATTGAAGGGTTTCAGGATACAACAATGCTTTTAATCCTCTTATTTTGATATAATCGTGTTGCTGTAGTTGTTGCTGTAGCCTGTTTCGTGTCTGGTTTATTGCCTTCCGCTTCTGCTTTGCACATCCTTATTTGCCTTGATGTCACAGCACTGTTTGTCATGTACATATTACATTCATTATGCCTCTGTTGATTCAACTTCATCGATGCTTTGTCGACTTATCTGATGCGTCTCATAGATTGTATGAGAAGTTGTTGGAAGTAGCAGAGAAAGGCCACCAGAAAGCCATCGAGAAGGTGGCATACGCCTTGCTCTTTGGAGACTACATGAACCAAAATGTCACTAAGGCCAAAGAAATGTTTGAGAAGCTTGCAATAGAGGGCTCACCTAAAGCTCAGATGGTAAAGATCTACCTTTAAAATTGTAATATCTTGGAAGATAATTTGATATGAAAGTATGCAGGTTACATATGTGTGCAGAATCAGTTACATTGTGAACATTGTTTCCTTTAATTAGGCTCTTGGATTTCTTTATGCAGCAGGACTTGGAGTAAACTCAAGTCAGGCTAAGGTATTTTTTTTTCTTTTTACCATTATGAAGTCATATTTTGCAGTAAAAGCAATCATTTCCAAGTTAATCATAGTCTTTTGCATACCTGCCATTCCAATGATCATTCACATAATGCCATGTTCTGTGTTTCAGGCTTTAGTTTATTACACCTTTGGTGCGCTGGGTGGAAATGTTGTAGCTCACATGATTCTGGTGAGTGTATTTGTTCATATAACTGCACCTCTGCCATACACATTATTTATACAGAATAAAAATCTGATTTTCTTATGTTTTCACTAGGGATACAGATACTGGGGAGGTGTGGGTGTTCCCCAAAGTTGTGAATCAGCACTGACACATTATAGACTTGTAGCAAATCACGGTAAGCATTTGTGGCAATTTTGTTATATTTTCATTCAGTATTTTTGTTCTTCTGATATTTTTTAAAATCTTTTTTCTCCCACATTTTGCTCTTTATCTGTAGTGGCCAGTGACGTGTCTTTGACGGGAGGCTCAGCGGTGCAGAGGATCCGACTGCTGGATGAGGTGGAAAATCCAGGCTCAACCAGCGGGATGCTGGAGGAGGACCTCATCCAGTACTACCAGTTTCTGGCTGAAAAGGGGGATGTCCAAGCTCAGGTAAAATGATTCTTAGTGTCATTTGTTTCATTCAGAAATGAGCTGTGTTTCTTACTTCAGTAGCCTCTGTCAGTACTGATGTCAGGAGTAGATGACCCCTTCTCTGTCTGAATTGGAAAGTTGGATTAAGGGTTTTTATCTTCTACAGGAACAAAAAAAAATGCTTGGTCTGTACTGAAATTGAATCTAACTAAAATCAAACCACCCTGTCTATCTACTCTGCAGTCAAATGTGTGGCTCATGTTTCTGTTACCTAAGTTTTCCATTTTGTCTTGATGGCTTGAATGCATGAATAAAAGTTTTCTGACACTTTTGATTGCACATTCATATTTTTAGTCATGCCACTGCGGTTTCAGATTATTGTGGAGATGATTGCTGATCACTGAAGGAAAATTGAATTAGTTCCTGTGTTTCCATTGATAGGTGGGTCTAGGCCAGCTTCACTTGCATGGAGGACGGGGAGTGGAGCAGAATCACCAGGTAGCATGTTTTCTAACACTCTTGTATTTCTACTTTTCCTAAATGTTTTATTTATTGTGCTTGGTGTGTTTCTTCCACCTCCTGTCCATCAGAGGGCGTATGACTACTTCACTCAAGCTGCAAACGCAGGGAACACGCATGCTATGGCTTTTCTTGGAAAGGTGAGGGAACTGAGGTTCATTCATTTGTTTTATCAGCTGATTTTAATGTATACTCAATACAGATAAAAGAAAAATGATCATTTTATCTACTTTTTCTTTCATTTAACATTTTCTACTGATCATCTGGGTTTAAAATGATCTGTGCTAATATTTCCTAAAGGTTGGATTGTGTTTTTCTTTTCATTCTCGTCATTTTTACTTTTTTGGTTTAAACATTATAAATGTGCTCAGAGTTGTGAGATAATTGGACTACACTAAATCTAGAGAGAAGGCATTGATCTGGAAGCATTTATTTTTTTCATGCAAAGTTTATTGATTTTGCTTTTTTGTAAATTTCTTCTGCTCAGATGTATTCAGAGGGCAGCGAGTTTCTCCCTCAGGACAACAAAACAGCTCTGGAGTACTTCAAGAAGGCTTCTGATCTGGTAAAAAAGATAAATGTTAACTGTGTATTTGCTCATCTATGTCTGCATTGGTGCCGATCATTTAATCTATTTTGGTATAAACAGAACCTCTGAAATGTTACACAATTTAATTATTGCTTGAAATAACAGAAAGAGAATTGATTCTAATTATTGGTCTTTTTCCTCTTTTCTCCAGGGTAATCCAGTGGGACAGAGCGGGCTTGGCATGGCTTATCTATATGGAAGGGGTGTCCCAGTGGTAAATTACTCTTTTTCAAGCCATTTGCTAAGCTTTTGGCATATTTGAACAAAAAAAATGTATCTATTTTTCTGTTGCGAATACATGATGCTAAACAGTTATGCTGAGATCAGAGCAGTAATTTCTTTGTTTGTTTTTGTTTTTGGTCCTCAGAATTATGAGCTGGCACTGAAATACTTCCAGAAGGCAGCGGAGCAGGGCTGGGTGGACGGACAGCTCCAGCTTGGCACCATGTATTACAGTGAGTGTTGCAGGCCTGGTGAATATGCACACCTGTGAAATGACGTGTGCACTTCCCTGTCTCATAGTCAACCTCTTACTGCTTTTTCTGTTTTGGTTGTCTGTTCTACATTCGCTTTCAGCTTCGTTCTCTTTCCATAATCCCTTTTTTTCGTTTTTCTTTTCCCCAACGTGTTTCCTAGATGGCATTGGTGTGAAACGTGATTACAAACAAGCCCTTAAATTCTTCAACCTGGCCTCTCAGGCTGGCCACATCCTGGCTTTCTACAACTTGGCCCAGATGCATGCTACTGGTACTGGTGTGATGCGCTCCTGCCACACTGCAGTGGAGGTGAGCCTCTGTGGGACTGCTGCTCTTTTCTCTGTAGTCAAGTGTCTCTCTGCTGTTGTCCAGAGATCATTCATCCGTGAAAGCTCAAATGCTTCTAATTATGTGTCTCTTCACTAAAGTGACCTTATTATTCATTCTAGTCTTATACTAGTGGCCCTGTCTTGTTATGAGAGCTGTAGAATTGGATTTATTAGTTCATCATCCATTACTTTTTCATGTGTCACACTGCACGTCTGTGTCTTGTTTGCAGCTTTTCAAGAACGTGTGCGAGCGTGGGCGCTGGTCAGAACGCCTGATGACGGCCTACGGCAGCTTTAAGGAGGGCGACACAGACGCTGCTCTGGTTCAGTATCTGCTGCTGGCTGAGCAGGGCTACGAGGTGGCTCAGAGCAACGTGGCCTTCATTCTGGACCAAAGTAAGACCAACCGAGACGATAGGAGAAACTTTTATATCATCAACAACTTAGTTCATAATTAACTTTTTTTTTTTTGTCATTTCAAATACTTTTCATGTCTGTGTGCCACAAAAAGCAGAAGGTGCAAAGATCTTCAGCGACAACGAGACGTACCCTCGTGCTTTACTGCACTGGACAAGAGCTGCAGCGCAAGGTGACTCTATGAGCACTCGAGTATTAAGAGTTAAGTGGATAGGGTATAAGAGTATTAAGTGGATAATGAATAATTTTTTTAAGTGTCTTGACTTTCAGTATTCCAGTTAAGTGAGGTAGTTTCATTTTCCTATATATATTTTTTTTAAAAGTTAGTTTACTAGTGCAGGACAGTCATAACTAACTTGGAATAGTGTGTTACAGGAGATGATGTGACACTGATGCTTTTATCAGGTTGAGTTGAAACAGTTTTTAGCTGCTGGCAGTGAGTACAGCTGCAGCTTCTCAATGTGCTGGACTTTTTTTTTTTTTTTGGTTGAATTTGTGATACAGTGGACATGTTTATTTATGCATTACACAACTTTTACTGCTCCTGTTAACATTTGCCAAGAGAGGTTCCTTATGTCATGTAGGATATGAGGAACATTTTACTGAAACGCCAGCGAAGCTGTAACAGTTCAGCACTGCATCTACTTTGTCTTTAACTTGTTCACAAATGTCACTGCTGCAAACTTAAAGTGATTATGATTGAAATAGTAGCAACTGCAGTATCAGTTTGTTTTATAGGATACTACAAAATGTTCTTTTGTGTCATCACCCAGCTTTTTCTGCTGTATGGAGCAGCAGAGGGAGGACAAGGAGGAACACTAGTTCAGGAACACAGATTTCCACTTTCACTCCTCAAAAAAAACTTGACATGTACTTGTTCTCTTCAGGTTACACTGTAGCACGGATAAAACTCGGAGACTATCACTTCTACGGCTACGGGACAGATGTGGATTATGAGACAGCTGTCATTCACTACAGACTGGCGTCGGAGCAGCAGAACGGCGCCCAGGCCATGTTTAATTTAGGTTACATGCATGAGAAGGGCCTGGGTATCAAACAGGTGAGCAGGAACTTTCACTTTCTTGCGCTTAGGCATCTTCATTCATGAATACAGGAGTCAAGGTAAAAGCAATTTATGTCAATGCAAAGGGCTTGTGCGACATGTATTTTGGCATCTTTACCACTCTGTCAGAGTCCTCCGAGTCTCTGAATCTGATCATGCTTAGTATGCCAACTGTACGGATGCTTTCTTGTAGTTAGGGGGAAAAAGACAACAAGAGAAGGCAACTATTCTAAAGCTTGTCTTAAACTGTCTGATATCATCATCTTTACACTTTGCTATAGACCAGTTTTGTAAACGTATGTGCAGCTGACCCCCCCCAAAAAAAACAAACAATAATTGTCTACTTGTCTGCATCAGTACCATTACCATTCAGTAACAGTTTACAGAGGCTGTATGAGTGATTTGTAATGTTTAATTGTTAAACGTGTTCTCTGCAGGACATCCATTTAGCCAAGCGTTTCTACGACATGGCCGCTGAAGCCAGTCCTGATGCTCAGGTCCCAGTTTTCCTGGCTCTGTGCAAGCTGGGCCTGATTTACAGCCTACAGTACCTGCATGACCTTAATGTAAGTGCTTCCTCCTAAAGTCTCAAGCTGTGCACTGACAGTTTAGTTTTAAAATATTAACTCAACCAGGACTTCAAAGAGATTACCAGTCATCTATATATATATTTATTTTTAAATCTTTCACCTTCTCCCCAAATTGTCTTCTGTCAGTTGAAGGAGATGATTACTCAGGTGGACTTGGACCAGCTTCTGGGCCCAGAGTGGGACCTCTACCTCATGACTGTTATCGCCCTGCTGCTGGGAACGGTCATCGCCTACCGACAGCGCCAACACCAAATCATAGTACCACCTCGCCCCCCTCCCCCTGCTCCTGCACCCCCTCCCAGACCAGCTCAGGAGGAGCCTCAAGCCCAGGTCGAACCCCAGGATCAGGAAGAAACACCCGCCCAGGGCCCAGCTCAGGAGGACGAGGAGCAGCAGTGAGGGCAAACCAGAGGGAGGGCGAGCAGTAAACGACGGACGAGAAACTCTGCCAGGCCCGCTTTGTGATGCAGCTCATTTAGCTGAAAACCTGCTTCTTTAAAGACTTCAAACACTGTTTTTCTTCCACATATTAAAAATACTCTGATCAGCTGAACTGCGCAGTCTCACAAGTCCGAGACGGAGTGGTTGATTTAAAAACACTGACCAACCTATAGAGCAGCGTCCAGAGGAAACGACAGACGAGGAACTGGTTCGTCTGTGACTCGGGACTCTGCTGGAAGCACCACTACTGTCTCCATGGTTATAGTCTTGCGGTTGCCAGATAAAAGGCATTTTGGACTCAACTCATACGAAGGATGGGATTTGATTTGTATATTTGTTTGTTTCTTCCATCTTTTTACTTTTTGTGTTTTGGGAAAATTACTAAGTTAACCAGCTTTAGTCCTAATTTTCTGCAGTATTTAGATGGGGGAAAAAAGTGAAACATAAGAATGTGACAAAGTAATTTTCTTATTTAGTGATCAACTTGTCGTGATTTCTGCATGTTTTCTCTCATCATTTGCAGACTTTCAGTTTAGGCACCTTTTCAATTGAGTGGACAAGTTCTGCATTCGATTTTGCTCATCAGTTTTCCATTTATTTAATTTTTGTTTTTAGGTGATATGTTGCCAGGTCAGTACTTTTTGTTCTGCTGAAACTCATTCAGTAACAGCTATAATATACTACAGCCACGTGCTGACCTCAGAGAAGTAACATGAAATGTGTTGAGAGGTTTAATTTAAATAGAGCAGTTTAATTATAAGCAGTGTATTGTTAGTTATGGTTCCTGACAGAAGTTTGAAGTTGGTCAAAAATAAGCTGGTACAAAAATCAAATGCTGTTTCGGAAATTCATATAGAAGCAAATTTAACAGTTGCAAAATGAAAATACTTCAAGAAAGTCATATTTAAAGAGCAATTGAGCAATAATGTGCATAAAGGATACAGTTCAATGAAA
>JAOWBL010000017.1:12163076-12178605 GCA_028564865.1 Zenarchopterus dispar | reverse complement strand
AAGTTATACTGCATTTTTATTCTTTTTTTTACTTGTTTTGTTTATGGAAATGACTCAGTTTTTGACTGAAACTTGAAGTGGTCCGACAAACCCACCTAATCTCAGATGGATGTATTATAAGAGAAAAGTATCTGCGACCAGCCCTGGCAGCTATCTCGGTTATTTTCCAGTGTGATACCAAGAATTGTTCCAGCTCCTCTGGATTCATTTTGATTTTCGGGAGGCAGTACCAACAGAAACGGTAGAAACTGTCTCTGGACCTCATTGGACAGACGTGCAACTCATCAGAGAAATGAATTAACTAAAGCTGATTGAGCTCCTGTGTAAATCGTCATAAAGCCCACCTCCAATCAGCTGGGATTGGTTTGGTGTCTTCTCCAGCAGTGGACTCATTTCAGCAGAGGAAATTTTTGCAGATTGAATGTGTGTGCACGGCCAGACTAATCTTCCACAGCTGTTTCAAATTTAAGTTGAAGTAATTTCGTGGTGAAATGAAAATCTCAAACCAAAGGATTTCCAATTTTAGTTTTCTTTCTTATCTTTTTTGCATTTCTTGTAAAGCCTGTAGAGCTGCTTTCTTCATCTTTTTTCATCTTCAGGGGTGGCCACAGCGAATCACCTGCCTCCACCTAACCCGATCTCCTCCCCCACACCAACTGACTTCATGTCCTTTTTCACAACATCCGTAAATCTGTTCTTTAGTCTTCATCTAAGCCTCCGTCCCAGCAGTTCTAACCTCATCGTCCGACCGGTACATTCACCATCCCTCCTCTGTCCAACCCATCTCAGCCTGGTCTCGCTGATCTTCTCTTCAGAACATCTAACATGTGCTGTTCCTCTGTTGTACTCATTCCTGATCCTGTACATCCTCATCATTCCCAAAGAGAACCTCAACATTTTAAATCCAACTCTGCTTCCTGTCTTCACTGTCTTTGTCTCTCAACCACCCAGAGTCTCACACCTTTCCTTTCATTCTTGCTGATACTTTTATCATACATCACCCCTAACACTTTTCTCCACCCACTCCAACCTGCTTGCACACACTTTTCCACACTCTCCGTTGCTCTGAACTGTTGACCCTAAGTACTTAAAATCCTTCCTTCCTTTTTTTTATCCTTTTTGCAAAATCTACCACCATCTGTCTCTCTGTGTTCCTACCCTGGATACCAAACCTGCACATCACTTCCTCATCACCTCTGCAGCCTTCTCCAACATGTCCACTGAAGTCTCCACCACTCACTCACTTCACTTCAGAATCTCTTCTTCTTTTATAATTCACACCTCACCTGTGAAGGATACTTACTAACATGATTGAACATCACACCTTCAATTTCTAGCTCCAGACTTATCACTCTGACGCTCTTCTCACTTCCAGAACATTCCTAATGAGCTCCTTCTTCAACACAACTCCTACTCTGTTCCTCTTCCCATCAGCACCATGACAGAACAACTTAAATCCTGCTCCCAGGCTCCTGGCCTTGCTACCTTTCCATCTGGTCTCCTGGACACACCGTTTATTTACCTTCCTCTTCTGCATCACGTCAATCAACTTTCAGGCTTTTCCTGTCATAGTCCCAACATTCAATGTCAGCCATAGTCTCTCCCGCTTCCCTTTCTCTCTATCTTTGGACACGCCTTCTTCTTCTTCTCTGTCTTTGACTAAAAGTAGCCTGATTTTCACCAGGACTCTGTTGATCAACAGCATCGTTGTTAACCCGGGCCTTGATCGATCCGATATGGGGTTCACTGGTGTTGTGAGTCACATGTTTAGTTTTACATCAGATTGTCTTCCTGACACAATTGTCTGTGATTATGCTGACTTGGGACCAGCTCAAAAAGACGCTGGCTTTTGACCCCCCTGAAGCTGGATTAAAGTGTCTGTACTCAAGAGATACACTTGTCTTAAATGTATGTAAGCTATATTTGCAACAGACGTGTAAAAATGTTCTTAACCAGGATATGTGCGTCTTGTCAGGTCCTTCAAAGGGTGCTGCTGAAACACTAGCATGTCTCTAGTTAATCTATCTGTGATTACATTTTTTTATGTGAGTGTCAGAATGTCTGAGAAAAGTTTGGATTATGTCAAATAGACACAATATTTCCTTTGTTGAGTCTCTTTTCATACTTATTACTCTCACTGAAACATATGCACTCAAAGCTGTCAGTCAGAGAGGAAACCACTAAATGTTATGGTTCAGAAAATGTTCTGCAGTGTTATACATTTCATGTGAATTGCAAATTTGACATAAATTATTATCCTGTATGTCAGCTATCCTTCTGTGTCGCATCTGCAGGAACATCCATACATCTTCACCCGCCCGATTGCAGCCAGGTCAGGCCAGCTTCCTCTTCTCTCCGAAGCTCCATCGCTGGCTGCCCTCTTCCTGCTGACCTTCTTCCACGTGAATTTTGCATATTCTGGATTTATGTAGTTTTTTTTTTTTAATGGTTTTATTTATTTATTTATTTCATTTACAAGCACAACAATGTTTGATTCTCTGGTTTTTAACTGACCCAGGTGATTAAAAGGCTCAAATTAAGCCACTTTGTCACCCACAAATACCTGCAGTTTTAACTCCCTAAGATGATACAACAAAGAACTGCAATCTAAATATTACATTTTCAGCAGTTCTTGGAGATGGATGTGATGGAGAAAGTTGTTGGTGGCTAGATGATTGTTTATCTTTAGCAGAAAATATTACATTTAATGAATCACTCCCTTATTAACACAACGTAGTAATTAGAACATGTTCATTGTTATTATTATTATTATTATTATTATTATTATTATTATTATTATTATTATTATTATTATTATTATTATTATTATTATTTTCACTCCTACAACTTGGGATCCAGGACACTAATATATGTGTATTTTTACAGCCTGGAGCAGCTGAAATGATATTTTATTGCTTTACAGACATTTCAGATGTTGTTATTAGTGGAACATAAAGTAATAATTCTGAAATGTTAATGTAACATTTATACATTCATACATAAAACAATAAAGTATTTGGACCTTGCTCACAGGCTAAGTCGATATCTGTCAGCTTGTGCTTTCTTGGATGTCTGATCAGCGGCGTCTTCTCATGTATAACAAAACGCAGTTTTCGTGTGCAGCCACACAGACAGGTTGTGGTTGGGAGCCTTAATCAGCTCAGTGAAAGCACTTAAATATGCAAATTAGTCATTCATTTTATCCAGCATAGATCTCCCCAGACGGCTCTGACTTTTCAAGTAGGCCGTGATTTAGTCGCGCGTCTGTTCCTCAGATCTCCAGGCTGCTGCTGGCCCACTTTCACTTCTGTCCTCCAGAACTTGCACTTTGATGTTCATTACGAGACCAATCGGTCCAAACACTGCAAACGCTTCTAGATGGTGAACGTTTAAGTCTTTGTCATCTGAACTCACGTTATATCACCTTTTATAGCCTTGTATAGATCTACTACAAACGGCTGTCCTCGTGGTTTGTGGTTAAACGGAGGACACAGTGCAGTGTATATTGACTTTTTAACTACAAAGGCAGGTGGAAACTATATTAAGCTCAGGTTACATGGTTCACCTCAGAAATGGTACATTAGTCTCTTAAATGTAAAAGAAAAGCATACATTATGCACTCAGTGAGGCGAAGCTGAATTGTAAAGAAGAGAATGGCTTGTTATTAACGTAAGCATGTTTTACAGTATAAATTGATGGTAAAACATCACGGAAACTGACTTTGAATGGGAAAGCCCCTTTTTTTAAATACATTTTCTTCTATCGCTCTTAGATGTTTCAGCGGGTTTGAATTTCAATGAGTCCTTGTTGCTGTGAGACTTTACAGTGACATTAGTGAATTCAAAGAAGATCCACTTCATGTTTGAATAATGCCGTTGTCAGTTCCAGCAGGACAATATGGATCCATCTCTGACGCAGACAGGTCTTTATTGCCTCTCTCAGAGTATAAAGGGATCACTGGGATCTCAATGGACGATGCGGGGCGAAACATGGAGCGGCAAACAGTCCAACCCCCACCTTGGAAAAGCTCTTTGTTATTTATTTTAATGAACGTGTTGTGAACAAAAGAAAAAAATTGCCTCATGGTACACCTGTGAGTCAGCGCTTGTGAAGGTACAATATCCTGAACATTTTACTTTATGTAAACACAGAGACATTTATGTAATAGTAATGTTACATTACATTCAGTAATATGTTGTATAACTTCTATTTGATTTAGCAAATTTCAGTTGAATTGGTGTCTAATTAACCCTCCTCTGCCTCCCCAAAAAGAAAGAAAAAGGGTCACGTGTATATTTCCAACTGGGCACCAGTTTGATAACAAGTCTAAAGCAGTTCATGGTCTTGATCACTAAAAAGAAAAAAGAAAAGAAACTGCAACACATTTAGGGCCAATCATTCTTGTCAGGTCAAAACTGACAAAATGAGAGAAAAGGATGACGTCCTGCTGCTGCTGATACCGCATGAAAAATTCAGAGGTTTACAAATATCAGGAGATCTCATCGAGCAACGTGAATAGAAATGAAGACACATATTTTGGCGGTTTCCTCAAAGTTCTGGTGGGCTCCCAGAGAGCAAGAGTGATCAAATATAACAGTCCTTTTTTTCACCGCTGGTATCCGTGACATTTTGTGGCATATTCATCAGTGTGAAGCAACGTTATTTATCTATTTATGGCTCGAAAAATTTAGTTATTTATTGTCATTTACTGGCTAGTGATTTATTACAAATCCTAAATGTATGTGATAATATACTTGAATGGTTTGGACTCTTAACATCTGAACATCCTGAGGTAACGCAGCAACAAGCCTTTTAAAATATTGTCATTTTAGCTTATTCGTATGGTTTGACAACAGTTATTAAATATATCTAGTTTTAATTTGTGTTGTCACTTATAACGCTTTATTTATTGTTATTTATCAGAAGACCAATGCACATAATCAGAATGAGAAGGGTATGACAATGACAAGATGACTTTTTTTTAAATAGTTGTCGCTTAGCAACACACTCAGGCCAGCTTCAGATAGGATCACTAAATACAGTATAGTATGATGATTCAGCTTTGTCCAACATGAGAGCATGAAGGAGACAGAGATGCAGTTTTGGGTTTACTCGCAGACAAGAGCCCCCATCACCCCACATTTATTGATTTAAAACCTGAGAGTAAATTCTCTTTGTTCCCAGAACTTATCTTGGTTCTGAAACGAACAAAAAAATTACTCATTTAAGGCATTTTGCATGAAATTTCATGCTTAACCTACAGGTGATGCCTGCTTACATCCTCCCACAATATTTCTCTGAAATTCAAATCTGGGCTTTCACGTCTCCTCCACTTCTTTTTTGATCCACACCTTTGCAAATTTGCCAGTGAGATAAAGAGTATCAATCTGCATTTATCATCTGCTTTCAGACAGATGGTCTCCTATTTTTTAGAGCTCTCTTTGAAATAAGGTGGAACAGCAAGCTGCCTACTTCCTGCAGCTGCTGAGCATCCCAAAAGAACCAATATGCTTCAAAACAGAGATCAGGTTCTTCTCATGAAAGATGCCTTCGTTCCATCTCAAACATGTCAACAATGGCTAAACAGCAATTTTGTTCATTCCTCAAGATTTCCAAAGGTCTGGCATTTGCTGAAGTCCATTCAATGGCAAACTGCGATATAACTGATGTTCTTTTTGCTCAGACTTTCCTTGCATTTCTTTCTGACTGTAGATGAAATTTAGGTCTTCTTAGAGATTTCAGTTCTGTATAAACTGGTGGTCATTTCAAATAATTTTGAGATTTTTAAGTCCTCTGACAGACTGAATGGTTTTTGAAGGTCTTAAAAAGACCTTTAGATCATTGGAATGATCTTTGAATGATCATGCCACACACTTAAAAAACAAATAAATGATGAAGGCCAGAGGGATATTTAAGATGGGGGTAGGCTTTCTTTTATGTTGGATAAGCTGTTAAAAAGTTAAATAAGAATAGTTTAGTCTAAATGAATAGATTTTCAAAGTCTAAAATGAGGAATATAATTTAATTGAATGTGTCATTTCTTTAAGGGGCACTGTTTAAACAATTGTTTTTGGTTTAACTTTTACCTTTTTGTCTCTTAAGCCATGTTGGACAGTGGAGCCCTGCTGGTCTTTTAGAAGTGTGTTTATTCCTGTACCAAAACCTCAACTCAAATAACCTCCAAATGAAATAAAAGGCTAAAAATTTCAAACTAAACCTTAGCTAGTCTACTTTCTCACCTGAGCGTCACATAAACCTGTACACGCCTCGAAACCCGTCTAGGTACGAGCAGGTACGTTAGTAATGATTCGTCACGAGATGACGTCATTTCCTCCCTCCCCTCGCTCTATATAAAGTCCGCTGTTGCGGCGGGGGTCTCAGTGGAGAGATCGGGAGGACCGAGGCTGGCATCTCACAGATGCAGCAGAAGATTCAGCTCTCCAGAAATACCGAAAGGCGGCTAAGTTTTGTTCAGGATGCGTGCGTAATCCACCAGGAGTGAAGAAATCCGACCTTCTGATAGAAGCTTAGCTATTTTTGTTTTATTCCTGGAGAGCTTAATTCGCTCTGTTTCCAACATGATCGGCAGAGGACTTTTCGTTCTGACTGTTTTATCCAGCTGCGGTAAGAAAAACGCCAAAAAGAAAAAAAAAAACACCTTGTCGAAGTTTAATGACTGCGTGCTGAGAGAAATCTGCGTTAGGAGATGTGACTGCAAAGGTTCAGGACCAAGGACAGCGCCAGGCGCATCTGTAGTTGCCGTAAAGCGCGGAGTGAATTCACCTGCACCTTTGGCTCATTTCTACCCGCCTCTAACGCTGTTTCTAGTGTCACAGCCAGTCCGCAGGGAAAACACTGAAGCTTTAGGGATTATAAAACGGCAGAACAAATGCAGAGTCGTTTTTATCGTCTTTTTGCTTCTCTTGCAGTTCTGTCATTGCCAGCGACTTCAAGTCAGCTGGAGAATGAAGACGTAGAGGTAAGCGTTTTCTTTCCCCTTGTTCGTTCAGCAAAAACAGTGGTGTATATCACAAAATCCGATTCTATTGTACATCAATCTTATTAACTCCATATCTAAGCAACATTTTCCAAACTTATCAATCTGAAAAAATCTGATAAAAGCCTGTTTTCTTTCCACTTTTTAGAGACTTAATCATAGCAATTTAACTTAAAAACAAAATATTCCAGGCTGAGAGGAAATGGAGAACCTTTTCTGTATTTGGCATAGTAGAATCCATTTTGCATACAAGACAGAGAGAGTGAGTAGTTTGGAGAACAGTGAAGCAAGAATCGAGAGGAGAGACGTCCATGATGCATGCAAAGCAGATAAATCCCCACTTCAGAGGTCTGACAAGCAGATACCAAAACACTTGTGTGTCTGTAAAAGCACTGATACCAACTGAATGGATAAATTCCTATGTCCAAATATCATACTCTTATTTTTATTGCATTTGAGATGTTGACTTTAATATGAAAATATTTAATGTCTTTAATCTTTTTTTTTAATTATTTAGGGGCATAAAAGGAAAAATTCATGGTTCAATAGTAAGTCCTGCTGATATTTTTCTGTGTGGCCAGGTGATGAAATGCATCGTGGAGGCCTTGGCAGATGTGCTATCCAGACCACACCATGTGCCTGTGAGTCAGGAGTGTTTGGCCACTTTGAAGACAGGTACGCACAAGTTAGACAGACTTGCAAAGTCTATTGATTTTTTTAAAGAAGGGGGCATTGTCGTGATTGCTAGACCTGTTTGGTATTGTGTGAAAGCAATACAGACATGGGCCGTCATGACAGATGTCATGGTAAGTCTAATTCACTGTAACTTAATGTTTATTTTTACAATGACGATTACAAAACCCCTTTTTTCTTTTGAGCCAGATGCTCAAAACTCAACAAGGAAATGCACAAACAAGAAAGAAAAGAAGCAAAAGAAAAAGACCTTCAAATATTTACACCGCTTTTTTTAAACATTGTTTGAAACTAAATATGACAAAATGTTGCTATAATTTTTTGCATGAGCTGCTTTACAAACGGCACCCCAGACCAAACATCATATATTTCACTGCAAGTTGGAAATGTTGGATTTCTTTTTTTTATAACACATTAGCCACCTAATCCTTGACATTCAAGAAAAATACATTTAATCTTCAATTTTAATTGTGTGAAGTCCTAAAAAGTGAAAAATGTTATGACAGTATATTTCATGTTCAGAAACCGTTGAGATTCTTTAAATTCCTTTTGAATGAAGCACTCATTTCTAACGTTTTATGCTTGTCAAGGATTTTGTCAGAATTGGGATCTTTGTTGTCAGACTCAAATATAAATTGGACTCCATGCTGTATTTCAAAAAAGAGAAGCCCCGGATGCTGCTGTTTGATCCGGACTGAAAGATGCGGACATTATAAGGATAATGGATTGGCACGCTGATGGCTGCATTAGACCTGGCGCAGGGTGATATATGCAGCAGTGTCACCAGCACTTAGCCAAGACTATTCAGTTACAAGGCCATTGTTTTACCTTGATGCTGTCCTTGCTTTAAAAAAAAAATCAATCAGAGCTGTACTCTGAGAGTTTGTTTCTGTGTAGGAGCTGTTAGAAAGGGAAACATTACACCACCAGATGGTTGGAAAGAAAAAGAGAGAGGGAGTAGAGTGAAAATGGGAAGAAAGATGAGAGAACGGGACCGAAGCAGAGTAGAGTACAGTAGCTGTCTTTTATTGCTGCCTACAGGAAGAAATGCTGTTTGTGGGTCAGCAGAAAGTCCAGTGCTCACTGCTGCTTTAATTCACTTGGGGGAACCTCCATGAGCCAAATGATTAATTGTACTCTTGCTTTAAAAGCGGCACATTTCAGGGCAATTAACTCTGATGAATTCACAAAACGTAAATCGCTGAGTCCTTTGAATATGAAGGGGAAAAGGCACACCTGTGTCTGTCTGCCCGCAGGATTGCTTTATCCGTTTCTCATCTCGCCATGTGTTTGTATTCTTGTGCAGATGACAGGCTCGTTACCATCCTTCGTCACCATAACTTTCTGAAGGAGCTGCAGGAGATCGCACTCCAAGGTGAGTCACAGATTACTCAGAGCTTATGTTTGTTTGTGTGCTGAACCTGCATGATTACAGATAAAGAAGACGAAGCAGGCCGAAGGCTTTGGCAACTTTTTTTTTTTTTTTCATTTAAGGCGGTCGAGAAGGAGCTCAGCTGCAGAGAGATGCCGATGCACCAACCCCAGCGACACAGCTTCTTTACACTGCAGCTGATGTCGCTGGTGAGTATCTTTGATTGCTTGAATTCATCGGGAAAAAAATGGTGCAATGTTTTCAGTAAAGGAAGTGACGAGGTGAATTTGAAAAGTCTGCTGATGCTTTTTTGTGGACAGAATGAGGACACTTGTGAGCATCTTCCACTTGACAGTACCCCTCGGCTTTTTCAGTTGCTGCTAGTCTTTTTGTAAAACACACAATGAGAAAAAGGAAAAAGACAGTTTCAATTTTAAAGAAAAGCCAAAAAGTGTGGATCTTCTCCACCAGTCATAAACAAACAAATCTGACATTTACAACACAAAATGACCTGCTCAGTGAATTATACTGCTTTTGTGTAAGCAGAGACTTTTAATGTCACTGAGATATTGATTTCTTGGAGTAAATTAAATCCCGCCCCCTCTCTGATTTCAGATCGATCCATGTTGGAGGCTTTAGGAGGGCCTGGTGAAAGATCCATCCTATCTCAGAGAAAGAGGACGGGAAAAGCAGATGGAAGACAAGAGGATGATGAGATCACAGGTGACGGCAGAGCCGAAGAGGTTCAAGTGAAGAGGGAGAACTACGAGAGCCGGGGAGAAGCTGAAAAAGGCTCGGAGGAGGCAGAAAGACAGGAATACAATGAGAAACGAGCAAGCTCGGAGGAGAAATCGGAGGAGGAGAATGAGACCAAGGATAAGACAGGCAAGCAGATATTTCTGTCTTTCGTTTGAAACGTATCAGCTAGATGTCAAAATGACAAAAACCAGAGGTGACAGGGAACATGGATACTCAGATTTAGAGCTCTCCAGCAAGTCAGATGTATTTTCACCCAAGAAGTAAAGCACATCTCAGCAAATTAAAAGATATTACATTAACTAAAAGCAGATAGCTCAATCTTTAGATGAGGAGAGTGCACAAAAACTTCACTGTAAATGGAACTGGCTGCCACCACACAAATGGCTGATTGATGGAAGTACTTCCATCTACATGATGAATTTCATCCCCCCCACAGGGGAAGCGAAGCCGATATGGCTGGCATACTGACAGCGCACCAACAGAAATGATTTAGCATCACCGTGTTTTAAAATTCAAACGAGCTGTTGCACATGGTTACAGCTGGAAATCCTTCTTAAGACAAGGCTGCAGTCAAGATGTAGCGTCCTTCTCCAGAATTTTCTGAGGACATTGACATACGTGTCTTCTGCAAAAAAGGAGCCTCGGCCAAGTTACTGATTGCTCCTCTTATGCTGTTAATTCCCTTAAAGATCAGCTAGCGCTGCTGGGACTGTGTGCTGCCAGCTGGCATAAAATAGTTCATTACAAGAAGTGGAATCTTGCTGATGGTGGAGGTTGTTTTGCAGTCTGGCCTCATTCTTTATTTTTCACTTTTCCAGGTGATGGTTCTGATGAAAAGAAAGATGCCTCTAGAAGCAAACCAAAAAAGAGAAAGTTTGAGGAAGAAGGGAAAGAGGAGAAGAACAAACCTCTTTCCTCACAAGAACACAGCAGCGAAAAAGAGGTAGAGGAGAAGGACGGGGTGAAAAGAGGGAGCAGTGGGAGCTTAAAGCGCTGGACCAAGAGGGTCAAACCACTACAGGTGAAGAAGAAAACGGTGGAACATGAGTCGCAGCTGCTCAGCAGCCAGAAGGAGGTACCCCATCATTCAAAAGAGATCTTGGAGGAAGAGGAGAAGGAAAAGAAGAAAAGAGACCCTCAGAGGAGCCCTGAGGAGAAGGAGCTGCAGATGATTGCTCGTAGGTCACCGGAAGAGACGACAGGGATGGAGGAAGAAGGGAGCGCCAGCAGAAAGTCAGAGGTATGCCTTTCTTTCTTGTCCTAACATGAGTCCATTTTTATTTTCACAAGCAGTTCATAACTTTTAAGGATTTTTTTTTTGCATTTTCGCAGTTTTATGTTCTTAAGATGTTATGTGTCTTCAGAAGGATTTTTGTGATTCATCTAATGATAATAAATTATTGTTTTGTGTCACTGTAGATGTTTTTAAGGATTGTGCAAAGAAAAAAAATAGCATAAACTAGCTTAACACAGGACACTGCTATGCTTCTGTGTGGAGGCAGGCAGTGTAAAATATATTTATTAAACACCAAATTTCCTGTTTTCAACCTATACTAAGCTAAGTTAGCTTTCCATCAAGTTTAAATAGACCCCTGCTGTTTACTAACTCATTGAAAAAACAGGAAAAGGAATTAAAATAGAGAAATGGTTTGACGTCAAGGATTTATGCTTGCTCTTTGCTTAGTTTGTTTATGTTGTACAGGGTGGAGAAGGTAAAATTCATCCCACAGCTGGACTCTTGCAGAGACTTGCAAAAACATGTAATCAGCACCTGGACTAGGTGGGATTTGCACTGTCGGTATCTTTACACTCAAACGCTGTCCTCTCGTGATGCCTGCAGGAGCCTGAGATCGAAAGCCTCGCGGCCATCGAGTCCGAACTCGAAAACGTTGCCCAGAAACTCCACGAGCTGCGGCGAGGCTGAGAGAGAAAGAAAGTTTGACACTTCAGTCTCTTCTTGCCTCCTTGTCCTTCTCTGCTTTACCAGATGCCGAGTCTCCACAAATAGATTGTGTAAATGTGTGACAAGGTTGTCTTTTTTTTTTAAAAAAAAAACCCTTTGCTATTTTTCTCGGAGGTGGCCACCCTGCTGCAGCCTCTCTTGTGACATTCTGTCCTTCACATAGAGTAGCATAGAGTAGATTGCAGTTAGATGAACATACTAACACCGTGTAAATACCCAAGTTGCTGTGCATTGAAGGCTGAAAACACACAGGTAAATTACTTAGGAAATATTTGTTCTCTGACAATCATCTCTTTGTTTTTGCACATGTAACCTGTCTGCTTTTCAGATTAGTTTAACACTGATTCATTTGAAAAGTTGAAGCTAACCCAGGTATGCACACGCCATCAAGTAGAAGTTGTACAGTAACGGCATGTATACATGTACAAAGCTCTTTCTGGGATGCTCCTACATGTAGAAATTCAATGTAAAAGAAGACTCTAATCAAAGCCAAGGCAATAAGTGAACATTTTTAGAAGATAATTGACCCAACTGTAATCTAAAACTGTACTGAATTTATGTAATAAAATAAACACGTTGAATCTGGGAAATCCTCTTTTGGCAGTTTTTTAATTAATTTAATTAATTGGCTTTCAAAACCAAGTTAATGTTTTTAAAAACCTAGCTTGGATCAGTTTATATGTTTTCTGTTTTTGTAGTCAAGTGCTTTAATAATGTATATACAGTATGCATGTACTGTATTATAAGGTGGAATAAGTGTGTCACAACAAAAACGAAAACACTTGCATGTGTAGATACAGTCTGCACTTGTTTCTTTGTGGGCGAGGAAGCTAACAGTATGAATCATCAGCATGACACACTGGCTGATGACATGATCTCTTCAGCTCCAAAACACATCTCAGCCCTCGGCTTCAGCAGCCGCATTAAAACTCTCTGGTGGCAGGTCTTAGGAGAAAAGGTCCCACGTAGATTTAAATCACGAGGTGTAGTGTTGGCAATTCTCGCGCTGGTCGGGTGTGCACAGAGCTTCTGCTCTTGAGCAATGTGGGCAGAGGAGAAACTGCGGAGCAAAGGTTCGGCTTGGTTTGGCTGAAATAAATATTACAACTGGACTCAGCTGAGGAGTGGATTAAAAAAAAAAAAAAAGAAGAAGTCTGTATCTGGATCCAGGGAAATTCAAGTGCAGATAAAAATGATGTTTAAAAAGCTATGCATTGCACATAAATCCTAAAAATCAGAGGGTAGCATTACATTTGAAAGAGTTGTTGAGAAAAAACAAAGATAAATAATTGATAGATTGATGGATGGACTAAAGTAAAACATCAATAAGCCATTGAAACTATATGTGAGATGTGCTTGTAAGGCTGTATCTCCACCCCCTCAGTTATTATATTTAACATGAAGTACTTGAAGAAAAAGAGAAAAATTAGTTATTTTTAACGAGCAAGATTAGTTGCAGTTCCGTAAATGACCACTAGGCGGGTTTAAAAGTCAGTCAATCTGCTGATTCTTATTAAAATGTCCAACTTTGCAGCAGAAAAAACATTTACAGCCTGGTTTAAAAAAAAAAGATACATTTCAAATCCATTACAATTTTATGCACCAACTCAGATTAAATTATAGTAGGCAGCAAGTTTAAATATTATTAGGGTGTAGTCTTATGCTTGTCTTAGCTAATGGCCTTTTATCACTGCTTTATTACTCAGCACTGTCTTGACTTGACTTGTGACTAAAGACTTAACAGTGAATAATCATTTTTAGTTCAGATAGAATATGGATTATAAGGCTGTTAATTGTACCAACAGACCACTTCATAAAGAAGCCTGAAGCAGGTGTTTTTACTCCAGTTTGAAGACTGCTGGTCAGGGTTATGCAGAGGACATCAGCTGGACTGTCTCTACCTCATTGGCTTGTTTATCTGTTGGCAGCCAGGTTTGGTATCGGATTATTTCAGCACCCTTCCAACTTATCTAACGGGACAACTAGCCAGCGATGTCGGAAACGAGGGCTGCCAGAGCTGAAACGAGATCTTGTGGAGGTTCAGTGGGGGGGACACAGCCACTCAACCCACGAAGCTGTGCTCATAACAAGATTTGAAATAAACATGTTTGGACAGATTTGATCAGAATTATTGTTAAGTAAAATTTGTTAGTATTATAGGTTAGCATAAGGCAAGACAACAGAGCGAAAATGCGGGTAACTGAAATAATGTCCAGCTGGCTTCCAGGTAACAGCACTGTCCAGTGAAAGGTTATACACCTGGTATGAGATCCAATAGCATGGAGAGGCATTTTCTTCCTTTTCTACTCCCTTGGTACCATGGAAATAATAGTCACTAGGAACCAGGCCAATTCTTTGTATCAAAGAGGAAAAGTATTAGGATGGCTGGCCAGGCTAAAAGGGAACCATTACTGCAGTAAAATATTCATGTGGGTGAAATCAAAAAGCCGCTAGATGGCGACATTTGACCAACTTAATCTCCTCTTCAAACGTGAATGACAGAGTACCACAGTCCTTCAGGAACTTTTTGTTCTTTGTGACTAAAGTCAAGTTTTCCAATAATCTCTAATTGTAAAATCGAAAAAAAGGAGCAAGAATCTTTTGAAACAGTACCCATGATACATTTACAGCAAAGCTGCAACCCACTTAGCAGATTGGCAGTTTTGTTCATTTTTTTTTCTAATTGTTTTTGGTTAGAAGTTTGCAGTTTTCCTCACATCTTGTAGCGCATTGGAGTGGATTATATTACACAGATCCCATACTGAACATCATCATATGAAGCAGTGTTTTACTGTGTATTACTCATGTGGTGGTAATAAAACTCGGTCATAAAATGCATCAGTGATGAGGATGAGGATTTATTCTTAGTGTATCTCAGGTAGTTAAATAAAAGGATATGTATGTCATGATAGACTTGTTTTGCACATTTTATTCTTTCCAGCTGCACTGATTAGTGGCAGTAAAAGACTGATTTCCTGTGTGTGTGTGTGTTCTTGATTGATGATTCACAGTCACTGAGGCATCAAGACCTAAACATGATCAGTTGATCAGGTATCTAACACATGAGAGCTTTTCCTCATGTATATAATAATAATCAGTAAAGATAAAACTAGTATATTGTGCCTGTTGATCTAAATATAGCTTACTGAGTGCATGAAAACTGAGGACAGAAGCACTGAAGAACCCACTTGATTTGTATAAAAATATAAGATTTTATTTCCAGCTACAACGTGAAACATGTAACATTTTGTCACACTTCTCAATAAAATAGTAAAAAAAAAAAAAAAAAAAGAAAGAAAAAAAGCACTATTGGTACATTTTTGAAGCCCAGAACAAATGTGGCTTTTTAAATTAACTTAAACTGTACAAATATATACACAATTTACATATCAACATTAAAACAGGAATGAAAATTACAATTCTTCCAGTCTGTTCTTCATTTGTGTTTTTTTTTAAACAAAATAAACATTTTAGTTCCAAAAGACACTTGGTTTCTTTCTGACCTGAATCGGTAACAGTCAGCACATGTTTTTTTTTCTTCTTTTCTCAGTGCCATGACAAAGCCCACTGTGTTCTGTATCTAACCCTGAACTCAGCTTGCTGCTTACTTTCTCATCCTCGTGTTGGGCGGAAACTCTGACCTTTACTCCTCTCTGGAAGCAGAGTGAACAGCGTACACACAGACAAGGCTGGCATTCAGGCCTGCGCTCACACTCGTGCACACACACACACACACACACACACA
>JAOWBL010000017.1:12116202-12147733 GCA_028564865.1 Zenarchopterus dispar | reverse complement strand
TCCAGCCCATCCATCATCCACTATTTACACCCACTTCCTCCCATTCAGGGTGACGGTGGTCTTCTTGAACCTATGCCAGCTTTCAGTCACAAAAATCAGCAATAAGAAATCCTCCTCTTGGAGTGGGGATCAAACTTCAACTTTCTAATGCCCTGGAAGCGTCTTATTGTTGAAACATAGCAGATCCACTTCCCCATTCACATTATTTGTTTAATCCAAGAGATTAATACTGTCATTTTAGGTTTCTGGAAACTACCAAAACATTCGATGCATTTCTGAAAAGCTCATCTTATGTTTCATGCTTTGGTAGTAAAGTAAACAAACACACAGACACCCTACACTTCAGATCCTTGAGATCAATGTTGTTATGATTTGACATCTGAAGTTTCGACATACATATATATTCTTTACATATGAAATAAAAAGTTAAAAGAAGTCTTAAGGATTTTTCATGTCATGTCGCCATCATTCTCTCAGTGAGTTTTGCTCTTGTTATGTGTTGAAATGTCTAATCGCTCATGAGGAATACAAAGCTTTAAATCTACAGCATAAGAAGAGTCTGGACACAACTAAAACAGCAAGCAAGTCAGATGTAAAATTTTTTTGTGCAACATCTGGACTCAAATGGATGTGGTGGCTGTTGGCTTACACTTTTTGCGAGCAGGACCTACAGAAATGAGGAATGCAGGTTGTGCTTTAGGTAACACATGTTTATACAGTATGAGACCAGCAGTCACAGCGATCCCGTCAAAGCCAAATCTCCAGAAGAGACTTCCTGTCACATAACTCACATTCCCAGGGGTAACATGTGAGCTATGTTGTCATCATTTATTGCTTGAATGGAAGAATATGCATGTGTGGACCTGCGGGCGCTGCTCATTATCTTTCTGTCTCTACTTTCTTCGCCGGTATGCTTCTGTAACATTCTCAACGACAAAGTGCTTGTGCAGCCTCCTGAGGCAGCTTCGTGAACTCTTACATAAGTCAGCTGTGCATTCGTACGTGTGCTGCTTTCATTACAGGAAAGTAAAGGGATGGGGCATGTCTCCAAGACCATCTGTCTGTGTGTTAAGCGTCCCCCGCCAAACCTGATTTGGAGATCGTATCTTGCTTCTGCTTGTACCCATTAGTACCTAAAAGTCAGGCTTTTGTACGTCAGGGGACACATTCCTCTTGGACAACAGCTTCCTGGATGTTGATGGGATCTGCAGTTGTGTGTTTTTGTGTCTGTATACCAATGTGACTGACTCATTAGCTCCAGTACTTGGACAGAGGACCTTTGTGTGTGACAGTCAATCTTATCACTGCCAAGTACAGATGCTAAGATGGGCAGACTGCCATTTCATCAGCTCACACCAATTATGTGCAGGTCAGTGTTTCCAGGTACAGCTCAAGGAGGCGAGGATAGATGAGACCATCTCAGCATTTCAGTCTTGTCTTTTGTTTTTGTTGTGTTGAATATCAGAGGCCATCATCCACACAGGTGCCCATGAATGATTTATCGCAGCCAGAAGAAGACGGTTGAAAAGCTCATTTGATTTGCATTGAACCTCAAAAGAGTAAATAAGGTTGCATGCTGCCACCGGAAAACCCAGATGAGTTGAAACAAACAGCTTATTGGATACCATGAATATTCAAAACATGCATTTAATCATTTCTATCCACCAATTTAGTGTTTCTGGGTGCCTGTCATCTTTTTTTCTCCTGATTCTGAAGACGTAAAACCCAAATTTTCTTCAATTATATTTCAAGGTGACACAGCTGGTTTATTATTTTATGTGATTTTAATTAGTGTTGATAGCAGTATTAGTCATTTTTAAGCAAAAAAAGGGAAAAAAAACTGTCAATATTTGACTTGACTCTAAGGACAATACACTGTATTCCTCTATTCAGTTAGTTTTGTGTCTATAAGCATAAAAAACAAGAGGAATCGGTGTTCTCAGACATAAATCAACAGATTTATGGTTTGTGACAGATGAATTTCTGTGAGACTTTGTCAATATGGACTAGTGTTGCAAGTTAATATCTGTTGATATGAATACCAGACTTTAATACAAATCCCGATGTTTCTACTTCTCTTACCCATTAACTGGTGTTCAATAAACGCTTTTTGTATGTTATTTTCACTTCTTGCTCGCCATCTTTTGAAATTTCCAAGACAAAATATTTCTTATGTCAAAGCACCGAAGTTCATTCGTTTGAGAAGATGACATGCAAATGAAAGTTTCCATGCTCAATTTGTGTTTTTTTTCTTTTCTCCAGACAACATTGAGGTTGTAAACTCACCTGTTGTATATCAAAAAAACCACTGAGGACATTTTTGACAACAGGAAAGCCAAGCAATCAGCAAATGGACAGCTGAGAGACAGTGTGGCAGACTCTTGAGGTCCAGCACTTCCCAGCATCACAGTGTTTCAGCCCGTTTGTATTCAAATCACTGACTCAGCAATAACTGAATACTGCACACGCGTCTTAACTCTTTCACAACAATACAAACAGAAACCGCTTTAAAGCAGAAATATGATGGAGTTGAAGATCAATAGCAGTTCATGAAAAATAGGGAACAACTGGGTAGATGAAGTCTAGTTTTGGCTGTGAGAGGACCCAGAGGAAGCACAGGGCAGGGCGACTGCTGGCGGGCACTGATAGCCGTCTTTGTGGCACTTTGTAGTAGCGGGTGAAGCGGAGGGGGATGAAGGAGGAGGAGGAGAGTCTGATAAGACAGAATGCAGGGGGATGTGGGGGTAGATGGGGTCTGACATGTCCCGGGGCACACGTGTTCCCTTTCAAACGCTGTCACATTCATTTTCTGTCACCCATACGGGTATGTGTACGGATCAACACACACACACACACTTACACAAAAGGAGTATAAGGGAAAGGTGCACGAGGATGGGGGAAAGTAGTGAAGTAGAGCAAGCTGATGAAGATGAAAGCCTGTTACAGGAGGGAAACCCAGATTCAGATGTTGTTGCTGTTGTTTTGCTGTGAGGAGTGGGGGCGGGGATTTGAGGGCAGCTGAGGTGTAGATGGAGAAGCCGGAGACGCGGTCTGAATGATAACTCATTTTAACCCAGTGTGGCATCACCGTAAGAAATGTAATTAAAAAAAAGAGAAACAAAGAAAAGAAAATGTTCCAAAGAAGCTTTAGAGTATGTTTCATTTGTAAAGACCACACGTTTGAGAAAACCATCCTTCCCCTACACACCCAATACAAGTTTTCCAAATAAACGTGGTGTGAGAAATAAATATAAGCTACTTCCATATGTGGAAAAGAAAGGGGGGGGGGATCATCTCTGCATGGGGCTTTCTATGAAAAATGTTTCTGGCCATGTAATTCCCCACGCATGGAAACCATTCCCGGACATTCTCATTCCTTTGGCTCGGGACAGACAAAGGCCAGGGTTCGCCCCTGTGGTATAAATGTATGCATTAGGCTTAAATGCAGCCAGACAGACAAACACTCCCGCCACTACCTCCATCATTTGCTATCGCTCCTACGAGCAGGGGGGGAGGGGTGCACGGCTCCACATGTATGCAACAAACACACACACAACCCCAAAAACACACGACCCACCCCACCTCCTCCTTCCATCTCTTTTACATCTCAACCCACCTCCTCCTAATCCTTGTGGAAACAAAACTAAACCACTTCCCACCTGAACTCTCTTTGATTACAAATCCAAACCTAATCATAAAACAACAGCAATACACACATCCCTGCATGGGAATTATATTGCTTATTTAAATACTTTCCATGTCAGCTCCTCATTAAATTTCAGCCCTGCACTGCTTCCCAGGTTTCAATAACAAAGGCTTCTTAGCAAACATGAGGGCTTAGATCAGCCAGGAATATACACATGGCTAAAAGGGAGTGAATGTAAAAAACCAGATGCATTTGCCACCAGGTGCTGATGGTTATAATTCATCTTTCAGCAGAGAGTGGGTTTGATAACTGACACATCCTTATTAGGTGCATATGATTTAACACCCAGCAGACAGATGAGCAGTCGGGTCTATTGTTTCAGACAAATTAATATTCTGAAGGTTCCTCACATGCAGTTTCCACCTTCATTTTATTCTCATGCATTTGTGTTTGCATAGATAAATGCACTCCTGTCTCTGTTGATAACACACTGCTTTCTCTTTTTTGCAGATACTGAATGGGGGTCTGCGACATGTGAAGGGCAGATGGGACCCTCCCTCTATCCCTCCCTCTTCCCCAGCATCAGTCCATCTCTACTGTATCTCTCTCTCCCCCAACAGATGGACCCAGGAAAATACTGGGACGCCCCTAATCTTCTACTCTACATACACAAATTCAGATGCAGGAAAGCAAACACACACTCTCAACATCATAATCTGTTTTGATGGAATACCACAGCTTAAAGCTTTTTTTTTTTTTTTTTTTTTTAGCCTCAAGTACTTGGTTTACGATATTTGTTTGCTGTCAACAAAGCACTCTGCCAAATAAGCGCATCATAAGGACTATCTGCCCAGGGGACTATTTGCCCTCCTTTTTTTTTTATGAATATGTTTCCAGAAAGTAATTGTCTTCAGATTAAAGCTATAAAAGAACTCATGCTGGTGACTGGTAAAGCTGGTATCTGTAAGGGAACATTACTAAATGACATTACATCATCAGATGGAAATGAAAAAGTGTCTTCATTTCAGTCAAAAGCATGTATTGGGTATTAACTAGAAAAATTAGATGAAGCCTATTGCACAATACACTTGGGGATAACTGTCAAACTGTGTACATCCCCACATGACAAGCTGTCAGCCGGCAGGGAAACAAACAAGCATTTACAAACTGAAATGAAAGTTGGGTGCAGTCCAGTGTGGTGATTTATGCTTGATTATGTTGGAATATCTTACACGCCGCCAAAAAAGCACTCAATTTATAGTTTCCACAAATTAAAAAAAAAAGGCTTTTATACCACGCTCAGACGCTGGAAGGTTAAATATTTACATTGCGGGATTGCTCGAAATGCATGGATCGTGGTGAATAGGTCATTATAGTCCGCTGTGCATTCTGCACATATATTTGTCAGAGTTCAAAAAGCAGTAAAGTAAGAGCTTTATTTTCTTACTTGCATGAACGTTTCTGCGCAAATTGCACTGACAAACAATCCCCAAACCCAATTTTAAACCGTACTCCCAATCGCTTCCATAAATGACACTTTGAGCAACTTTCTCTCTAAAAGAATCCCCAAAGAAGTGCGCGAAAGAGAGTGTAGTCAGTGGAGGGATTTTTCACTATATCTCACGCACAACTGCACGCTCTTAAATTATTGTTGCACAATCCTGCAAACAGGGAGCGATACGTGATGGTAACCAGTCTGTCCAGGCGCACGGAAAATGCGCTAAATATGTGGTTATTATGAAGAAAAAGCTACCAAATCACAGTCCTTGCATCTAACCATCAGAAGCTGTAATTTATATTAGAAAACGAAACCATTTACTTACGATTTTAATGGATTATGAATGACAGTCGCCATCTTCGCGCAGGATTGTAACGCAATATTCCAAATCTCTGTGCTGTTTGGGACCCTTATGAAAAATATACAACAGTCAATGTGGTCCTGTCCAGTGTGCGCCCTGCCAATACAGCGCCAGCATCAAGACAAGAGGCGTGGCTTCAAGGAAATATGTCAACAGACCCCTCACTGGACTCACTACAAGCTGATTTTCCTTTATTTTCATGAGATTGTACAATTATAAAATATATATAGAGATAGATTCAAAAATGCTGGCCACAGAATTATATATGCCATACATTTCGCATTTTGGAAATATGTTTTGATCAAATATATCTGTGTGGTATTATTCCAGCATTCCATTATACTACATCAATGTGTTTTTACTTTTATCACTTAAAATTAGCAGGGGTAAAATGCTATTCATGACCCAGATATATTGCAGAATTTCTATCTTTTTTGGTCTTTAATGGTTTAAAATACATGATTTCAGTTCAATTCAATTATATTTGATACATGTGTCACATTCAGGGTCCACAGAAAGTAGGAAATGACATTTTCAGTCTCCTTGCCTGTCACTTTGTCTTTGGAGGGATAACACAGGTCTGTGTTTAACAAAATAATGCTGTTTTGCTGACGTATATGCCACTTACTTAACTAACTATTTAAACAAATTAGGTTTTAAAAAGGCAAGGAGGCGTGCTTTGCGTGATATTCAATTTATTTTTAAAATTTCATTGAATTCCCTGGTTTGGGAAATAACGTAAAATGTGAAAGTCGGTTACTTATGACTTGCAAATCGGCTTTTTGCTACGTGAATGCAGCGGTAGAGCACTAAAAATCAGCCAATGATCATTTGAAATGACAGACACTCGCTGTTGAAAACTAGCCAATGAATGGAGCAATACGAGAAGCCCTAGTGTTGCGTTTCAGAAAAACTGGACATTCAGATTTTATATTATTAAACTAAAAATAAAAAAAAATTAAATCAGATTTTTTTAGGTCTATCTGGGAAGACTTGATATTTTAGACTTTTACATTTAGCACAATTTCACAAGCAGTGAATAGAATATTACTTCTGTAATTCTTTTTTTTTTTTTTTTTAACGAAGCAAAACAGCGCCATTCACGTTCCTATAGCTAACCCTATCTTCGGTTATTGAACACTTTTGTTTGTTTTGTCCAAATGTCAAGACAACTTTGGAGCAGGTGCATTTTTGACCTTTATAAATGAAAAATTAAAGTTTAAATATTGAGTAACGAGTTTCTTCTTGTCATTTCCGGGGTACGTGAATGCCACATATTGTGGCTCACTTAGCTGAAAACGTTTTCTTTCTCGCGTCGTATTACCTCTATTTTAAGAAACATATGCTCGTTTAATTTGCAGTGCTTGGTGACCTTTTGAAACTTATTGTATTAAAAACGTATGTATGATTCACCGTCAACGTCCAGTGTCAAATGTGTGTACAGAGGTATGTGTACACATCGTTGCTAACTTAGCTAACATGAAGTAAACACGTTGCTTCAGACGGGAGTTAAAGAAAAACAACGTGGTATGAAAAACCTCACGGTGCTGCCGAGCGAAAGGGATGAAGAAGTGGAACTGGGGAGAAGGTCAACGACCACACAAACAACAAGGTGGCGGTCAACGTCACAGATGGTACAGAAACAACCGACAAAAGTCTCCACGCGACGACCAGTGGTAGTTGTTTTAAATGCTCTTATGGATATATGACGTTGTGTATTCAGTACCTAGAACATATGTGTTTATAACCGTAAAAAAACCCCAAACTCTCAAACCCTAACAATAATTGTTATTGTGTTTTCTGTTGGTAGGTGTGGACATAATGATGCCGGACCATCAAACAGAGCATCACAGAGAAGATGTGACACCCAGTCTGCCTCTACTTCTTCACCCTCATCACCATCATCATCTTCCTCCTCCTCTTCCTCTAAATCCAGTAATGCAGCACCAGGTTTGTACCAGCTCCAAACCTGTCAAATCACAATAGCCACAAACCTTGTTACCATGACTCCAGAAATGCTGTGATCCTGTTTGGGATCAATAAAGTCCAACTATCTAACTGTCATGGGAGCAGTTGGACATTTTATAAATTTTGTGGTTAAATTGTTTTCCTACAAAAAGTAGTTTGTGGGGATATTAACGTTGCAGGCTTTGTATTGAGCAGGTCTCCGTTTTTAAATATCTGGGAACAGAGATTGACTCTGGTTTGTCTTTTTCACACCATGTTTAGTCTATATATAAGAAGTCACAACAGCACCTTTACCTCCTGAGAAAATTAAGACTTTTAAAGTCAGCACACCTGTTTCAACTCTGGTTTACGTTTTATTGATTCACTTCATCCTCACCTTTAATATTTCATCCTGGTATAATTTTCTCTCCATTAAGCATAAAAACCAAACTCTCCTGCATGATTATTGGTTCACCACCAATATCGCTTTCTGAACTATACCACTGTTCTGTGATCAGGAAAGCCACTCTGATAACAGAAGACCCATTACACCCCTACATTACTCCTTCCAGCTGTTGCCATCAGGTAGATGCTATAGAGATCCACTGACCCACAGGAACATCCACAAAAAAAAAAAAAAAATCCTTCATCCCCTCTGCAATAACAATCTTGAACAAATCCAAATCCATCCCGATTTGATGGTGTATTATTTTTACTCATGTCAGTTGTTTTTATGGGTTTAAATATGCCCGGAGAGTGCTGTGTGTTTTACATGGCTGTCAAAGAAGAATTTCTGTCACCTTTTTGGAACAGACAGTAAAGTATATATATATATATATATATATATATATATATATCAAGGAAAAAGGAAATGATGGTAGTTTAGTATACTCTTTTTCTTCTACTTCTTCTTCCTACTGCCAGAGCTGCCGGGTTTCTACTTTGACCCTGAAAAGAATCGCTACTTCCGCCTGCTCCCTGGACACAACAACTGCAACCCCCTGACCAGAGAGCAGCTGCAGGAAAAAGAGAGAGAGAAGCAAAGACTTACGATGCTGGCAGAGGATGAAAAGCCAAGAAAAGTAAGCCTACTGTGAGGGAAAATATGGTTTTCTAATATTAAGATGTGCTTTTTGGTACTTGTGCATGCAGTCAAAAGGAAAGACTCTTCTTAAAGATGCACATACAGATGCCTCTTCTTTTACAGAAAGCTCCAAGAGCAGGACTTAACTCTTCATTGCTACTGCAGAAAAGGCAACTGGGGCTGTTACCGGAGAACTCCTACTGCAGGTACCGGGTTGCCACCGTGTGCAAAGCCTGGCTTTGTTCAGTTTCCACAGCTGCAATATATTACAGGAAATATCCCCACTCAAACAAAGAGCAACTTCAGTGTTAATCGGTTCTATATGTGCAGAGTGGGTTTTGTCTGGAGCTTTGTTGGCCACTAACAACGATGCTAATCCATTCTGACATGGGGTTGTTAATAACTGTAAAAAGAGAAAAAGAAAGTTACGTAAGAATGTAGATTAATATTTTAACATGAAAGCTGGAGGATTTCTCTTCATCATGCAATAAAGATTTTTATAGATTCATAAATAAGTTAACAGCTATGCAGACATGGATGTCAGTTAATTACTCTGGAGTTAGTAGGTGTGTACAGTGTGTGTTAGTCGTCATTTCTGTAGTTACATTTGCTCTCCAGGCTGGCCCATGAGGTGAAGGTCAGTGGAATGACGCGGCACAAACTAGACATCCAGAGCGCCGACAGCGGCAGCCCGAACACTGACAACTTCAGGATCATAGTGGTGAGCACATGCAAGACACCCTGAAGCTAATACATGATTGCAGGTCCTGCTTTAGTATAATTTTAAGTAAAAATATAGATATATGTTTTTCTGTAGAACTACCTCGTTTCATTCCACGAAACACAGTCAACAAGTCATAAAGTCCTTTACTCGGGGTTTCTCATCCAGATAAACACTCATATAATACGGTGGTTCAGTGTCTTTCCAAAAGCTATTTCAGCACGTGGTGAGGTTAGAGTTTGAACAGCCGACCTTCAAAGCGAGATGACCTCTTCCACTTAAAGCTTCAGTCTTTATTTAAACATTCATCTGCCAACTTCTCCGTCCCTCTCAGGGGGATTCGGCTTGTGAGCGAGTTTTCACTGTCAATGACGTCTCTCACGGCGGCTGCAAGTACGGCATCATGAACTTCAGCAGCAGCAGCCAGGGCTCTCTGACTGCGGAAATGTGCGACAACCTGTACTTCACCAACCGCAAGGTGGGAGTCTTTCAAGGCGCTGAGATACTCAGTTACTTAAAATACGAAAACGTCTCCAGCACTTTTCTCTCTCTGGTGCAACGCTGAAGGAACCTCCTTAGTTCGCTCATTATACACACTCTAAAATAATTCAAAATAACGTTTGTCATTTTTATTACTTTCTCTGTTGTGGGTGTTTCAGGTGAATTCCATCTGCTGGGCCTCGGTCGGCTACCCTGATTCTCATGTTTTGTATCCTTTCTTCAGCTGAAGGAAATCATAAAGTCAGCTCGCTTGTTTTATAACTCAAATGTTTAACTTACATTTTACTTGGACAAAGAACTATCTCGTTGGAGGACTCATTACCAGGTTTATCTTCCTGACACCCAACTATCTACTCCACTCAGCATCCCTTTTATGGTCTTGAGGCTTCATTGATTTCTGTACTGTATTGATTTCAGTGGGTTTGGTAGGTCTTTTCTCAACAAAAGATTATACTTTTTCAATATGCATTTTAGAAAATTAGAGCTCAGCTTCTGTTTTTTTTTTTTTTTAAATGGAGGAGCATATTTTCTTAATGGGAGCATGTTGCTCAAAAATTAGCAGACAGTAATCCATCCATCTTTACCTCGGAGTTCTGTTCAAATGGCTTTTTATTTACAAGCTGGCATCTTTCTGATCAATATTCATTGTGGTGCCGACACTTAAACCAAACTATACAGTGGCAAGTTTTCCTCCATTTAAATGGGCCAAATGACTGGTATTAAAGACATCCATGTGTTTCATTAAACCTTAGTTTAAAACATGACTAAAATGAAATGATTTGTGATCTTTTTAGGTGTATTAACAAATCTGTCCAGATTTTAGATATATTTTCATAGAATTAAAGAATAATTATGTCTTAAACTAACATTGAGTGACATGTCCTGCTGTTTTGCAGAAACAGGATTTTTTAAATCATAAGACATTATTATTATTATTATTATCAGAAGCATTATGTGTGGATTCCTTGTTGTGACTACAGTTTGTCACATAAATAATTTTTGGGGAGTTTCAAAAGCATTTCCTCAATTTGTTGAACACAGCTTGAATCAGCGGACAGAGTTGGTTGTCCTCTAACGGGAAGGTTAACAGTTTGATCCCAATCCTTGTCATGTGTCCGAGGGAAGGGGCACTGTCTCCTGCAATTCCCTACAATGTCCTCATTAGGTTATGAGTGTAGAAATCAAGCACTGCTGTAAATAGGACTATGTACTAGAAACACTGTAATGCATTTATAAATGAGAAAACTCAATGTACAGCACTTTGTAAATCCTGGATAAGGTTTTTTTATGTTAAAAAAAGTGCTCTATGATTGTGAGGCTGTTTTCTTGACTGAACTGACTCCCAGGCTTTGTCTGGTGGGAGCAGCAGACACCCCCAGCTGCGTCAGTCTACTACCCGCCTCCCTCTTCAGCTACTCTGATCCAGGTTCGTGAGGCTTGCAGAACTATTTGTGATATTCATTTTACAAGTATGCACTACTCATATTGTAAAATATACAATATTAATTTGTTGAGGGATACTGGGTAGCTGCCTTTGGTTGGGCAGGTGCCTCATGTTTGGAGACTACAGTCTTTGTGCAGTAAAGGCTACGAATGCATGTAGGCAATATTTTTTCGTCTTGCACTCCTCTGTGCTCCGTCCTCAGATCAGCCGGGGATGCTGTGCAGTTTCAAGATTTCCACAGCTTGGTCTTGTGCTTGGTGCCTCAACCCACAGTTTGACAAGACTTTCAGCACTGGTCAGTTCCACTTTTTATTTTTCATTCAGAACATCACATGTAATGGTGAACAAAATTGAGATGTGGAAGGGCACTGTCAATGTGTAGCAGTTTCACCGACGTATTTTGATTCTGTACAATCCTAAAGCAAGCTAGATTTTCATGCAGAGTACTTGGTGATGAAATTATTGAAGAGTCAGAGTTTTCTGTGTGGTCGCAGGGCTCTCTCGTAGAGTCATTGTGAAAGATGCAGCGACGGGACGAACACAGACATACAGCGTTGGCAGTGATGTCTTGGTTCAGCAGTTTGCCCAGAGGGTATGACTTTTATTCTGCTACTTTGAATTAGGAGTAGTACGCTATTATGTCTTCGTGTTTTGAAGGACAACCCAAAGTGGAAGGAAATGGAGTTTTCCCCATGTCCCCAGGTTCCTGTCCTGTTTAACGGTTGCAGATCAGGGGAGGTTTTCAGCATAGACCTCCGGCAGCGTGGCCGCAGGGGTCATAGTTGGAAGGCCAGTCGCTTCCACCAAGAATCAGCCATCACCTCCGTTCGAGTCCTGCAGGATGAGAACTACCTGCTGGCTGCTGACATGCTGGGCCAGGTCAGGCTAATGATGTGTCATGTTTACAGATGCTTTGGATCTGATAGGAGCTCAATGTTTCATATTACATAAGACTGTCTCTTATTTTCTTGAAATAATTACTCTCTGGTGACAAACTGGGATGCAAAAATTGACAGTATGAAGTTATTTAAAAAGCTGAGTGAGTGAATAATCAATCTGAATCTACGTGCAGATCAAGCTGTGGGACATGCGGATGATAAAACCAGTGCACGAGTACAGGGGGCATTACAACGAGCACGCCTACCTTCCCATCCATGTCAACGAGAGTGAAGGCCTTCTTTTGGCAGGTAGAAGATAAAACACTCTCGTTATGAGATTAAAGCGACCACTTTTTTTTTTTTTTTTAAATCGATTGAATATTTGCTTCCCACAGTGGGCCAAGATTGCTACACGAGGTTCTGGAGCTTAAAGGATGGTCATCTGCTCAGGACCATCCCATCACCCCATCCAGCTGCAAACGACACAATCCCAAGCGTTGTCTTCTCCTCTAACTTGGGAGGCTGTGGGGGGTTGCCCGGTTTGCTCATGGCTGTCAAAGATGACCTCTACTACTTTCCATACAACACCGACTACCAGGTGGGAAGGAGCTGATGGCTGGACTTCAGGAGAGAAGTAAAAATACATCCACGGATGGATGTTTTCCATCCTTATCAGTCATTGTGAAAGTGTTTAGCTAGATGAAGGTGTGGTTGGACTGTTTCTATGAAGGGCTCATCACGTCTGGTGACTTTTGGAGTACGGTCAAATTGTAAAAGACTGAAACGACAACCAATTCACACTCCGCGTGCACTACGCCATGACAGTGGATGTTATTGGTTTTGCGGCAGTAAAATTCAATTAGTTTGAAGCTAATATTTGACTCCTACAGTTTCTTTTTACAGATTACTGGAAAGGATTTTTGCGAAGTGACTGATCAGTTTACATAATTGCAATCCAGCAGCGCTTTATTAAAAGCTGCAGGTCACTTGTATTTATGTTATTGCTTAAAAATTGTTATAATTTTGACAGATGGTGCATCAGTTTGTCATTCTGAGTTGCTGCAGCCTTGAATTGTGGTACAGCATCTCTCATTTCCACTGAAGAAGGCCTCGTATCTTTTAGTAAAGGGTATAAGAATGTAAACATTGCTTCATTGTTTCATATTCACAGAATTCAAGTGACAACTGCTTATTCAAAGACTGTTAGAAAATGTTAGAAAAAAAATTTGATTACAACCTGGGACTGGAATTATTACTTTGAAAAGGTGACATTTAAATCTCAGGGGAATGTTATTTTTAAACAGATTTGTTTGCAAAAATGAAAGTGCTTTCTCCCAGAAGTGCACTTATGACTGATGATGATGATTATTAGCAATAGGATTAATTCAGGATGTTGCTGATCCGAACTGGAGAACAATTAGGCATTTTTGTATTGTAAATCACATTTTTAACTATTAAATCATACTATAATAAATATTTTTCATCACTTGCATCACATTTGTTCTAAAAATGACACACACATAAGGGATTCTGCATTTTAATACTTAAACAACAATACATGAACACAAGTTATTGATTGGCTCCATGTGATATCTATATTAAGTGATTATTTCACTTTGAGATGGGAAGAGCGATGATTCCCTCACTCAGAACAAAGTCTTGTCATTTCATCACTTCTGTTGACTTCAAACACACAATCAGTGAAGTCTCTGAAAGGCCAACTGTTTAGTGTACCATTTGTCTGATAACAAGTCAGAACAAGCAAACTGTTGACCTGGTGCTGCAGATCATCAAACGCTCCAAAATAACCAGCTACACAGCCTGAGTTAAAGGATTACTCCTTGCGTTATTCCCATTTTGAGGAGCCAGCCTCAAAAAGGAATTTTTTTTTTTGTACCATATTGCTGCAGTGAGCCAGCCACGCTATAAAAGCAGTCCCTGTTGTATTTAATCCTGCTGCGGTCATACCAGTCCTGTTAACACATATCAGTTTTGACATTTAAAAATAATGAGGCAATTTAAAAATTTCCCTGTTTCAGTAAACATTCTCTCTACATGTGCTGTATATTCTGTGGAAAACACAAATCGCTAACATACACGACATTATTAAGGCTGTTTTTGTTGTAGGCCCATTCATGTGCATAACGCCACAATGGATAAAGGGATCATGTAGATAGCAGTTACTAGATAATTGTTATTTGGAATGCTACAGTTCGCCAGTGGCTTCTGATTGTTCTAATAAATATCTCTTGAATAAAAGAAGTGGGAGGAAAGTTGGTTACAAGCAGGGCTGCAGAAGAGGGAAACTACAGTACGTGTTCTAACAAGTATAAAAACTAAATACGCTGGGTAGTTCTCTGGCTTTCCATATTTTCCTCTGATGCCAGTCCCGATTATCAGATCCTAAACTCCAGAAGAAACCGTGTTACAGCAAGTACTAGATAACAGTCACTATTATGTCAGTATTTGTCTTCCTAAATTACCTTATAAAGTATTCTCAAACTATGTTAAAAGGTGCTAATATTATTAGTATGTCTAGTATGAGAAAACTGTCAAAGGATTAAGGGATACATGTGCTTTAATGCAAATCTGAAAGGGAACGTGGAACGTCACGTAAAAACAGTAATAAGCAAGCATTAGCTGAGTTGTCTTCTATCTTCTGAAAGTTCAAGGCTTACTCCCACTGATATTCTTCACAGTGTACATTAAAAGCATATAAAAGTGAAATGGGATCGTTGGACTGAAGCGATGAGGCCAGCATTAGGAAGTTATAATGAACATGATTTAAATTTGCCACAGTACAAAGGCAGCGGACAACCTGAAGTGAAGCCTTTAACCCGGGCTCACAATCTTCTCCCTTCCAGTTGTTCACGTTGGCTCGCGATTTAGGCCAACCCCTCGCCAACTTCTGCTTCCTGTCCTGCTAGAGCTCCCCGGGCTTCTGGCCGCAGGCGTTGCAGACCCGCACTGGGTGGTCCCAGCCACGGGACGGCACAGGGCGGCGCTCCTGGGAGCAGTCGTCACACACACCCTGGCCACAGGCTCGACAGTGGTGGATGGAGAGACGCGGCGTGAACTCCCTTTGGCACTCGATGCAGGAGTGAATGTCCTGATCCGGGACCCAGTAGGTGGGGCGAGCCGCATCCTTCACGAGTCCTGGACATGGGGAAGGTTTAAAAAAAAAAAAAAAGGGCTCAGATTATGACAGATGCATTCAATGTCAGCATCATTTCACCATGCTTTTAATTCCTTATTTCTTGTGCTGATGCTCACCAAGAGGTATGTCGATGGCACCAACTACAGCACCAAAAGTGTTCTGAACAGCCTCCCCAACCTTTCTGGCTATCAGGGTGCCTCCCTCCTCCTCCAAGGCAGCATCCAGCAACTCTACGAGAGATAAACATAAAAATCAGACAAACTGAGAAGAATCTCAGTCAAGGAATCGCGGAAACCAAAACTCATCACACTGAACAAGGATTCATGCATCTTAAATGCACAAAAGTGTGTTATTATTTGTATACCAGTTGGGATTCCCCTGTTGTGGAAACATGCATCGCAGACTCTGACTGGAGCAAGACCCCAGCCCCTCTCTGGGACCGGCCGGGTTTTAGAGGAGCAGGCGTCACAGAAACCCTCTCCGCAGGCTCGACAGTGATGCTTGGTGTCGTTGGGCTGGAATTCTTCACCACATTTATGACATTTCTACAACAAACGGGAAGGAGACAAACACTTGAGTTTAGAAGCAGTTCTCAAAAAAAAAGAAACAAGAAACGCTTAATTTTTCAACAGTTTGGTCATTTACCAAGATAAGGGAGTTGGGCGTCCAGTAGGCTGGAGCGATCTGGTCAGTAAGCCAGGAGGTGACCGCCTTGGCAGGTTTCACGCTGAGTTCAGATACAGACTGAGAAATGTATTTGACTCCGTCCAACAACCTCTGAGCAGCGTTGTTGTTATCTTTCAAAAAGCCGTCAGACTGAGAAAGAAAAAAAAAAAAAAAAGGCAAAAAAGGACAAATCTTAGCACAGTATGTAACATATCAACCAACACTGGCTACCATGCTGATAAAAATACAATAACTGTAAATGTTCAGGAGGTAAAAGTATCACTTTGGAACATTTGACTGTCGTTTCCATTTCAGTGGCCATTTTTCAACCCCGAATGCTTTGATTAAGGTGTTACGTGAAAGACTCCTGAGTGCCTAGATCAGATCATGTAGCTCAAAGGGGATTTGATTACATTCATTTGACTTGGAGGCTCCGAGAACACGGCTTTCAACTTTCTCTAATTAGATTAAGCCGAATCTCAGCTACATAGAGGCCTTACCCCTGGCCAGATGTGCTGGATCTCCGTCCTGACCACAGAATCCACTGGGTCTTGGTTTCCATACCAGTACTGTCTGCTTCTGTAGATCACCGCACAGTTTGGACACTCAATTACGTATCTGAACAAAGAAAAAATAAAGCACGGGTTTCAGAATCAAGAGGACAAGTTATGAAAGAGTTTGTTTGTTTTTTTTCATTGTCTGATCTGTAACATATTAATAAACAACACTCACTGCTCTAACAAGTCAAATTTAATAACAGACCGGGCTGGATTTGTTTTCCTTACTTGTATAAAATGATTGGTGTTAGCAACTGAGCTATTTCCAATCATCTTCCAAGTGGTTCTGTGGTAGCTGGACTCACCCTGACCAAGCGTAGATAGCCAAGCCAAACCACGGTGAGTCCGACGAGGCCGTTGTTTTGGGAACCACTATCACTTCCTTGCCCCCCTCATAGCAGGCCTACATAGTTCAGCACAGGTACTCAGAACCTTAACAAGCAGGCATACTTGAAAATATGAACCCGTGCCGGTGTTCTTGGACTTGCCTTGCAAGTATAGATGCGGTTGTCATACTGCGCAGAGTATCGGCAGCGATGTTTGGCCTCATGGTCGAGTTCTTCTTTAAGGTGATTCATGCTTCTCTTGCAGCCTGATCTGAGGGTGAGAGCCCAGCCAGTTTGTTTGTTATTAGAGTTAAAACCAGAAATATCCGGACCTTTACATCATCATTATTGACACTGTGCCGTTGTAGTTCTAAACGTGCAGGAAAAAGCACAAAGACATACAGAACCATAATTTAAATTTACCATGAAATGTGAACTTCCCAAGAGCAAGCAACCTCCTTCTAGCAGTATTCTTAATTAAAGAAAGTGTATCAGTGAGTACTAAAGATGAGCTTGAAATTTGTTCTGAGAGGACAAATTGTGGTTATGGACAAGAATGGATGGGTGTTAATATGCATGCACACTGGACCTACAAAAACTTTTAAGACTAGGCAAGAAGAGCTGCAAAATCTGATTAAAAAAAACAACTTATCACTTCATCTTCACATACAAGCAACTGTCTTCTGCTATATTTTGTAAAATGTTCCTCTTGTGTGAATGCAAGCGCCCTCAAACGTGTGTGTGTGGTTATATCATGTATGTATATATATATATATATATATATATATATATATATATATATATAGACAATAAATGTAAATGGGAGTTATTTACCCTGCTTTTGTAACATCTAAGAATGTTTTATTATCTTTGGCATTTAGTCTCTTGAAAAGAGACTAAAAGCTTGTACTTTGCTACAGCATGCTGTGGGACACATACCCACAGCTGAGGCAGATGCTGGAGCAGGTGAAGTACTCATCTGGAAAGAACGAGTTACTGGTCATATGCTCATCTGGAATCTCTCCACTGAAGCGCTCACTCAGAGCCTGCACCAAGCAAATATATGTATATTATAAGTCTACAGTATTAGTTGACAAATCTTAGACACACATTCATGTCGTATACAGATTAAAAAGTTCACTAAATACAACTAATTCTATTATTTACATATAAGTAATTATTACCACTAAACAGAGGCATCATTACCTGCAGCGCCTTAAAAATGACACTTGCAGAACGTGGTGAACGAGTGGTGTTGTTATCCAGCTGCTGCTCAAGGCTGCGCAGCAAACCGCTGAAGTCCGTAGGAGGGTTGTAGGTTCGAGTCCCACGATACTGGATGGAGCTGAAAGCTTCTGGAAGCAGCCCCAGTTTCCTGAACCGCTCCTGGATCAGACGCTCGGCTGATTCGGATGGTTTGTCTACATGTGCGGGACCAAGGGGAACAGAGATTAATGGAATGGGAAGGGTGAACATCTTTTTATCATTACTGTGCTAATCTTGCTTAATTATGACAAGGGCAAAGCTGAGAGCATAACTGGTGTTGATACCTGATCCTAGAAGCTTGGTGTGGACGGTCTCATGAAAGATTATCACCGCAGGGCCCAAGGTGGACAAGGGAACGTCAAGACCACAGCGGGTGGTCGTCGCCTTCAGCTCTTTTGTGAAATGTTTCAAGTAAGCATCTGATGCATCACCAAGGAACTTAAATAGATCGTCATGGAGACGGTCAGCATGTGTTCGGTAGATGACCACATCAGAGACAGCAAGGACCTTGAGAAGAAGACGTGTTCGCTGACCCTGATTAGCTCCTGATTGGTAAAAATAAGAAAACAATAGAGTAGTGCATACCTGTTACAGTGTTTTGTTTTGTTTTTAATTTAGTGGTATTAAGTAAATTAATTATTTTTCCCATACCAGCCCCAAGCAACCCCTCTGTATCAATCACTACAACCCTGTGCAGAGGATCCATAGCAGCCCAAACACCCACAGTGCAGGACTCTTGGGTGGGGGAGGTCTTGAACACTTCTCTTCCAAGAAAGAAGGTATGGTTCAGGGTGTGCGATTTCCCCTCGCCAGTGTTTCCAAAGATTGAAACCACCTTGAGGAGCTCATCCGGTTTGCAGCCCAGTCGGTTAATAAAGTCCTCATCATCCTTCACCTGAGAATCCACACATCATCATCACATGTATAATATCTAACCCAGGCAGGTGCTGTAGAAACTTGATTTTTCAGACACCCACCTGCATTTCCTCCTTTTCATCAACCAACAGGAAGCTGCACACCTTCTCCAGTTTGGACTTGAGGATCTCCATCTCAGCCTCCCCAGCAGTGACACTGTTATCCTGAGTAGCTTTGACAGGAGGGTAAGGCGTGAGAGGGTGCTTCCTCTTGTTGACTCCACCATGAGTGCGTTTCTGGCAATCCAAACACAGGTTGATCTTACAACCCTGGCAGCGTACCACCGCTCTGAGTCTGACAGCGCAGCTGTTGTCACCCTTACAGGAGTCACAGAAGGGAACGTGGCCTGGTGTGATCCGAACCCGGTCATGATTCCTCATGCGCTCCTGGCGATGAAGCTCCAGTTCACAGCGTGAACACTGCAAGCTGCCACATTCATCGCACTCAAAGGCAGCCTCATCTGACCCTCCACAGGCGTAACTTTCCTGACAGACTAGGACTGTGTTCATTCCTTTATCCACTGCTGGACTTTGGCCACTCATGTTAATCCTGAAAGGTCAGGTCGTTACCACAACTTTGATAACAAATGGGTACAAGGACTTCTAAGTGAGAGAGGAGGTCATGCAGTTATGGCACATTAAGATCAATTTCTTTTAGCAGGTGGCAAGTAACCTCTTTGTTCAATTTCTAAGCAAAAGGGAAAAAAGGCTAAGCTGAGCACCTTATTACTCCTCACAAGTAATGATAAATAACAATCTGTCTAAAGTAAAGCAATGCCTGGTAAACAACTGAAAAACACACGTGTTAAACCCACTTGCTTTTTTGTTATTGCTGATTTGGCATAACAGCTTGCTAGTTAACATTAGCAACTCATCTCTTTTCTTGATTTAGAAACGTAGCAAATCGACTAACAATGTGAAGTAGTCATAGCCTTTTATGCTCGTTAAAATGTCCCAAAATTCACCATGAAACCCGAGAGTAAATAGCCATTAGCTAACACTAGCTACCACACAAAGAGAGGCACACTTCTGAGGAAATAAACAACCCTCGACTAACCTAGCGGTTGCTACCAGTCGTTAGCTGCAGCGATGGCCTCACAAAAGCGTCTAAAAGTGTACACATTCACTGTCCAACACCATCATGCCCACTGCCACACGTGGCAGAGTCTGGGAGAAAGTTATCTAGCTGAGCTGACCTATGTGGTTGCATCAGGAGCAGCTTGTAGATGTTGCTTTTACATCAGCTGATCGGCTTGTTTTTTATCCAGAGGTCAAAAGTCACCGATTCCCAGTGCATTATGGGAAATGACGTTTTTTAATTATTTTTTTTAGATTTGCATAGCTGATTTCCAAAAACGAATGTTTATTAAATTTAAACTAAAACTATAATAATGGTAATATCTACTAGATTATGTTTCTAAACATAAATCTTTACTTTAAATCTAAAGATAATTTAATAAAATGAAATAATAGGAGCTTCCATTGAAATGTGTTTAAATGTTTCGGACAACAGATGGCTTCGCCCACGTTGTTCGAAAGTGTCTTTGCTTGGGTCCATTTTATCATATTTTTTATGCAAAACAAAGAAAAAATATTAAATAATTGAAATTAAAATTCCTATTTCTTTAAAGACAGATAAAGTAGTTTTAAGATGAGAAAGGTTTTCAAATTTTTTGAAGATTTTTGTGTGCCCGTTCAAAAACAGAAAAAAAAAAAACCCAAACAAATATTAGAAAAGGTTCTGAAAATAGTCTTAGTCAATTTGCTCCATTACAAGCCTTGATTTTAACTCTATAATGCCGGATCTATCAAATTTTTATTACAAAATTTCTGAGACCCCTGGACCATCCCCATGAGAAAAGGTTTAAAAAATCCTGAAGGGCATGAAATCCCCTCAAAATGGTCAAAATAATGCAGCTAGTTAAAAGAGAGAGAGAGAGAGCAACAAAAGAACATCACAGGGAATGAAAAAAATCAAGGTGTAAATGATTAATGATAACAGGTGAGTGGTCCAAAGAGAGCAGTGGTGAAATCAGTACAACTCAAAATTAAGTTCATAGCATCACCACACATTTCATAATGTTTCACATCTCTTCAAATTTCCAGTATTGTCATGACCACTTATTCAAATCATTATCCGTCATCCTATGGCTGTAAGCAATGAGCATTTGATCTGTCAGAAGGACTCCCTGCTTAAGATCTCTCACTAACCGGTTTTATTTAACCAAACTGTTACCCATAATGTCTTTCTCCATCCTCCTGCTGTAGACATTCACATCTTTTGAAAACAAGTGTATAACAAAGTTATATAATCAGACAGGCACTGATGTACACTTTTCTTTCTAATATGATGATCTATAGTCTAATAAATGTTAAACCAATATTTGGATTTAAAGTATCTTTTCGCTGAATAACTGAATACATTATGCTATTCAAGAAAAAAAAGATTCATGAATGTGTGTATTATGTCATTCAGGACAGAGCGCTAGGAAAATACAGCATGGTTTGGTGTATTTGTGCAAGTACAGCAGAGGCTGAGTGTTTGGGATGAGGAATGCTCACATATTTTTATTGAGAAACATTTTTTAAATAGTTTTTAGACTGAGTCGGTTTCTTTTTTTGCTCACATCTTCTCCACATTTGGATTGTCTCCACATCTTCTTCACAAAATACTTGCTCACAAAGAACAAATGAGGCTGACATATATAAAAACTGTTTTGCCAGTTTAAACAGATATGGGTACACAATTTGAAAGTTCAATCAGTAAGCCAGAGGGTCTTCTGATCTTGTCAGTGGTGGATCTATCATGTACAGCTGCACCTCCAGTGTAGCATCGGCTGTGGCGTTCCTTGACCTTCTTGCTTCAGAAGCATATCTGTCCAAAGTTTCCCAAAGGTTAATATCTGAAAGACAAGTATGATGGTAATTGTCAGTGCTCAAAGGTTTCAATTTGTATCATTTTCTTAAACTTTTACCTATTTTGTCCTGCATTTAATCACTTTGCCTTCAATGCCCCATTCTTCCATGAGAGACTTCATTGCAGCAGTGATCTTGTCAGCTATACGAGTTTCAGGGATAGGCAGCTCTCCCAAAATTACTGCGGCCAGCTTCGAAGTCATCCACATAATGGCAGGTCACTGCTAGATATGTATCCATATTAATGGAGTCCATATTTCAGCAGTCAGGCTCACAGTCTCTGCCCTCTGCATGACAGCCTTGGCCTTGGTCTTCTTCTCATACCTCTGGACCACCATGTTTATGTGAAACTCCATTTAAGTGAAGCAAGCCTATGACACATGGAAAACAGTCATAACATACTGTGTTAGTGTGTATATTTAATAAAAAAAATATATATATAACATATAACATTTAATAACAATAGAATACCTTGATTTGTGTTTTCCTGGTTAACAGCAGATAAATGCTTGGAGGAAAGCTACCATGATACTTCAGTTCAGATGAACACACCAAGCACTAGACCTGTAGAGAAAGCCATTGGTAAATAACAATGCAAGTTGAGTTTTTAAAAGTAAGCGATACCAGCCTAATGACTACACAATCATATACATCATTATATTACAAATATAGTACTGAGCTGACAGTTACTGCTGTATATATACTCTTCCTGCATTACATGTTAAACAGCCTGCACACCTACCTTATCAGGAGAGATCACTTTGAGGTGATCCCACATATCAGAGCGACCTCTCTTCCATGTTGAGTTCATAATGGTCCAATATACAAACGCAATACCAGTAAATCAACAGCACCTACTTCCACCCACCAGCAGCACCATCACTACACAGGAAAACTGCACCCTCTATACGGGTCCAACTCGTTTGGTTTCAATTTGCAGGTTGTACTAACCCAGCGTCAGCTCAAGGAAGCTGTTATATTTTCTGATTTCCATGCGAAAACTGACATCTGAAACGAGATACTCCACTGTAAACCTTTGCCTGCAGCTCGGTAGACAGCCAGCACACGGCTGACTGATTGACATGAGGTGGGCGTGTTCCAGTCGCTCCCGTCTTATAAGATGACAAAAGCATAGATTGACAATATTAAAAAAAAATAAAGAAAAACGATATTATTATAACATGTAGAAAAATATATATGTGTCATTTTTAAAAAAAGTTCTCAAAACCTTCTTCAGAAAACGCGTTACGTCACTGATCGTCGTCCAGTAATTTTACAGCCTGTATGTGACGTCACGGATCTTCTGTCCAGTCAATAGTTGAGCACTAGATGCTAACGTTAGCTCATTACCTTGTGTCTTGAAACTCAGTCAGTGCTTTATTTTTTCCCCACTCACCGTGGTTTCTTTTATGTGCGATGGAAGACGAAGCTTTCACTAACATAAGTGGCAAACCCATAACCCTGGACTGCCAGAACCACTCCAGCTTTTGCAGGGAGTTTACCATTAGCTCCCCTAAAGTGTCCATCGGTAAGGTGATGGTCTTCACCTGCTCAGTTTGGCTTTTGGCATACGCTGTGTTCTTCTTTACAGAGGTAAGAGCGTATGTTTCAGTTGTCTGAAGGCAGTAATGTTGATGTCAGAAATAACCACCGAAAACGTGCACGAAAACCTGTCCCCTCTGTTGCAGAACACGGCTGTTCTTTCCAGCGCAATACTCATCACCCTCCTCGGTATGATGCTTCACATCCACTTTGTCAAAGTGGACCACGAGTCCCTTCTCATCATTGGCTCTTTTGGCATCCAGCTGTCCTCCAGCTATGCTTCAGGCCGGGAGATCACCACATTCATTGAGATGAGCAAGATCAAAGACTTAGTCATCAATGAAGCCGTTTATATGGTGCGCAATTACATTTATGTCTCTTGTGTGAAAATGTTGTTTCTTTTTCCCTCCAAGAAAACATGTATTTATTGAATTATTTTAATTTCAGCATCAGATCATATACTACCTGTGTGTACTGTTAAAGGACCCCTCAGAACCTAATGCAGTCTCAAGTGTTGTGCCATTGTTTCAGGTGAGCATGACTTCCTGTGTATCTCACAGACCATGTTGATTGGTAAGTTAACTGTTAACACACTGCATTTGTCTTTCAGAGCTCAAAGCCAAGGCTCAACTGCTTGGTGAAAGTGTACAAAAGCTGCCAGGAGATTCTCTCAAAACACCATTGACTCACAAAACATACAAAAGCAGTATTTCTGAATTTGCAGGTCAACAATAAATATAAAAGTAATCAACGAACTTCTTATATTCTCCTTTATGGATAAAGGTATGGTCTTCCTTGTCTAAACAGGTTTTGTTGCGTGGGGAATTTTTTAATCCATACATAAAGGGAGATGGATGAAATTTTTTGCCTTGTAAATACTAATTTTAGAGTCAAAATGTTGTACTTAATCATATAGTTATTTTGATTATTTATAAAAAATGACAATGTCTTTGAACTACTTTTGTAAACATTAAGAGCCAAACATTTAGACTGACGTTGTATTAAAGCATATATATTTTACACTTATGTATGTATGTTGATTTTGATTGAGTAATTATACCACTTTCTTTGTTTTGTAAGCATTCTTACAAATTATTTCTCACTAGTAAATGTATTTAAATAAAGCTCTTCTACCTTCATAGTAACGTGTTTATCATGAGCGTTATCATAGTTTTCCAGTAGAGGGCAGCACTACATTTGATTAAAACTTAGGCACAACAGAGACACATGCGCCTCTTGTGGTCTGACTGTCTCCACTGTCAGTTACATTGGCAAGCTGACTTTGACTTCATTCTCTTAAAAAATGCATTTGATCATCTGTAGATATAGCGTTCATGCTTTGCAGTATGTACTTCACATTTTTGTTCATAAGCATCCACACTCTTCCTCAAATATATTTTCACTTCCTCATACAACACAGAGGCCTTTGACTTGCAGCAGTCGGTCACGTTTACCTCTGAAGTTTGTAATTATACTCGTGATAAACAAGACTTGTTTTACAAGTCTTACTAAATGTTACTTCAGGGTGTATGTGACATTTGCACTGTTTTAATAATTGGCACCTTATTTCTAAACTGGTTTCATAATACAATGTTACAGAACATTAAAGATACTTTGTGAATTGTCTAACTTGTTACCTTCTCAACGTTAGATTAAAGGCCTATATGTGAATCTGTATCTATAGATTTATAGTTACTTATCTGAAAGATATGTAAGGTTTTAATTTCATGCTGAAAACAAATTTTAGAAGTGTGTGCTGGTGTATTTTAATACTTTCCTATTGCCAGTTAAACTATTATCTCACATATTCATTAAGTGTATACTTCTTGTATTTACTTCCAGAGACCCAGCATTTACGGTTCTTTTTACACCCATTCATCCAACATAACTGTAGCTAATTGACTCAATCTCAATTGACTCAATTTTTTTTAAATATCTGCATTTGGTGTTGAAAGAGAATTTAATTTTTTTTCTTTCTTTTTTTAATTTTTTAATATGCAGTTGGATTCATTTGCAACCTTACACATTTTGCCTTTGTTTACATTTTATGCAGTGTCCCAACTTGGTTTTGGGCTTCAAGGCTTGTAATTCTCATCAGCCATCTGCAATCAGCACTGGTACCTGTGCGTGAACTCCGCGCTTCACAGGTCAACAAAACAAGGAGAGGTGTGATATTCACAGAGCGCAGCATTGTCCTGCTGTGAAGAGCAACCCTCTGAGAGGGTAATGGTCCCTTCTGGAGGTGTGAAACAGCCAGGAACCAGGCAGAAGAGAAAACCTGGAAATGATCTGGAGTGACACCTCTGGGATCCTGAATAGGCCTCATAAAGCAGCAGTTACCCCCCTGGGTGAAGTCCACACCAGCAACAACTGCAGTTTTGCAGTATTTTGTGTGTGAGAACTGGTTTGATGGGAGACCTAATGAGAAGAATGGTTCCCCCACTTTATCACCTGCACGGCACACACATGCACGCTAATTTGCACGCTTTCAACACGACTCAACCATCAAAACAAGGATTTTTGGAGGTCTTATGGCTTATGTTCAACATACTGAAAACACCCTTAGCCACTTCAGTTTTTTATTGTCATTTAAATATTTATCAGTAACAACATATCTGTTTACATTTCTTCTGATCTGTCATTGATATGAATGAGAAAGCAGCCTTTTGGAAAACTTAAAAAAAAGAAATGTTTAGAACCTCTGACTCAGTCTTAACACTAAGACCTTTAAGATCGGCATGAGGATCAGCATTAACTCCTAGTGTAAATGAAATGGTTCATCCGGTATATCAGGAGAAAGTTTGCCTAAAGTTGCTCTTATTTTGTATAATCCCATATAGAAAAAAAAACATGGGATGGTTAGGAAAACTACAAAAATTAAAATAAAATAATTCTTATACCTTTATTTTTATTGCAGTGTACACACTATATTTTTATCTTGTCAATTTGATTTGATTTGTCAATAAAAATACATTTTTGCATTTCAGGCATACAACACACTAAAGTACATTGATAAAGGGGGAAATATTAAAAACCAAGACAGGATGTCCTGGAAACTCCATATTTTCAAAGTATTCAGTTCAACTGAATGTAGCTTATGTGGAGACATTGCAAAAATGCATAAAAAAATTAAAGAAGAAAGTAATTTACATAGAATTGTATGAGTTGGCATATGTTTAGTCAAAATCAACATGTTCTACTTGTGAAGTATTCTGTTTCAAAAACATTTCCAAGCAAGGATGGGCCATGGCTCACGTCTTTGAGCCTACCAAAATCACAGGGCCATTGATGAGTTTGTAATCTAGAACCCAAAGAATCGGTACAGACGTGAAGGTATGAAGACCAAAATTGGAAACTGTTTTTGAATCCATCTGAGACAACTGTAGATATGCCACCACGATTCATATAACCATGTGGATTTAGGAGTACATTAACGTGCACAGTTTAGTCAAGTTGCAGCTATAGTTCAAGTATTGTGTTTAAAGAAATGACCTGATATTTAATTTTGGATAGTAAGGGGTGTAAATTTTCCTTAGAGATCAAAATGATGTGAATCAAAGCAGCCTGAAGAGAGAATGGGAAACATGTTTGAGTAACTCCTGAATGTTTCTTTAATTTGACTTCTTTCTTGGTCCCAATATGCAATACATATAGGGAACCAATTAACCAAGCGAAATATGTCATAGTCCACCATGATAAGTGGCGATACTGCTCTCTTTCAGTTTGTTAGCTTTGGGGTTTCCCAGTTGACCTATTACATTAAACACCAAGAACACAGATATGTCTCTGGTTTAACTAGTGACAGCAAACCGGGAAAAAGGCTCGTGATGAACTGGGCAAGACTTCCTATGAGCTTTCATTGCTGTTTTCTTTTCTGCATCATTCTGTATTGGCTTCTTCCAGTATTTCCAGGTCAAAGACTGGGGCAGAAACTGTAGTGCACGTGTAGAGCTCGTAGACCAGTTCCAGTCATTCAACATAGTTCACTGCTGCTCCTAGAATTGTAAACTGAAACTATCGTACTTAATGATGACACCATGCTGTTAGCTCTATGCAAGACTGGTGTCTCAGGGCACAATAAAACAACATCTCCTCTTTGGTCACTTGACAACAGAGCAGATATTGTTTTATTGTGTTTCTGTTTATTGGGGGGGAAAACTGACAAGAAAAGGTTCAAGTTAAATGGGAAATTAAAGATGTCACTTTACCTTTTAGGAAACCTCTCAACTTCTTTGTAAATGGAGATTTTTATAAAGTTTAGAACTTTAGAGATGCAAGATTTTCCTCAAATGAGAAATTTCTCTTTGTTTTGTGTCTGCTTCTAGTGTTGTTATAAAAGACAGAAGCAAATAGGCCCAAAGTGTTGACGCAGGTCCAAAATTTAGTCTTATCCCCCCATAACATTTCCTCTGAGGAACAAGTTGCACATATAAAAAATTAATAGGTTACAACAGAAAATAAGGCTTGCCATCTGGTGTATAATGCCCTTATTCAATATAATGCTGCTTCTTTGTATTGTTGCCTTTGTGCATTCAGTTCCTAGTTGACAGGTGCTCAAGGAAAAGAGTCGCTTCATCCACTCTGCTGGTTTAAACAGGAAAGAGTAATATGATATCAGTTTGGATTTGAATCTACAAAAAAAAAAAAATCCCTCCCTGCCTCACAGGTAAGATCACATGGGTTTTGTGTTCATTCTCTCTGTGTTTAAACACTGTAATATTGGAATACTGGGAGGAAGTGAGGTTTTTTTATACGCATTTACATAATATTTCTTTATAAAGAATACAAATTTTATTCTTTTAAAATTATTATTTCCATGCTGAGTTTAGTGGAGAAACATTTGCATTTTGGGAGGGCATCATAGCCTTTCTTAGGTAAATTTGGTTTAATCCTGCCTTATTGTTCTTTTCTCTTTGCTATACCTGTAGCTGCTCAATACTTAAAAAAAAATAACTTGTTTTGTGCTTATGCACTAAACAGCCATTTAGAATACTCACCCTTTTGGGAGTCCTTGGGTAGGGTGCTGGGGAGTGCCCTTATTGGGAACTCCCTCGTTCTGCTGGGGGACTTCGATGCTCACGTGGTCAATGACAGTGAGACTTGGAAGGGTGTCATTGGGAGGAACAGCCACTCTCATCTGAACCCAATGTTTTGTTTTTGGACTTCAGTGGTCATCATGAATTGTCTATTACAAATACCGTGTTCAAGTATAAGAGTGTCCATATGTGCATTTGGCACTAAGACACCCTAGGTCACAGATTGATGATCGACTTCATAGTTGTCCACCATCATGTTCATGGATTACCGCCACAACAGGCAGTGCAACAGTGGACCAACTCTACACCCTCAGCATGGTCCTGGAGGGGGGCACTGGAATTTGTCCAACCAGTCTTCATGTGTTTTGTTGACTTGGAGAAGGTGTTCAACAGTGTCCCTCGGGGACTGCTGTGGGGAGTTCTCCAGGAGTATGGGGTGCTGTCCAGTCCCTCTGCATCTTCTGTCAGAGCTTAGTCTACGTTGTCGGCTGGAAGTCGGACTCGTTTCCTGTGGGGGTTGGACTCCACCAAGGCTGCCCTTTGTCACCGATTCTGTTCATTACTTTTATGGACAGAGTTTCTAGGCACAGCCAAGGGGCAGAGGGGGTCTGGTTTGATGGTTTCAGAATCAGATCTCTGCTTTTTGCAGATGATGTGGTTCTGTTGGCTTCATCAGGCCAGCCGAATGTGAAGTGGTTGGGATGAGAATCAGCACTTCTTAATCCGAGACCATGACCTCTGTCGGAAAAGGTTGGAGTGCCCTCACCGGGTCGGAAATCAAATATTGCCCCAAGTGGAGGAGTTCAAGTATCTTGGGGTCTTGCTCATGAGTGAGGGAAGAATGGAGCAGGAAATCAATAGGTGGATAGGTGTGGGGTCCACAGTGATGTGGACTCTGTATCGGTCTGTCATGGTGAAGAAGGCGCTGAGGTGAAAGGCAACACTCTCGATTTACTAGTCTGTCTATGGTCCCCCCAGATGAGCTGGATGAAGTGGCAGGAGAGTGAGAAGTTTGGGGTCCCCTGCTTAGGCTACTGTCCTTGTGACCCGACTTCAAATAAGCGGAAGAAAACATATGGATGGAAAAAATTAACTTGAATAGAAGAACAGATTAGGCAGCATGGTGGATTAGTGGTTAGCATGGTGGATTAGTGGTTAGCACTGTTGCCTCACAGCAAGAAGGTTCCTGGTTTGACTCCTGGCCCGGCAGGAGTCATTCTGTGTGGAGTTTGCATGTTCTCCCTGTACTTACATGGGTTTTTTCTGGGTATTCTGGTTTCCTCCCACAGTCTAAAAACATGTTGATTGTGAGTGTGCATGGTTGTTTGTCTATATATGTGGCCCTGCAATGGACTGGCGACCTGTCCCTGCCTCTTGCCTGAAATGGACTGGCTCCAGCACACCCCCGTGACCCAGAAATGGATTCAGTGAGTATAGAAAATGGATGGATGGACAAGAACTGGTTAATGCTGTGTAATCACTGAAAAAAAACCAATAAATTAAAAGGGCAAACCTGCTCAGCTTGTAGTCTTTTAACACAGTATGATCAAATGCTAGAGGATATAATTATCAGTTAAATAACTATGTAATTATAACTATCCAACAATTTAAATCTGGATCAATTTGATCTACTGAACTGTTTACAGGGGAATGTTATCAAGTGTGACAGAGTCTACATCCCCTGGATGACTGTACACGTCCTTGTAAAAGCTTAGCTCAGAGTGGAAAAACTCCAGCTATGTAACCATGACTCATTTGAAGTAATTTCAGATCGTCTGCTTCATGAAGACAGATGTGGAAAACCTTTGGCTTTCTGCAGATGTGCATTTGATCCCAGGTCAGATCAGAAATACTTGCCTAAGATTACAGATTTGCATGCGTATGATTGCTGTCTTGTGTATCCTGTATGCATTTGGAGCTTAAGCTGTGTGTGTACTAAAAAAAAAATCAGGCCTGTGGAGGAGCAGATATTACCAAAGGGTCAAGTGTCACATGGTCAGCACTATTAAAATGGTCAAAATCTTTTAAGATAAGCCCTGACCTGCTCCGGTGTAATCTAACACTAACTCCCACTCTCGCTGCCATGATGGTTTACATCTGGCTCATCTGGAAGTTTTGTCTGTTCTCTGATGTGCTCCATGTGGAAACCTCAAGCAACAAGTGTAGTTCACAGGCAAATATGTGAAGACAAGAGAATCAAACAATGAACAAGTCAGTGGACATTCAAAGTCAGACACATCTGTTACAATTTGGGCATAAACCAGAGTCCCGCAGGGGCTACAGGATGTATTTGAGGTTGTTAGTATCTATACCAGTTGTTTGTGATCAAGAAGGGTACATCTAGGTTGCTAGTCTCACAGAATCCGTGTGTTCAGCCAATAGTTAAGTGTCAAACTCTGAAGCTCCTTGAATAACCACTAGAGGCTGACTCAAAAGCGTGCTAATTTTGTAGACCTTCATCTGAAAATGTCTAATTTTATAGCAGAAATAAACAAATGTCGAGTCAGATACAAAAGTTGGTTCCAGTCTCCAAAGCTGGATTTCCTATTCAAGTGAGTTATACAGGGGGTAATTTTTTCATCTCATTCATGAGGTAAAATAATATAAAGCCACAATTACAGGTGTTTTTTGTTTGTTTGTTTGTTTTGTTTTTTGAGTGATAGTTGGCTATGGTTAATAGGTTGCTGTCATCACTCACTACTTAGCGCTTAGCAGTTTCCTGACTTGACCTCTAAGCTAAGGCTTAGCTAAGCAGCAGCTAGCTTTGCATAAGCCTAAAAGATGCCACCGAGGCTAACTGGTACCGTCTCAGACTTGAAAACTATTTTCCCGATCTCCAAAGGAACTCTGGAAGTGTTTCAGGAGCAACATCTGAAGTGAGGATGGAGGACAGATTTGATAAGAATAAATGTAAAATAACACTAGTTATCATCATAAATTAGTATTAGCTAAGCTATACAGTGTGATAAATGAGCTAAGGTGGGTATTTTCCAGGTGTTCTCCAGGCTTGGATCTTCCACCCATTTGTCCATTTTTATATTAACCAGGGTTAATGGAGTCAGTTCCTGCCA
>JAOWBL010000017.1:12094938-12116102 GCA_028564865.1 Zenarchopterus dispar | reverse complement strand
GTGTTCTCCAGGCTTGGATCTTCCACCCATTTGTCCATTTTTATATTAACCAGGGTTAATGGAGTCAGTTCCTGCCATCCAGATCTGAAAAAAAGGGCTTTTAACAGACACTTCAGAAACCCTGTGAGGAATGTCACCAGAATGTATCCATTTCTTTTAAACAGTCTATGACTGTGACCACAGACTCGTGCGCAGATATTGTTGTGAGCATGAGGGGTGTAACTCGTAGTATGTGCCAAAGTACGTGTGGAACATGCCCCACAAGTAAACGTCATGTGTCTGTGGTCTGTGCTGAAATCAATTTACATGTACTTCCCTACGGCTTCAACAACACCGGAGGTGTTTGAGCTGGTTTTTGACACTTTCATACAAACACACATTTAAAAAAAAATACTGTCAAAACTCATCGTTTAAAGTAGATAAAAGTTGCAGCTGTTTGTGCTGAGACTGGTTTTCTGTGTGAAAAAGAAAGTTTAATGCTGTCCTCTTTTTTGTTTTAAGCCTTTGATGGTTTCCAGCTTGAAAACTCAGCATTTCATCCGCTAAAATGTATTTAACCGGCTTTTATCACGGCAGCCCAGCTGGCAGCAGTTTCTTCTTGGCAAATCTTTTTATTCATCTCCGGACACTTTCCCCTATTTTACAAACACCAACAATGGTACTCCCTCCCTCTGCAGATCAGTTTAAATGCAAATCAATTTTTGAAAAACGCACAATAAAACGAGCGCCTGTTCTGCGACCACGCCCTCGCAGCGTCACCTGGTAGATGAGAGGCAGGTGAGACAGACTTCTTGTCAAACCAGCTGGCAGAAGATAAGAGCGAGAAGCCTGCTCTACTGGTCTGTCAGGGCAGCCGCCAGGAGAGCGCTACCTGCAAAATCACATCCGTTTCTTTCAGTGTGCCTTACAAAAAAAAAAAAAAAAAAAGAGAAAGAGAGGGAAGAGAGCTCAGCCATTGTCATGGGTCTAAACTGCCATATTCAAAACTGCCAAGCACACTCGTGTTTTTATCTATCAAGATATAGAAATGACTTAATATTTGAGTGTTTTCTTTCTCTATAACTCTTGTGTCAATCCAAAGTGAATCATGAATCCCCTCAACACTTAAACCAACTCAGCTAGCTGTAATGACAGGCTACTTCTCCCTTGTCTCATAGTATATTGGCATGCACAAAAAGAGTGCATGCTTGTGTGTCGAGGATAAGCCTGTCTGCTCTGTAATCAGTTGTTACAGAGATGAGAATTATGCAGATAATGTCATTCCTTCAGATATACACTCAACATGACCACATGCTAGTGGTATGTAGTCAACAAGCAAAATGATATCAGAAGTAAGAAATGACAGGAAGATGGAGAAAGAAATGAGGAGACTGTACGGACTGTCGATTTCTGACTGATTTCTTCTGATTTCTACACTGATAAATGTAATGTGAGAATACTCCAACAACCACAGAACAAATCTCTCTTTCTTCACTGTTGACAATATGGAGAGAAAAGTACACACATTATCCACAGGGTGTGTAACACTAAAATCTTCTTAAAGCACATGACAAAACAGAAGAATTTTAATCTGAAATCAGATGTCCATCTTGATTAAGACTTATCTGTAGCCAGTGTAACTGAAAGCAATGTTCTTTGGAAAACCACAGATGTCCATCTTACAGGCGTAATCTCATTATCTTGATCTTAGAAAGACCCACATTGAGGTATATATTATTACTACATTGCGTGCTTTTACTTACGTAAAATAGTTTAAGAGAGCCTTGCATCGCTTTGTGATCAGAGACATTTAGGACTTCTTACAATTTATTGAAAAATGAAATGAAAGAGAAAGTAAAACAATGGACTCTAGTTTAATTTATGCATTTATTTATTCTTTTTTGGTGTACTTTCATTCACTTGATTCATTCTTTTTCTCTTGAAGTTAACAAACATGGGATTTGATTTTACAGTTAATATTTTGAGATGGAATAAATGATGCTGTTTTTCTACTATCGCTAATCTAGCATCTGTAGAGCTGTGGGTTTACTTTCTAGATTTAAGCTTCTTATCCTTTTGGGGTTAAAAAACTTAATCTGTTCATTCTTGCTCAATGTTTACTATCCTTGCATTTCATCTATAAAATGCTATATAATTTTTCTTTACTTGTAGGGCCAAACATTACAAATGTTGTGATTTTTACCAAATTATTACCAACTATATAATAAAAATATCTTAGAATTATTTTTCTTGTCTATTTTCAAATCCTCCACTGAAAATCATAAATTAGTACTTACAAATATTTAAATCGAGATGTCTCATCGACATTTTTTTGGGGAAAAAAAAATCTAAATTTAATCTTGACACTACGTGTGTGTATAAGTTAGGCTCATCAATGTTTGTCTTTCTTCAACACCTTCATCTTTCATTGACACTTGTCTTGCTGAAGTAAGCAAGGCCTTCCCTTGAACAGATGCACACAGTGTACGATTCAGCATTTGTGATTAATGATTAAGGGGTCTCACCCAAAAAAAACAAGCTGCTGTACTGTGATGTTCTTTTTATATCCGGAAATGTTACTGACTTATTTCTGAATGAAATCATTAGCTGATGATTGATTTGGGGGTTGAATCTGAGGATGATTTGATACAATCTATGGACTTCTTTAGCCATAAACAATTCTATGATTTGGATTATTATACAGTTTTGGACTGTAATGAGGAGGGTTATAATGAGATTCAAATGGACTGATTTTATTTCAGTAAATTTAACTTTAATTCTTATAGAATACCTAAGTTAACCATTAAATAAAAATACATATTTGACAAACAGCAGGAAACTTAAATGTAGCAGAGAGCCTTAATTGAAATATATCAAAGTCCGAATGCACTGGGATTTTCAGTTTGTAGCCTAGCAACAGCTGTACTGATGACATCACATGCAGAATCAGTGGGCTTTTACGTTAAATCCCTCGGGGAGAAACTCATAGCACAAGAGATAAATATCCAGGGTAGACAGAACATCAGTTTTGCCCCATTCTAGAAGTAATCAGTGTGAATTGATTCAAACTGATATTAACTCATTTAAAATTCAGTTCATTTGAATACAGCTGCCTTGAACTGGACTGCATGTAACTGTATTTGAAGTTCAGTTATCTTTCCTTGTAAAATCCGCTAAATAACTTCTTGTGAATTGGCTCCAAGTGGATTGAATAATCTATCTTGCTTTCCAGTGTTTTTTTTTTCCTTTCCCAACTTGTTTGAAAGACAACACTCCTACTTCTTTGGAAATATGATCCACAGCCTGCTCTTCTTACCATCTATAAAACACAATGATTTCCTACTTTTTTTGCAGAGTTATAGCACTGAGTGAAAGCTTATGCATACAGAGCCAGAAATGATTAATGTGAAGGTAAATCTCTTTTTCCTTTTTTCATCATAACGTTGCCTCAACCATGCAGACACGCTCACTTCATCCTGGTGACACAACAGGCTGAGTAAGCCGATTTACTCTTCTCCGAGTATCGAACAGTAAACAGTCACTTTCTGTAGAACAAGTCCAGACACAGCTAACTGCTCTCAGGAACCTGACGGAAACATACTACATGTGTTGTATGCATTGTGTATATTGCTTTCTAGTCTGTCAATGCCCATCTTCCCACATGTTGGAAAGTGTGTCTATGTGCAAGCCCTGTTTTCATGTTGATAACTCCATATGTGTAATACCGCTACCTGTAATGTACATGGAAGCCTACAGACGTGCAGAGAAGGGTACTTGGGACGATGAGGGTGGTGTTGACTTGCATCATGGGCTCACATGCTTCCCTGCCACCATGTGCATCGTGTGGATGTCACAACACCCCGCGGCCTCCCTCCTCTTTCGTCGCTTCACTCCCTCCCCAAGACACTGTGAGAAAACATCCCCCCCTTGATTCCCAGACGTAGCCACGCCCCGTTCACAGCCTCAGATCCAATCAGATCACGTGCTCCCCGTATGCAAACGACACTCGGTTTTCCCTACTAACCATGTTTTAACTGCCATATTTCAAAATTAAAACTCATAACCACATCATAAACAGCTCATCATTTATCTCTGCTCTGTCTTAGTAGGACATGATTAGATTACTATCACACAAAAAAGTCTCGTAAAAAACAGATTCTTAATTAATTGATTTTCTCCTGTAATTCAGTCATAAATTGGTTTGCCAAGGATGAAACACAAAAGCACTTTTGGAAGTGACACTTAAAGTCTCACCCCTGAAAACAAGTGCTAATACACATTTTTATTCTTTACTCCAGAAAGACAATGCAGCCATTTAACGATAATCTTCAGGAAACTGTGTGGACGAGACACCTTCTGTGGGGAACCAATCCACAGAAGACTCAGTTGCCAACTGCATAAGCAGGAAAAAGAAAGAGGGGGGAAAAAATCAGATGAAACGGCTTTGAAGTATTCAAAGTAAACAATGTTCCTATTATGCAATATACATAGTATCAGTTCATTTGGTACAAATAAGTAAGCTGCTGCTGTCACGACCATTTCTGGGAACCGTAGCTTTGAACATGAAACTAATACAAGGTCCTTACAATTTCTAGTTTTGTGACAAATACAGATGGATTTTTTTCAGAAAGTATCAGTTTATTGGTTCCAACGTTATGCCCTAAACTGCCTACTCTGGCTGTGCACCTCCCCAGATATATCAATACACGATGCAACAACAGAGGTAACAGTTTGTACATTAATATGACATTAGAAAAAGCCAAGTTATTACATTAGTTGACAGAAATTGTAGTTTTAAAATACATGTAAACTGAAGTCAAAACAGGCTTTACCTAGTATACTAGTATCAGTACTAGTAGTAGACATGGACCAACATATCCTGATAAAGAGGTTGAACTTGGGCTAATTACTGTATTTAAATGTCCAGCTGGACTGAACTGAACTTCCCAAGCTTTGACCTGTATGTATGGGAAGAAGTCAATACAGAGCTACGCAGAGAACAAAAAACTGGACCATACAAAGTGATGCTGTATGAAATAAAAAAAGCTGAAAGTTCTTCGCCATTGGTACAATTTGGTGCAGCCAGTCATGCCAAAGCTTTATCTGTTGGTGTGTGGCATATTAAAAAGCCCAACAAGCAGAAAGCAGACAATATTATCACCTCCTGAGGTGGGATCTGACTTATTTAGTCAGTAAATCAATTTCCCTCGTGTGCATGTATACCAGAAAAAAGAAAAGACTTCACATAGAAGGTCCGAACCTTGCTTTTGCTGTAGCTCAACTAAACTGCATGTCAGTGTATTCAAGGATTATTAACCCCAGCTCATATATACATCCAAACCTTCAGTAGCATTGCCATCTGCTGACTTTGGATAACATCAAGGGATCCCAAACTGAACTGTGGCTCTGTTGCACTGCACTGGAAGCAAAGACCAAGGTGGCACAGATAGAGGATGAATCTGGTATGGTTTTTCAGCAAAGCATAAAACCGTCAGGCACATGCACCCTGCAATATTCCTATGTGAGTAGTATGGATACCGGTCCGTTTAGTCTACTATATTTACTTGCGTGTGGTTCAAAGGCTGCTCATACCATCTCCTTCAAGAATACCCTCTTTGTCTGTGCTGCTGTCATTTCTGGAAAATAGCCTGCCCTTCAACATCTATTAGCTCCCCACTTCTTTATGAGAACCCAGAGTAGGATTCATAAATTTTTGTTTTCGGCTGCCATTGTTCAAAGTAACCACAAAAAAACTCTGAAGATTCTGACTATGAAGATTTAACTGCAGCCTGATGACAAAACACAATTGCACAACTGCTTGCAGTGGCCTTGGTCACGCACATAGCTCCATTGCAGGCTCTCCATTGATCTAACAAAGAACCATTTATGTTCAAGATGTGGTTAAAATTTATTCCTTCATCTATCAGACTTATGCCTGCTCTTGCATATAGCATGTTGCTATGTTCTCCCCCACTGTTTATATTTGGAGAAGCTGCACTTTCATATTTAAGTCTGTGTGGATAAAAACTGTTATAAAACTACCATAAGTTTCAAATAAAATTATAAAGTTATTTTCAGTCTGAATTTCTTCTCAAATATTATATTGCTGCTATAGAGGGTGTAACTTTGCGTGATCGCACCTAATTGCTTCTCTCTTATAAAGAAGTTTCATGTCAGATAACACATTTTTATGTACACGAACGTCACAGTCTTACTGGAGAACATATGAAGAACTGCATTTATCATGCACTTTGGAGCGGCAGTTTCTCCACTGGAGATGTGCTTTCAAGACAAGGTGACATTTGAGGAAGGCACACAGGATCATCAGCACTCACAAAATTTCGCCTTCAAACACAATTTATATAAATGCAATTAACAACCAACAGTTGGTGGACCTGATGCTAGGCACTATAGTAACTGTCATTCACAAGTTTAGACAACAGATCATACAGCTCATTAAGATGGCTGTTGCCCATATTGGCACTTGAAAGGTTGAATGTTTCTCAATTTCCTACAACAAGAATGGCAATCCCAGACATCACACTACTCAATGTGAATCACAAGCATGACACCTTAACCTTGTGTGTAAATCTTGCCTAAATTCTCCAGGAACTTCCTATATTTATTATATATTCTCCCAAGGACTCATTTTAGGATATTTCTGAAGATAAAGGTATTGAACAGATTGGGTAGCCTGTTCCCAGAGCTAATGTGGACTTGGGAAACTTCAGGGCAAAGAACTACATGCTGTTAGCTCAACAAAAACAGATATAGTGTGCACTTTCACACTTTCTTTTCACTCAGAGCAGTTTATTCCACCCCCGTTTCACAGCCCCTGCGTCCGTCCTGAGCTGGGGGGGGGACCAGTAATATCCTGGGCAACTTTGAATCGTCACTGGAATAATGAGCCTGGAGATGAGGCCTGTTTGAAGTGCTAATCATCTCATGGTTTCTCTCATCTCCCAATCTGTGTGCACTTCAGCTGTGCGCTACTTTGATCATGTGTGGTTATTGACAGTCACTCTCAAAGTCATCATGTCCCTCTCGCTGGCGGTAGACGGAGATGCATGTTAAAAGTGGGCACACACAGCACAAAGAACTGCTTCTGATAATGAGTTTAAAGGCTCATGCGCCGCCTCAACCTATTGAAATACCCTCTAAGTCTCTCAATGCAAAGAAAGAAAAATCAAACAATAACAACAGATGCACTGATTGTCTTCTTTTTTGCCTGGTGAGAAAGTTTAGTGGGCTGTGTCTGTTTTCTGTGTTTTACTCAACTGCATGAGGGGCCCTCCAGATGCACAGGAGTAAGAACACATGCTGTTGACTGTTGGACAGAAACTAATCGTTGTCGCCTCCAGGCACATCCAGTCAGGAACTACATTGATTCTCACCGGCTTCGCTTGACATCAAAACCAACACTCCATGTTTTGACAGAAATAATGGGAGTTTATTTTTTTTCTTATCTTTTTTTTTATTTTGAAGACTTGAACAACAAGTGACTAACATGGTTTTTCTTGCTAAGTAAATAAAAGAGGATGTTATAAAGAAGTGCAGCAATTTAAACATTTTTCGTGATACTATATTTAAGCTATGTTGTGCAAAACATTCACTGTTTTTATCAATTTTTCCTTAAATCATATTTTTAAAAATACAATCGTAATATTGAGCGGACAAACACTTCTGTCAATGGTGTTTAGAAGCACGAAATCACTCAGCAAGTGGTGAAATGCAACAAAAACAACAACAATAAAATCAATAAGACAGTTTATGTTTGTGTGAAAGAGATACTGTAAGTGGTGCCAAGTCTTCCCCTAAGCATAACTGTTCAACTGCCACTTTGAATGGCCGAGGAGCAGAAAGCGTAATGAGCCAATGGGCTTTGTCCTGAGCCAGGCAGACCTGTTGGTGCACCTGCTGATTCCCAGGCTTTCTTGCCAGTCTTAGACTACACTGAAACCTAGAGTGATACTGGCCCTGAGCCAGAGGAAGAGCTGGCTGACTACTCCTGACTCAGTTGCAAAAGGTAAGGGATCTTGGGAGGAGGACCAGCCTCCTAGTAAGAAGATGACTAACCATGAGAAGAAAAATAGGAGGAGGAGAGGGAGCAGTTCACTGAACTCATGGGAACCTAAAACCTGTCCAACACGGGTCTTTACGATTGCTCAATAAGTCTATGACTGCACAATATGTACGTGTCAGTGTTTGCATCATGTGTATGAGAACAGGCTTTCTGTGTCATTGTTCATCAATGACTAATATCACTTTTATATGCATAGATTTTTTTTTATTTAAGTGAAAGAGCTTCTATGTTTTGTAATGGGTGACTAGACAAAATTTTAGTGAAGCAAATAGCTATAACTATAGCGTAACATTCAAGTTGTATTTTTTTTTTTTCTTTCTAAAAGTTGTCACAACCTGCCTTGACTAGATCTGGTATCCCCGGAGACGTTGGAGAGTGACAAAGATTAAACAGAGTTCCTGAGAGACCTCCACTTGCTTTGAGACAATCACAGATATCTATCAAAAACATGCAAGATGTAATGATGCCACCAGTGCAATTTATCATTTCAGCAAATCAGACACCTAATCAAAGTATCTACATTTAGAGAATGTTTCTTGTTAACTGCAAGATTTTGTCTTATTTATTTATTTTCTAAAACATGAGAACAGTGCTCGTTAATGCTGTAATTTGGGAACACGGCCAAGACACACAAGCAGCCAGCAAGTTTCAAATGGGCTAAAAGTAAATACAGATTTAAAAAAAAAAAGAAAAAAATAATTTCAAGAGAAATTAGACTGTGAGGATATGAGCAGTATCAGTATTCATCAAGTCTGTCTTGATTGCAACAGTTAACCATGAATTATCTTGTTTGTTTTTTCTTCCTATATTGTGTTGACTAGTTTGCTATAAAATAGTTTTAAAAATGTGCTTGTTAGATACAGCTTTATTATCATCCGAGGAACTGAAAAAAGGCAAAGGTTTTTGTCTTTTTTTAGGGGATTTAAATGTTTGACTACACTGAATCAACCTGTAAACAGAAGATTATCCTATCATCTTAGCTAGACTGCTAACAGGGGTCTTTTAGCATCGTTAGCACATGCAGGCCACTACAGTGTATTTGGGTTTTGTCTTTGAGACAGAATAATAATAATAATAATAATATTCTTTATTTCTCAGACATTATAGCACAATACACATGGAAATTTGTCCTCTGCTTTTAACCCATCATTAGTTACCCTAGGAGCAGTGGGCTGCTTAAGTGCTTGGGAGCAGTTGAGGGCCCTGCTCAGGGGCCCAGAGAGGCTCACCTCTGTTACCAACCCACGGGACTGAATCTGAGTCCTCCAGGGTGACCTCTGTGACCACTAGGCTACCACTCCCCTACTCATTCCCTTTTTAGCTGAGTTTGGGTTTATATCAAGTCCTGAAAGTGTAAATTGACTTGCTTTTACCTCACTAATTCTGTGCTGTTTCCCAGCTAACCGTTTGCTTTCTTTAAAGTTGTAGAAGTTAAAGTTGTTAGTTTATTTCACACAATCACCTGCCATTTTTTTTCCTTTTGAGGTATTGCTAAAGAAAAGCATAAGAAACTCTTGCAATAAAACGTTTTCCTATATAAGCAAAGTGTTTCTGCCTCATCTGAAACTGTTAAAAACACAAGGAGTAAAGCACAGAGCCTTTCCTGAATCATCTGTGATTTTGGGAACATCTAAATCACATGACTGGTCATAGGTTTGTCTTTCTACAGAGGAAACAGGAAATAAAGTTTAATTTGTAAAAATGAGCACAACTAGGTCAAAACTTCCTGTAGACTGACGTATATTTTTCTCTTTTTCACATTCATCAGAGTTTTCTCTCTGAAGACAGGTGCCTGTACCTTTGTTCATTACAGTTGTACATAACCCACGCTGTCATCCTTTTACCAGACTTCACAGCTTAATTTCTCCAAACTAAATAAGCATCTGACTGAATTTAGCGTCCACCTTTGGCGCTGGACAAGTACTGTAATTTCACTGGCTTTTAGCTTAAAATGTTCTCATCTCAACTATTTAAGCTGTGAGTCTGAGTTTCAACACTATGCAGTGTAATTTCACCCACTTTTATAAAACCTATTCATAAGCCAAAAAACATTTAGACATAGTTTTTCTGGACAGCCTATCACAGATGATCATTACTATACCACCAACTAATCCCTGACAGTCAACTCAAAGTTCACTGTGAGTCCACATGTGACAGGGTGTCAGATGTTAAAACACCAGCTCCCTTCTACGACATCTCCACGAGGTCAGATGTAGGATGTCCTGCGTTAACCCACTGACAACAGAAGTTCAAACAGACTCCTAGCACATTGCTGCGTGATGGATGGCACACTGACTAATGACAAACACATTGCTGATGCATTGGGGCGAACATGTTTTGTGTCCTCTAGCTCATTTGTGACTCATTTCTCCCGTCCTCCTGCCATGTATGAATGTGTTGTTTAATTATCAGGTCCTTGAGTGTTTCAAACCCTTTCTCCACACCATTTTTGCTTATGTTGCTGAACAAGCAACCCTCTGTCCATTTGAATTTTTCTCCAACTGAGGCTATGGACAAGCATAATAAGGCTTTAATTCACGTCTAATAAACAATCTCCAGCGCTCCATTGTTGTGTTAAACCATCCCATTGATGACGTTTATTCTTAATCAGCGTGTCTGACTCAAGCACTCCCCTTTGAACGTCTCTCTCCCATGTCTACAGCCCCTTTGAAAAAAGACAGATTCAGACACAGCAATCAGTCACAGCATGGCATCGTCAAAACCCTTCGGCACTCATGTGGATTGAATTAGAACCAGTCAACTAAACACACCGCTGGAGACCCGAGGTCACTTATCATATGTTTGGACACAAAAGTGGTTGAGGAAACCTACCTGGTGTGGTGGGGAGGACCCTATAGAAATGAGTGGGACTTGTTCTCCCGAGTCTCTTTTTAAGTTTTCTCTCAGTGTAAATTAGTGGTTACTATCAGACATGTCAAGTGTTTGTGAGTGCTGCAGTCATGACAGCAAGGGTGAACCGTCTCAAAATATGCAAAACACAGAGATGCAAGTTTCTCTTCTTTATTTATATCACACCCACCATGTAGAAAGTCACACAAGTTAGAGCAGAACATATTTAGATCATTGGCAACGATGTCAAATGTGTAACAAAACAGTGTGTGGGGGAACAATAACGATGTTCAAACTCAAGTCCTGTCAGATATTTCATGAACATGCCTGTTTTAATAAACAGAAACGTTGACTTCCACAGGAAGCATAGTAAAACCCATACACTTTCAAATGCATCACATATCAATGCACTGGACTACAAAACGTAACATTCACACAGCGCCTGGTCAGCATCCTTCCAGTCTGTGCTCACTAGGCTTTCGAGGACATCAGGGTACACTGAGCGTATAAACAAAGAGGGGTGAATAAGAAAGCCCAGCTGATAATGGAGGCAGGAGGATCTGCAGGGTGGAGGCAAAAACTCCTGCAGTGCTTGCTTTTACAGATGCAGAGTGGAGTACAAAAAGCTAAAATGTACTGTTTTCCTGCAACTTTTCACCCCAGACAAGAGGATTACCAAAGAAAACTTTCAGTTTCTACTTGATCTGAAAGGTTGAGACGTTGGAAATAAACTTATTTCTGATAACTTCAGAGCCAAACTCCTTCTAGGCAAACTAAAAATAAACGTCATCCCTGATCAAATTGAAAGCTTGCTAGCTCATAGATGAGAAAATACCCAACCAAACCAGCCAGGGAAGCTTTCACAAGCAGGTAAGAATGCAGCACTTCGCACTGCAACCCGAACATGCAGCTGCTGCATATAAATAGGCTGGTGCAGCGACACGGCGAGAAAACAACGCCCATCTGGTCAAACACAGAGTTCTGACACTTTCTGTTTCTCCCTTTGCTTACACTGAAGTCTGAAGTGGGTGGTAGAGCACAGCATGCAAATTCAAGGCTTTTACATATTGGTCTGGCTTTTCCCCTCGCCGGCTGTGCTCAGCACGTTAATATATTCACATTGCTTAACGTCTGAAGTTACTGCACTGTCATCTCAAGTAAGACAGTAGTTATGAATACATAACATGACATGCAAATATTGTTGTTGTTTTTTTTTTTAAAGATTTTTTTCTGATGCCCTGGAAGAAGCAGTTGAACATGCATCAGTTTGTCTGAAAAGCTCTGAAAATAAGCCAGAGTTACCCAGAATCCTCTTGATGTTAGTTCCCAGTACATTCTCATTTTCCACAGCAAAGCAAGGCAAGCCACATGTTTAAACAAGAGAGGATGCTAAAGATGTGATATTTGATGGAAGTGAAAGAAAAAAGGTTCAAATAAATTAAAATAACCCACAGGGTTAACAATAAGAGTTCAGATGAAGCAGAAGAACTTCTTCCAGCTGCACCTGGAGAAAGCTTTGGTGCGCCTGTCAGAAAACCTCCGTTTCTTGCTCTTGCGGGCTTTGTTCTTAATTGCAGCAAAGATAGCTGCATCAAACGCCTCCTTTAAGTTCTTCTGCGTGAGCGACGAGCACTCTATGAAGTCCGTAGCCCGAATCTTGTCCGCCATGCTTCGGGCCCGAGCACTCGGGATTGGCTTTACATTAGATCGGTCCAGGTTGATGAGGACGTTCACGTCCAGCATCAGGTCCAACTGAGTCCCGACGAGAATGATGGGCGAGGATGGGTTATGGGCCCGGATCTCTGGCACCCACTTTTTGGTGATGTTGTGAAACGAGGTGGGGTTGACCATGCTGAAGCACAGGAGGAAGACATCCGTGTGGGCGTAGGACAGAGCCCTGAATTCATCAAACTCTTCCTGCGTGGAATATGAAGGCACACGGTTAGTATCAATCAAAATCTGTACAGACACAAGCAGGGAATGAGTGACAGGCTGACTCATTCCAGTGAGAGGTAAAGATCAGCTATTAACATTCAGGAGAGAAATCTTGCTACTGAGTCACATAAAGGATTAAGCAAGGATGTGACAGAGATTTCTACAGGATTATGAAAGTCTTAGACACCCGTGGTCTTCTAGTTTTAATGACCAGCCATATTTATTTTTCTCTTCATATGGCTAACCATTTGGCTAATTATTGTCTATTTTTTTAAATAATTGCATTGACCACACAAAAACCCATGTAAACTGACCTCAAAATAATATTTAGACAAAGATGTTCAGGACAAAACGACTCTAGAAGAATAAGGCTGTATTGGTGTGACCTTCCTCAGAACCAACCAGGTTTTTCTGTTTTTAGGGAGACTGTCCCATTTAGATGTTTGCAGTGATATCAATTATGAATGTGTTTTCTGATTTAATCTTTCATAGACCGGAAAGCATACACTGATTTTATTACAACGTTGCACTGCACTTCATAGATTACACTTTAAAAGTAAAAACAGTATAATTACAAAGTACACTACACATTATTCATTTTAAAACATTTTTTAAAATCTGAGTCATACCTGTCCAGCAGTGTCCAGAAGTTGGATTTTGACTGGTGATCCTTCAACTTGGACCTGACCTGTTGCAAACCAGTCATAATAAAAGTCAAATTCAGTTGGTAAATGTTTGTCAATGAATAATTGAGATTTTTTTTCTAATAAGAGAACTTGAGTCAAAAAAAGAAAAACTCACCGGAGAAAACATCAAAACCCGTCTGTTTGTACTCTGCCGGGTATCCATTGGAGATGTAGCTGACTATCATGCTGGTCTTCCCGACTGCTCCGTCTCCCACCAGCATGCAGCTGATGACGTCGGGATCCAGCTCATCCTCCCGGGTAAGCCCGCAAGCTGAAGGGACTCGGGACTCGTGGTAGAAGTAATCCATCTGGGGTGGCATGTCGAGCAGCGCATTCAACTTCTGACTGCAAACTATCCCTCTGCTTCCTGACTGGCGTTTGTGAGCGCAGATCACGGGAGTCCGCTGGTGTCCTCTTCTGATGTGCTGCCAGACTGACTGACTGACTGACTGAGACTGGAGGACGCTGCTCGGAGGTAGGGACACAGCATGTGAAGGGCGGGTGGTGATTTTTCCCTCAACTTTCTGCTCAGACAGGTTGTGATTTGCATAGACACTCCTCCCGAGGAGAAAGACAGTCTCTTTCATAGATAGACAGAGAGATAATATAACAAATGAGACTGGGACACTGCTAAGAAAATAATCTGACTAATATATAATCTAACTAATATTATTTTACCTTTAATAAGACAAACAAAACAATACTAAGGCACAAAATCAGAGCTGATAGAATCAGGCTGCTCTTTCTGTCGTATGTTTTTGGTGTGGCTACACTAAATCAAACTCAGGGAACGGATCTGCTTCATAATATTCCCACAAAATTGTAAATGACACATTTATTAAATGTGTAAATAGCGCATAAAGATGTTGTGGTAAGAGTTATCTTGTCTTTTGTTTGTTTTCCTGTAGAAACAGCGCCCCCTGCTGTTAAAGGCAGAAGTAAACACAAGGATGTCACATGACGCATCACCTGATTTTATCGGTACACCCTGCGTTGTACAGACGGAAGCTAAACCAAATGCTTTTCTTGCACGAATAATTGAAACTCGCCATATTTTTTATGTTTATATTACAACGCATTGCGCATGTTTCTTCTGTATCTAGACGCATACGGAGAAGGTTTGTGAGACTAACGGCTGGATGTTGTGATAGCTTAACCACCAGCGAGCTAGCTGCTAGCTGTTTCGTTTTTGTTATGTCGTGTTAAACTCATCTGAATCGTTTTTAGGCCTTAAAACAAGGAACTTAAAGTGCATTCAATTATGGCTTCAATTCTCGATGAGTATGAGGACTCTCAAAATATCAGGCAGAGTTCGCAGCAACACAACCGCCTTTCAAGTGCCAATATCGGGATAACACACTCAGGTCGGTCGAGTTTCTAAGGGTGTAATAAACGCTTATATGTCTTATTGAAACACTGCTTTTGCTTACAAATAATTGTGTGTCCGCTGAAGGCTTTGTGAATGTGAGACTTGAGGAGGAGAAGCCAATATTCAACAAGCAAAGGATCGATTTTACTCCACCTGAGAAGATAAACCACCTGTCAGTCTGCAACAATCAGCTGTGCATGAGTCTGGGGAGGGACACTTTGTTGAGGTAATAAACGCTATCATAAATAGTTTTAATACATTGTTGAGTGGTGTTTGCATTGTCTTGATTAGTTTTAACTATGAGCTGTTCAATCCTCGCATCTATTGTATACTAAGGCTTTAAAGATAGATGCTACTGTTGATGACGTCAGGTGCTGATAATCATGGTTTCGTGCATTGTTTTCTACAGGATTGACTTGGCCAAACCAGATCAGCCTAATCAAACTGAATTAGGAAGGAAAGATGATAGTAAAGTGTACAAACTGTTCTTGGATCCCACAGGTGAGAAAAGCCACAAAGAATCATTGGTTTCCTCTTTTAAAAGTATTCATAATTGCACAACCAGCTGTCAGCATTGTTATTCTGGACTAAAACCCTCAAGCTGCAGCCCTAACACTTCTTTATTTTGTCACATTGTGTGGCGTCTTGGTTATGACATTGAAAACAACAGCTGTCTCCTCCTCCTTGTTTTTCCACGGCAGGCTCCCATCTGCTGATCAGTCTGAGCACCAGTGAGTGTCTGTACCTCAACAGGAACACCCAGAAGGTGCGCAGCCTGTCCCGCTGGAGAGGCCACCTCATTGAGAGCGTGGGCTGGAACAAGCTGCTGGGAAATGAGACCAGCACAGGACCCATCCTGGTTGGCACCAGTCAAGGCATCATCTTTGAGGCCGAGATTTCTGCAAATGAGGGCAGCCTGTTCAACACCAGCCCAGATCAGTACTTCAGACAGGTCCGACATATTGTCAGTTTGTTGTATGAGTTTCGATCATGTGTGCAAAAGTGAGCCATTTAAACAGTGAGGTAAAGATGTGTAACATCTGCACGATTGTCATCAGAAACAGTGTAAAAGAATTATCTGTATTTCCTGCTTCTTTCGATAGCATAAGTTAGTTATTTATTTTCCCGTGGTAGGTCCACTTCCTGGAGGAAGATGGCAGGCCTGCACCAGTTTGCTGCTTGGAGATAGAGCGAGGGCTAGAGAACAAGTACTTCATTATAGCCACCACCCGGAAACGCCTGTTCCAGTTTGTGGGTAAGGTGGCTGAGGGATCTGAGCAGCAAGGCTTCAGCTCCATCTTCAATCAGAACCAGGACCTGCTGCCCAGTTTCCAGGAGTTCCCAGCCAACATGGGATACAGTGAAATAACTTTCTACACTTCCAAGCTTCGGACCTCCCCTAAAGCATTTGCATGGATGATGGGTAATGGAGTTCTTTATGGTCAGCTGGACTACGTCAGGCCTGATTCCCTGCTGAGTGATGTGAAGGTAAATTATCTGTATCAGTCATAATCTTTTCTGCTCCCTCAGTGGTCAAACATGTTATTTTAGTGTTTTACATACTTTCTTCATGTTGTATGTCTGACAAACAGGTGTGGGAGTACACTCCGGACATTGATCTAACCCTCAACAGACCCATCTCCATTGTGCTGACACAGTTCCACTTCCTGCTTCTGCTTCATGACCGAGTTAAGGCCATCTGCACTCTGAATGGACAGGTGGTACACGAGGATGTGTTCCCAGATAAATTTGGAAGCCTCAAGAGGATGATCAAAGATCCGGTGGGTGGACTGGTGTGGATCTACACTGAGCGAGCAGTTTTTAGATATCACATCCAGCGTGAATCCAGGGACGTCTGGCAGATGTACATGAGCATGAATAAATTTGATCTGGCCAAGGAGTACTGCCGCGATCGACCTGAGTGCATGGACATGGTGCTGGCCAAGGAGGCCGAGCACCTCTTCCAGAATAAACGGTACCTGGAGAGTGCTAAGTGCTATGCGTTAACACAGAACTACTTTGAAGAGATAGCTCTTAAATTCATTGACACCAAACAAGAAGAGGCCTTGAAGGAGTTCTTGCTGAAGAAGCTGAACAATCTGAAACCAAGTGAGAAAACGCAGATCACTTTGCTCGTTACTTGGTTAGCAGAACTCTACCTGAACCGTCTTGGACAGCTGGAGAGCGATGGCAACAGCATCATCTTCCAAGAAACCCGGGACGAATTCCACCAGTTTATGAGCAGCTCCAAGCACAAGGACTGTCTGTTCAACAACCGCAGCACCATCTACGACCTGCTGGCCAGCCACGGCAATGTGGATGACATGGTTTACTTCTCAGTTGTCATGCAGGACTATGAGAGAGTGATATCCCACTACTGCCAGCATGACAACTACAGCGCTGCTCTGGATGTGCTCGCCAAGCACTGTGATGAAAAACTTTTTTACAAGTTCTCCCCTGTCCTCATGCAGCATATTCCCAAAAATGTGGTGGACACGTGGATTCAGATGGGTAAGAGGCTGGACCCGAAAAAGCTCATCCCAGCTCTGATGAACTACAGCCAAATGGGCAGCACCCAGCAGATCAACGAAACCATCCGATACATGGAGTTTTGCGTGTATGAGCTGAATGTGACAGAAGAGGCCATCCATAACTATCTTCTCTCACTTTATGCAAAGTACAAGCCAGACTCTCTGCTGTGGTACCTGGAACAGGCCGGCACACACACTTCAGAGATCCATTATGACCTTAAGTACGCCCTCCGACTGTGTGCAGAGCATGGTTACCTCCGGGCCTGTGTGCTGGTTTATAGGATTATGGAACTGTACGAGGAGGCAGTGGATCTTGCTTTACAAGTACGTGATAGAAATGCTTATTTTATTCACAAAAATTTGACTTTATTTGGCAAGTTCTACTAATCTGATGGATTTTAATTGTCCACAGGTAGATGTGGACTTAGCCAAGTCATGCGCCGACCTGCCGGATGATGACGAGGAGATGAGGAAAAAGCTTTGGCTGAAGATAGCCAGGCATGTGGTGCAGGAGGAGAAGGATGTGAAGAAAGCCATGAACTGCCTCTCTAGCTGCAACCTGCTCAAGATTGAAGACATTCTGCCTTTCTTTCCAGACTTTGTCACCATTGACCACTTTAAGGTCAGTGAGTAGAATGAGAGCCTTTTTCTCTTTTTCTAATGAACTGGCTGGTGAATTTATGTAATTAAATTACCTCGATCAATTCTATAATTGCTGAAATGGAGAGTGACCACAGGGAATTGTCATAAACAAAATATAACGTATTACTTCAAATTAATGTACTTATCTCCTGCTCATTGTGTTTTCTAAGGAGGCCATCTGCAGTTCCCTGGAAGAGTACAACCAGCATATTGAAGAGCTGAAGCAAGAAATGGAAGAGGCCACAGAGAGTGCTAAACGAATCAGAGAAGACATCCAGGAAATGAGGAACAAGTATGGTGTGGTGGATTCCCAAGAAAAGTGTGCTTCTTGTGACTTTCCTTTGCTCAACAGGCCCTTTTATCTCTTCCTGTGTGGTCACATGTTCCACTATGACTGCCTGTTCCAGGTAAAATTGTTTCTATGCTGCATATTTCTGTTGTAACACAAATACAGAAGAATGGAAGAGTAGTTTAAGTCTTCTAGTATGCACCGCCACACATAATCCTTGTTGATTTTACCTCTAAAGATGAACAGTAATATGACAATTATTCCCACCTCTTAATTTTCTAATTCTTCTTGCTTCTAGGAGGTGACACCTCACTTGTCAACCTACAAGCAGGGTCGTCTAGAAGAGCTGCAGAAAAAGCTTGCTGCAACAACACAATCTTCCAAATCACGACATCGGCAAGCACCAAAGGAAGAAGGAGACACGTCCAGTTTGGGAAAGGGCAATGCCGCTACAAGCCGCGAACAGTTGATATCAGACATTGATGACATTGTTGCATCGGAGTGTGTGTACTGCGGTGAACTGATGATCAAATCCATTGACAAGCCTTTCATTGATCCAGAGAAGTTCGAGGAAGAAAAATCCAGCTGGCTGTAAATAAAGGCTGTTATTCTTTCAGTGTTAAGATGAGATAAAAAGCCTAGCATCCCATCCGTACATCAGTGAAAGTGCATCATCTACAGAACCGGCCCATTCATTGGAAAAAAGACAATCGCCTAATATTGGTAGTGCCTACTGCTGAAGATTTCAGCTTCATGTCTTCATAATTCATGTTAATATCAGCATTTGAAACTGCTTGAATGATCTTTGCTCTTTCTATGTTAGTATTTGGTGAACAATGATTTACAGCAATGTAGTCATGTCAAATATTTCCAGGACTTTACACTGCATACATCTGACTGAATGTTTGGTATCCATAGAAATGATAGAACTGCACTCTACATAATTTACCTGTTAACTGCATTAGGTTTGGCATAGCATAATTAAACATGGATGTAGACATTTGTCCCTTGCTCTGTTCAGTCTCCAGCTCTGCATTTGTCACAAGTTTAACCAGGGATCATGAAGAAAATAAATCACACTAAAACCGTTTTGCAGTTGTCTCTTTTGATGGAAATGTTGTTCTGTTAAATGTGTAATAAACATTTAAAATATAATTTTATGTTTGAGCTGTACTGAGATAATACACATCAACTTTGTGAAGAAGTACAAGCATGAGATGGACAAGAGAGGCTGATGATTAAACTTTAACATGACATTTGAGTGGGAAAAGAAGCAATAATTATTTTGGATTTCCCCCTGAATGTAGAAATTTTTAATATGAAAATTATTGTAAATACTAAGTTCTCAGTAGTTCTCACAGCTGTAAAGCAACGTATACAATAAAATATATATAACTTTTTACAGACAGAATTTTAAGTTTTGGGTTGGCCCATTTTTTTTTTTTTTTTTTAGATTTTAATGTTTTTTTAATGAGAAGTTGTATAAATTAAACATAGTGTAAGTGAGAACATAAAGACCCTAATAAATTGGCTGTGTAATATTGCCGCTATCTCACTTTACCAAAAATGGATTTTCCTCTTGGTGACGTAAGACGTAGCTCGGTAAACTTCGCAGACTACAGGCGCAATCAGTCGAAATCGGAAATACATCGATTTGCTACTTTTATATGTACACATATGTCCCAAAAAGTAATAAACACCAATAATATACACTACCCTAGCAGTAAAAGATAATCTCGTCATACTTTTAGACATTAAAATATGATATGAGATGGCGAATAGAAAGCGTCTCTTTCCCTGGGATTGATTAAAATGCCTGCTCCTTGCTGTAACCTCGCCATGGCGTCGTGTCTCTGCTCTCTCAGTAACAGAAAGTGGCCGCCTCTCTGCTGTTGCTGCCGACTCAAAGCTCACAGACTCGCCCGGCGCCTCTAACCGCCATTTTGGAGTCAGAGAACTGAGAGTCGGCAGCAACGACAAGAGAGACTGAAAGGGGGCCACGGGGCCGAGGTGAGAGACTCCACAGTGGTTGTTATGGCGAAGGAGCAATGGGGACGATGGCCGGGAGGGAGAAAGAATTAAAAGATGGGGCTCATGCATTCACCAGGCAGCCGAGCTTCGGCTCTGACCGATTACAAGGATACGAGGGGGCTAGTACAGAGGGCCTGCCTGTCGCTGCAGCGGGACTGCAAGCGTGCAAATGAATTACTATTAAACTGATATATCTTAATACACTGTTTAGGCAGGGAGGTGGTGGCCTTAAAGAGACAGAGCCGATTTGAATACTTCATATTTATGGTGTGAGACGACATCTGAGGCAGAAAGCAAGTCTGATAAGCTAACTTGCTAACGCTTGTGATTAGATTCCTCATAAGAAAAGATATAGCCGGAACAGTCGTCCAGTCAGAAGGAAAATATGGTCAGGACAACCACAAACGTTTAATAATATAGAAAATATGGTTAATTTAAGGCAGACAGTTCTCAGTGGGTGTAGCAGCTCCTTGACCCCTTACCATCACGATCCGGAGGTAGCTAACGGTCGTTAGCTTGTATGCTACAATGTACTGAAGGTTAGACAGTGACTCCACACCAACACTAGTTGGATTAGCTATCTTGCAAAATAATCTAGATAATTACTATATATATATATATATATATATATATATATATATATATATATATAAATAAATAAATGTACAAACTACATATTGGATACCCCCAGAAAATTCTGCAAAGTTGAATGTTTCAATAAAAATTAGATTTGGGTGGATGGATAATTTTTAAAAAGTAGTTTATATAT
>JAOWBL010000017.1:12076642-12094752 GCA_028564865.1 Zenarchopterus dispar | reverse complement strand
ATGGATGGATGTGGATGAATGTGTGTACATAATGATATATATATATATATATATATATATACATATATATATATATATATATATATATGTATATGTGTGTGTGTGTACATATACACATACATACATATTTTACACAAAGCACCCAAATTTACTGAAATTATTGGCATCCTTTGGTTGAACTGCTTTCTTGAAAAAATTTTAAAAAGACAACCAGCTTCATTTTAAACTACAATTAAAGATCTTTATTTTATCAGAACTGATAAGTGAATGAAACAGACTATGAACTGTAAAATGACTTCTAGAATATGTTGTTAAAAAGAAAAAACTTGATGCTAATAATAATAATAAAACAACAAGTAAACATGCATAAAACGTTTAAAAGAATGTCATGCTCTTCTGGAGCAATATGAAATAGTTTCTGTCCCTTTCATAAGTAGCACACAGAACTTTATTTCCATAAGGAGGAATGAGAGTTGATAAGAGTTTTGTCAGTATCAATGCCATGATTGATTCTACTTATAAATTGAGTTTTTTAAATTGATTTTTGTATCAATTCTAGATTGAGCCTCAATTAGGTAACATAACATGTACATATGTTACAGCATCAACTCCACTTCAAGTACAACTGCAGTGCAGTTATGGTCATGTGAGTCTGTCGCTGCATCATTACATGTCAAAATAATTGTCTTATCCTGAGTTGATTTGCTATGTATATTTTCAGCAATAGCTGGTATTGATATCAGAATTGATAAGCGTAGAGGTGTACGGTTCTGATTTTTTAATGAAATTTGGAACCAATTCTGAGGTAGACTCAGTTTTCAACTGTCCCTTCTATCCATGTGTCAAGGCCAAGATCAGTGCATTTGAAATGTGCAAAAGAAAAGGCAAAACGGATATTCATACAAAATAAAGCTCATAGGAAAATTACACCTAACTACAGTAAATTATAGTGGAGTTTATTTAATGCTTTTATTCTTTACCACATCTGTCACTGTAGGAGCTGAACATATGAATGTATCAAAAGAATAATGATGTCAGAAGATTATTGAAGAATTTTAAAGTAAAACTTGTCATCTAGCACCAGAAAATTATAGGTTTTAGGTCATATAGCAAACAGAGGGCTGGAGGACACATTCAACACTTTAAAGTAGCCACCAACAATTCCTAACCTGAATTCCACTACAAAACACAAACAAACAAACAAACTTTGGAGACAATTGAAATTAGTATTTGCAAAAATTACTTGCAAGATGGGTTGCAGAGTGATGGAAACAAGTCGCAGGCAGGTGAAAGAAGCATCTCTATAGTGACAAGAAACCATGTGAGGCTGGTGGAAAAGATTTTATAACCAACTTTAGGACAGATGCAAATAACTATGCAGTTTACATTGTGTGCTCATATTTTTCATTTTAAAATATGGAAACCCTTTTCATGTTAATTGAGATTACTCAGAGTATGCAAAATATGTAAATTAGAATGTTTCTTAAGATATCTTCAACTCTATGAATAATTAAAGGGTGCCAATAATTCTGAGTGCAGACATCCAGCTATATTAATTCAATCTGTTCCATTATGATATACTAATTAACTAATATAACTGAAGATAATATGTGATGTTATTGCTCAGCATGCCTTTACATACCTTTGTGAGAAATCAAGTTAATTTGTGATTTAAATACATTAAAATCTGTCCTTTATTTACATTTTTGGGAACTTTTTGTAAAAATTAAAACATTATTATCCTTTATCCTTTATTATCCTTTATCCTTTAACATACTCCATTATAAATATGTTAAGAAGTGACTGAATGTTTGTCTTTGTAGGCTCATCAACTTTGCTCAGTTGTTAATCCTGGAACCAAGAACAATGCCATCTCTTACTGAGGAGGTAAGCACTGCAAACTGTATACATCAGAGATGAACTGTGTTGGTCCAGTACTGCGTGAGAGGTTCATGTTACAGTTCTTTTTATTACCATGAAAAATGATCTTCAATCATTTGGTCTTATTTGATGGCACTTTATTTACAGTGAAAGGTCCAGCCCTGCTGGGCAGAAGAGTCCGGGCTGCATGGCGTCGGGGCAGGGCGGCCGGCTGGAGGTTGGGGCGTCAGGGGTCTCTAGCTTGGCTAAACCTCTCTACCTGCAGCGCTTGGAAAGATCCCTGAAATTGGACAGTTTTCTGCGCCAAACTTCTGCCATTTTTAACAGAGACATAACCAGGTACAGATATGGTTGTTGTTCAAAAGCCTTTGGTTTGTTTCGGGCAAATCAAAGTAATGAATTTAAAATCGCTAAAGTATATGTACTTAACTTTCATCCTACATGGACAAAATTGTGCCATTATAATATACAAACATGAATATATCCATGGATGGCTTGTTCTTGCTTCCTTATATTGTAGATCACATGCACCAGATAATGTCAGTAATAAGATGAAGTCAATACTATCTACTGTTCTGTCATGTCAGGACTTTTCCTCTTACACATATTCAAAAAGGAGAATAGATATGTACAAGATACAGATATTTAATTTTTTTTTTAGTGATGATAGTGATGACAGTGACGATGCATTGGGGACGGGGCTCTCTCTGGACCCCCCATCTCAACACCCAGCTTTGACTGTGAAGAGTGATCCATGTGAGCAAGGGGATGGTTTGCCAGATGGCAAAGGCCTTAATGGAGTACTCCTGCAGGGTAAAGGTAAGACAAACTTTAGAAATACCTTTATGTATGTTATGTATGTCTTATTAAAATGCACAGCCTCACTTGGATCTCTTATTCATTAATTAATAACATTGGATAAGATTATGGAGCTGATGTCTTTTTCTTTTTTTTAAATTTATCAGACCAAAAGGAAGATAAAACAAACCTCTACAATTTTTCCAAGTTGAAGAAGAACAGAAAATGGCTGAAGGTATTTTTAACTGCATGTCAGATTTATTCATCATGGTCATTATTTTCAGTGATCAGGTTAACAATAAATAGATAAAGATTTGTAACTGTGTCCATGTTTCTTCCCTCTTGTAACCCCATATTTGGACCGGTTCAGTATTCCGTTGTATTATCTTTCTTTCTCTCATGTCTCATGCAGAATATCCTGTTGAGTGATGACACCACTGACTCAGACACAGACTCTGATGATTCCAACTTCAGTTTGTCCCGGGAGGAGCTGCATGACATGCTGAGGCTACATCGTTTCACCAGGCAGCACCAGAGCAAGTTCTACTCCGATCGAGAGGTACAAATGCACTGGCATGTGAATATATTACCAACCACAAGTAAGAACGCTAGTGATGTATGTTTTATGATTTCATTGTTGTTTTAATCGTCATGAATAAATTTCCTTGCAGCTTTATCAGTATCGCTACTACAGCACTGGGCTCCTATCCACTCATGACCAATTCTATGAGCAACAGCGTCACCTACTGGGCTCAAAGAAAAAGAAAATTAAAGATGAGAAGAAATTTAAAGGTCAGAAAATAATTTTTAAAAATGTCATGTTTATATCAATGCAGTGAAGTAAGAATAATAACATCTGTGTTTTTTTTTTTTTTTTTTAAATTTTTATTTTTAGCCAAGCTGAAAAAAGTCAAGAAGAAGAAGAAAAGGGGAGAGGGAGAACTTTTGGACGAGGACCGTCCTTATGTTAATAAGATCTTTGCTAAGTTTTCCCATGATGCTCCACTGCCCATGGTGAAGAAAAAGCATCTCACTATTGAGCAGCTGAATGTACGACGACGCAAAGTGTGGCTTACCATCGCTAAAAAGGAGATCCCTAAGGTTGGTATGGAAAGAGAAATGGACAAAAACTAAACTGTATGGATTTGTTTTACCTCAAGTCTTTTCCAAGTATGGAATTGAAGGCTAGTTTTGTGTCCTGTGACATATTCTAAGGTTTTTAACTTTCCTTATTGCAGTCTTTCAAGCAGAAGACCTCGGCAAAAAACCTTGTATTAACCAATGCAAAAAAGGTAAGTCACGTGTTCACCTCAGTGTATGGTTGATATTAAAATTATAAAATAATTTTGTATATTTTTTTGGGCTCTCATGCATACCCTCTTATGATGGTTCATTTTTTGGGACCAGCTTTTTGTTTCTATACAACAAGTTGCAAATGTCACATCTGTTTTGTTTCTCCAGCTGGCTCACCAGTGCATGCGAGAGGTCCGACGTGCAGCCATTCAGGCTCAGAAGAACTGCAAAGAGACGTTGCCTCGTGCTCGACGCCTCACCAAGGAGATGATGCTCTATTGGAAGAAATATGACAAAGTGGAAAAAGAGCACAGAAAGAGGGCGGAAAAGGAAGCTCTGGAGCAACGTAAACTAGACGAAGAGATGAGAGAGGTAGTTGACAAGGAACTTATTGTCTGTAGAAGATGGGCATCAAAAAACTTAAGTGGTAATGCATCTTCTCAATGGCCTTTACTCTGTCTCTCATAGGCCAAGCGTCAGCAGCGTAAACTGAATTTCCTCATCACACAGACAGAACTGTATGCTCACTTTATGAGTGGAAAAGCTAACATGGGGGGTCCTGGGGGAGACAGAGCTCAGGAGGAAATTTTGAGAAAGCTTGAAGACAATGCAGCCCAGAGACAAATAGACATTGGAGGAGGAGTAATGGTCAACATGGGACAGGAGGACTACGGTAGGAATGGTATTAGAGATTCTAACTTATTGAGGACTGACATTTGTGTATATTAGCTCCTTTTGAGGTATAGTTTGCCAGTAAATCTAAAGGAAGCAGAATTTTTAGAAGTATCTTATCGTTCCCTATTTGCTGTGTTTTAACAATAAACTCTTGAATATACCAGAGAAGTGAAAGGTTAAATTTCATGGTCACGGTTTTATGATCTAAACTCATGTTAATGTGATTGCAGATAGTGAATACTACAAATCTCAGGCCTTGAGGAATGCCAAAGAAGCCTACCAGATTCACCAAGAGAGAGTAAGCTGCAAACCTGTCAAAGATTCACTTATTTAACACACAAATCCTTCTACACTTTGCTTAATCTTAAAATGTCTCTCCACAGACACGGATGTTTGATGAGGAGGCTAAAGACAGTCGCAGCGCCTCTATGCATGCAGCCGGTGGTTTGTCTTCTGGGTTTGGAGAAAGCTACAGCCTTTCAAACCCATCTATCCAAGCAGGAGACGACATTCCTCAGCCCACCATCTTCAATGGAAAGCTCAAGGGTTACCAGCTTAAAGGCATGAACTGGCTGGCCAATCTTTATGAACAGGTACCACATCTGTCTCTGAAATACGTAAATTCAAGGAATGACGGTTGAGTATTTAGGTAGTCTTTTGCAAGTAAGACCGTAAGTGCAGAAGTAGAGAGGGTTTCAGTCAGGGAAACTATCTGTTACTTGGAACAAGGAGCACCAAACCAGGGAATTTTCACCATCTGAATCTCAAAAATGTCATTTGTTGTCAAAGTGAATGCTATATATTGAGAAAGAAGAGTTAAATTTTTATGTTTTAATCTTGCTTTGCATTTTTTCACCATATTGAAAGGATACACTGTCTGTTGCCATGGTGACCTTCACAGCAACAAAATGAAAGAAAACTGAGAAAGAGCAGCTTGTTATTTGTTTGAGTTTCAGACAGCAAAATGAGTCAGAAAATGGTGCCTCAAGTACCATACGCTAATTCTTTGTAATTGTGATGTCGACTGATAAAATCAGCTTTGATTAACATCTGATCTGTATTTTGATTTCGGTTGTACTTGCATGCAAATTTCGAGTCTGGGAATGTTTGTCTAAACATGCAGCTCAGAGATAGGCTGCATCTTCTCTGGGGTTCATGCAGAGATTAAGAAAGAACAGTCACAGCTTGTTCTTTTTCACTTTTCAGTGTATTTATCCAACATTTCACCACCTTTAACACTAGTTGCTTTTTGAAAAAGAAAAAAAAACATGGTAATAGTTGCTCAGTTGGCAATGATGAGCAACAGCAGTGAGTGAATTTTCTCAGTGAGAAAATTCACAAGATGAAGTTGATATAAACAGGATTATCTAGTTTGTGTGTGTGTTTATATGTATATGTCTGTGTGTGTGTATGTCTATATATATATATATAATATACACTCCACATTGAGCCATTCATATTTTTCCTTTGTTTCTTCTGTTTTCAACAGGGAATTAATGGAATCTTGGCAGATGAAATGGGACTGGGGAAGACAGTTCAGAGTATCGCCCTGTTGGCCCACCTAGCAGAGGTGAAAGAGAGGGCTGGGTCAAAAGGGTTGCATTCACCACTCTCCTTCAAAACACAGTGGAATTTTCTCCTGTTTCTCCTATTGTTTTCACTTATAAAAGCGTTTATTAGGCAGCTTCTTTGTGCACCTGCTTCCTTTAACGAGGTCTGGGTCTCTGGCTGGGAGTTTTGCAGGTGCTGGAAAATTTCCGTGCATTAGTAATATTCCACTTTTCATAGATATGAATAGCTGATTTGCCAGCTTTTTAGATCCTTTGGTCTCCTAACTCCAGAAGTGGAGGAAAAAAGGGCCAATATCAGTGGAAACATGAGTATTTCAGTCCTCCATCGTTGACAGAAAGACGCCTGTCGTGTTCCTCTAGGGCTTCCTGTTTTTGGGTGCTGGTCACATATGCATATACAGGGACCACCTGTTGAACTAGCTGACAATGTTTTCTCGTTTCTGTTCTGCATAGAGAGACAACATCTGGGGTCCATTTCTCATCATCTCTCCAGCATCCACGCTCAACAACTGGCATCAGGAGTTTACGCGCTTTGTGCCCAAATTCAAAGTGAGGGTCTTACCACCACAACAGAAACACATGAACATAGAAATATAGAGGAATTTTGATTTCTCTTTCTACTCCTGCATTTTTCAAATCTATTTTGCCTCAGTAATGTGTTTAAACATCTCAGGACAAAGGGCCTCTGAGAGATTAAAACAATATTCCAACTATCCATTAGGAGGCAGTATTGCAGCATTGATTATTCCACACAAGACTGCAATGCTATTTCTAAAAATACTGTATGTTGAATGGAAGTTTTTCAAAAGATTTTTTGCATGCCTTTGGCATGTGTATAAACTACAAAGCATTTGCCAAACACATCAAAATTCCACCTTTGCTTGAGTACACACTGTAACATCGATAAATCTTTGTTGTGCTCTGTGCTCAGCTTGATCCATTTTCTCAGCTAGTTTGAAGATAAATCAATTTTAGTTTGTTTTGCTAATGATGTGTGAAAAGACCCTATTAAACAATTTGAAGATAAGCTTCCTGAGCACTCAAAGCAAGACTGAGACAATGGAATACCAGCTTGTGTTGACTGATATAATGATGTGTAAATCTTTTCACATTGCTTTCTACATCCGCAAGTGAAGCAGTGATTCATATGTGATGCTATGTATAAATCTTTCCGCTGAGAACATCACTGTGGTTCTGTTTTTCTCGTGCATATGACTGTAACAGTGGTGGACATGTTCAGCTTTAACATACAGAAGGCTTGGTCAGCTACACCATGATTTGTTTAGTGAGTGTAATCTTAACTGATACCTAACTGATATGTCCTTCAGGTGTTGCCATACTGGGGGAACCCTCATGATCGCAAAGTGATTCGAAAATTTTGGAGCCAGGTGAGGATTAAAGTGTTTGTTGCTTTTGTTGATGGAAGAGAGGCTTGTAGGTTACCTTCTTTCACTGTTACCCTCTTCATTGTGAATTTTCGTTCAGAAAACCCTCTACACTCAAAATGCACCATTCCATGTGGTGATTACGAGCTACCAGCTGGTGGTCCAAGATGTCAAGTACTTTCAGAGGGTCAAGTGGCAATACATGGTTCTGGATGAGGCCCAGGCGCTGAAAAGCAGCACCAGGTAAAGCAGAAAACAACTATTTTATTCTATCGCACAAAGCATTTTCTGCACTGACACGCAGTTCATTTTTTACTGCATGTGATCATTTTATTGATTGTTCTATACAATATATAATTATGACTTAATTTTGCCCAATTGAAATAAAAGGCAATCCTCTTATCCTATGGTTAATATTTTCCTGAAAAACTAACACCATAAGCCTGAGACAAAAATAGCATTGAAAATGTTGCGTGAACACAGCTTCATAATAAATCATCTTTGATATGCACAGCTGGGACGCAGTTCTGGAAGACGTGCGAAAAAGAAAAGTCTGGAAAAAATGCGTTTGTCAGTTTCTTCAACTATGACTTTTTTTTTGGAGACTGATCAAAATCTGTATATCCAATCAAAGTAAATGTTGTAAAATCTTGAAAAAAAATAACTGGCCAGTTTCACACTTTGACAGTGACTTGTGGGGTTACGTTTTGTGTAATTACATATAAATGATAAATATTTAAAAACTGTTATGCTTGAGCACAGTCTTAGTTTTCCCTTTTTTGTAGTGTTCGGTGGAAAATCCTCCTGCAGTTCCAGTGTCGAAACAGACTCCTGCTGACTGGGACGCCCATCCAGAACACGATGGCTGAGGTTAGCTTCGCATCTGTGTGTGTGTGTGTGTGTGTGTGTGTAAAGCAAAACTGTTAACAATTGCATGTTATTGTTTTCTTTCAGCTGTGGGCCCTGCTGCACTTTATCATGCCCATATTGTTTGATTCCCATGAAGAGTTTAACGAGTGGTTCTCCAAGGACATTGAGAGCCACGCTGAAAACAAGTCTGCCATCGATGAGAGTAAGTGCCACAAAAATGTTCTCATCAGAGGCTCATTTGATTTTTAGTTTAATGCTTTTTTTGTGTCTGACATTTCATTGTTTTTTAAATTTTATTTTATTTTTGTGTCGCCATCATACATATATATGTTTTAACTCTCTGCTCACTCTTGCTTGTAGTATGTTTTTTTTTCTAAAAACTACTTTTTTTCTTCTTTAGACCAACTTTCCAGATTGCACATGATCCTTAAACCTTTCATGCTCCGAAGAATCAAGAAAGACGTGGAAAATGAGCTCTCAGACAAGGTACAGGGTTAAACTTTTCTTTTGGGTCAGCTGAAAAAAAATATACTGAGCATGAAGTGACAGAAATTGAATATTTTCAATTTAGAAGGTGTCAAACTGAAAAGGGATTTTGATTTTCATGAAAATTGTCACCCAATAATTTGAACAAATGTCAAAGAAAACATATTTAATTGATAAATCAATAAACAAAAAGTAAATGTATGTATTTTTTGTCAATTCACAGCTGAACTTTCTCTGTCTGCTCATGTTAAACCTGCGCTCCTCCTTCGTCTGTTTCCTCGTACACCTCACTGACAAAGAGTGTTTTAATAAGCCTGTGACTGATGCTTGTGCTGGCAGATCCTCCTGACAGATGTTGGTCTTGGGGTCTCCCGCTGTCACAGGCACCGCTTATGCGCTCGCTCAGACACTGTGGGACTTTCTGTGTAGAAGCAGAAGAAATGGCAGAGTTCACCGCTCCTCCACATCTGTCTTTTTCACGTTCCTCTTCACCCACATTTAGTGCTGCCAGCCCACTTCCTTTACTTTTGCACACTTATTGGGTTGCCCGTGAAGTTCACTCCTGGTTCAGGATTTGGTTTGGGCTGAGTGGATTTTTGCTGATTGTTTTTACTGCTTTCATTAAAGCTTAACACTGGTTCAAACATAGATGTTAAAGTGTGTTTAAAGAAAGCTTTAGCTATAAATTCACCATGGTGAAAACGATGTGCTTACCCTGTAGGTAGTGAGGGCAGAACCTCATGATAGTGCCGAGTTTTAAATAAAACAGAAAGCATTAGCAAAATTCAAAATATGAAGCTACTGGAGATTTTGCACATGCCTAAAACCTGATTATGGGTCTCACCTTTTTCTCGGTTTTACAAGTTAAACGCCCTGCTTCTGCTGTAGTTAATTGTACATTTTAAATAACTCTTGAGAATTCTTAAACACAGTTCTCTTCCCTCCTCCTGCAGATTGAGATCCTGACCTACTGCCAGCTGACGTCCCGACAGAGGTTGCTCTACCAGGCTCTGAGGAACAAGATCTCTATCGAGGATCTGCTACAGTCCTCTATGGGCACGGCCCAGCAGGCCCACAGCACCACATCCTCACTCATGAACCTGGTCATGCAGTTTAGGAAGGTATGAGCTTAATTCTTCAAGATAGAATAAGGCCCAACTAGATGACTATTGTAACTAGATAGTTATGATTCTTCTGCTACATATGTTTATGTATCATTTTATCAGTTAATCTTATAATATTGTCTTTTATTTGTAAATATAAAATAAAGATTTTGAAGCAGGGGGTGAAGCAAGTTTTGGTAAAGCTAGTTATTCACACTTTTCTCTCCACAGTTGTGTGCTCATCACAGTTCTGTACTGCATGTGTTTGTGCGTAGGTCTGCAACCACCCCGACTTGTTTGAGCGTCAGGAGACACGCTCTCCTTTCCACATGTCCCTCAAGCCTTACGTCATGTCAAAGTTCCTCTACCGTCATGGCCTCCTCCATGCACACAACCAGGCCAAGAACAAGTAAGTTCATCCACGCTGAATAATTCACAGACACACTTGATCTTTTCAAATGTACCCCAATTCCATTTAAAGCAGGTCCATCAAAGTGTCTGCAGACGTTGTTTGAATAAGATGAAGTTAATATATAGGGATTTACTGTGTCAATGCTATTAAACATGTCTTATTTTGCTACTTGAAATTTTTGTCTGTGAGGATGCTTGCTGATTTGGGGCTTACAAAAAGGCTGTTATCCCAAATATAGCTCTAACCAAAGGAATTTTGTGGGTTGGATTGGGATCAGATTATCATCTTTAATGCAATCTTGTGTGCTCCCACTGACATTTTGTGGTGTAACCTTGTCTCTCTCTCCACGTCCTCCTCAGATTACTGCAAGTGCTGTTGTCTCCCTTCTCTCCAAATCACATCCAGCAGTCTCTTTTTCACAGGAAAGGTGAGCTCACGTCAAGTTTTGATTCCAAAATACACAAAACTCAAGTTACAGCAGTATGTTTTCTCATCTGAGATTATCAGACATCCAAGCCTCAGTTTCACCACTTTTCCTTATTTGATCTTTCCATTGTTCCTTCCAATTTGTGATATTTATTTCTCACACTTTACTTTATCCATCATGTTTTCTCTTTTATCATTATGGTTTGTTTGTTTTTTTTTACTGTTTTAGGCGATGACAAAGGAAGCTGCTTCTCTTTCTTGCGCTTTATTGATGTGTCACCAGCTGAGATGTCTAATTTGATGTTGCAAGGCACCTTAGTAAGGTAGGTGTTTAAAATTTTCATCTTCACCTTTTTCCCTCATTCTTCATACCAAGTCGCAAAACTTGCAGCAGCTCATAGTCAAGTGTTTGGTTTTAGTAGAAAAAGGCGAGTGAATCTCAATAATAGAGGCCAACTTTAATCAGCAGCTAGGATGATAGTGAAATTCTTCATCACATATTTCTACAAATTTTTTGCCCTGTAATTGAGTGTTTACTTCCTGCTGTCTTTCATTCCTCCTTTTTACAGATGGTTAGCCCTTTTTCTGTCTCTGAAAGCTGCGTACCGGCTCTACTATCAACGCCTGTTTGATCATGGTGAAGAAGGTCAAGGAAACGAGGATGGGAACAGAGCAAGGATGACGTGTCTGTCTCGTAAGGACCTCATCCTGTGGCTGAACAGACCCGTCGCCTTCCCTAACATACAAACCAGCCCCTTCCTGCAGGTGAGGAACACATGCAAAATGACTGTAATCTGTGCACCAGAAAATCTTGAGAGGCCATCTGCGGTGTACATTAACGTGCGATAGAAACGTGAAACACCAGTAGGGAGGCATGTGCTGCTGATGATACTGAAATTTTCCCCAGAGCATCCGTCAGCGTTTGACCACACACCGTGCTCCGTGGCCCAGGCTTCCTCTGCCTCCTTTGGGATACAGTGTGGAACCTAATCCCCTTGCAGGCCTGTGACCCAGTAACTGACTTCCCTCCCTGCATGCGTCTCTAGGGCCTGTGCACAACAGCATCTATCTCCATTGTATTGAAACATTTAGAAGACATCTGCAGGAGTCATTAAACACATTTGTCTCCTTTGGTGTTAAAGAAGACAAAACGGCAGATAGATGCCACTAGCAGTTTGTGGATTTTTCTTTTCAAACCACACAAATTCTGTCCTTTTATCCTCTTGTAGTCTTTTTCTGCAGTTAACAGATACTAAAGCTTATTAAGCAGTTCCTTGAAGGCTTTTTTTTTCTATTAAAACGCTGCTCATTCAAATACGCTGGTTTGGATGCTCTGCTGCTTGAGGGATTTCTCCTGGTTTGTTTTTTTAAGTCTGTTATGATGAGTTACCATGACAACGGTTAAGTTGTTTGCATGTGGGAGCAGCTGATTGAGTTTTCCACACCCCGAAGCCTTGAATTAGACCCCAGATCTAAACAAGTGGAAGAGGAGATATCAAGGAGAGCAAGAAAAACAAAGGTTAATCCATTTCTTCCCCTCACTGTCATGAGGAATAGAATGTTTGTGTAGGCAAAGACGCGAGATAGAGGTTGACGAGAAGGAGGTGGGATTGCAGTGGCTGTTATCAACAAAAGATGTAATTCTGGATACACTGCTGTGAAAGAGCGCCTCTTCACCCCAGATATTAAACTGATATTAAACTGTTGGCTGTGAATTTCCATCTATATTGTCTGCTAAGAGAGTTCACTTGTCAGCACGGCATGTGATGTCATCAACTTATTGCCAGGCTACAAACACAACACCGCAATGAGTTCTTGGCGATCTCTGATGATTTCAAACATCTCTTTACCTGCGCTGCACTTCCAATTTTGAACAGTTTCTCAACTGACTTTTATTTTATTTAGTTATTTCTTATTAGCTTGTTGTGTCAGAAAACAACACAATTTTTTTGTTGAGATAAAAAAAACATGATTTAATTCAGTTAAATCAAATGCAGTGGAAACTTTTTACCGAACTCTTGAAGTATTTGGAGGTATTAATTGGCTCCAAGGGGCGTGATGTGAACCCTCCAATGTGATTGTAGTTACTGGATGTAACTCCAGCCACTTGTATGTTGTAGGGCTACTTTTGGTGTGACCGGTTTCTGTTCTTTCGTCTCAGAGTTTAAAATCCTGAAAAGACTCTGCTTTGAATTTACCAAAGGTTGGCGTCAGTGTTGGCTGGGGTGCATCACCAACTCTGTGAAAGATTTGGAAGGAAAGAAAAAGTACGCTGTTTTTGTTTCTTCGAAGGAACCTTAACAGTTTGAAAACGTTTCCGGCCCAGCTATCTTGGGGATAAACGTAGCTCGCCGTGGTGCTGTTCATATGGAGTCAAACGGTTTCATATGTGTGGGATTTGACAGCTAAGAGTCAGAGGGTTAGACTGAGTCAGCACTCATTTCTTTCTTTCTCTGTTGTTGTATTTCACAATATGGGAGTCTGATTGTTCTGTCTCTTTTACTCCAACCATGTGAACCAGTTCAAGTATACAGGCCTGATAAAACGCATTTATTTTCTTTGGTCATTGCTGCTCGGCTTAATCGCATTAAAACACATCTGATCGAATCTTATCCAGCAAACAGTCAAACGGTTAACTATGGCCAGATTTGTGTCACATTACCTCTTCCACCCACTCACCCCACTCACCCCCACCCTCCATAAATTCTAACTTTTTGGGTGGAAACTACTCCGGGGAAAATGCTGTTAGGGTAATTCCATCCTCCTCTTCCTCGCCTGGGCTCATCACAGCTGCCTTGCATCTTAGTTTCCCCCCCTAGAGCGACTCAAAAAGAAAAGAAAAAGAAATCGGAAAAATATAATAGGCAAATAAAATATGAACATGAAACAGAAACTTGTGGAGATCTAGAGGGCTAAAATAGTGTGTTTTTAATCTATTTCAACCAATTTTTGGGTGTACAGCTTTTTTCTCTCGCTTGCACATGGTGCACCTCCTCTCTGCTTGGCTCCTCGCTCCCTTCAGCTCTGGTTGTAAACTTGACAGCGCGGTCAGTACAGAATTTCGCTTTCCTAGTACTCCTGCCGAGAAATTGGGAAAATAAACTCTGAATATCACTGTGCTACTGCCTGGATTACACAAATTCATCCATTATCCACAAGATTAAAACCACTTGACAGGTAAAGTGACTAATACTATTTATTTTGTCACGGTGGGATATTCTGCTGGGAAAGCCAGCCTCCTAGTCATCACGTGGATGTTACTTTCTCACATTTCACCCACTCAAATATAATTTTGTAGTTGACTAATGTGTATGAACAGTATAATTTAATAAACCAATCAATCAAATTTCAGGAGGTTGTTTTAAAATAATGCTAAGACTTTAGTAACCTTTTTCTATTTAAAAAAATGGCTTCAGTATGGTTGTCATTAAATATGTAAAATATGTAAATGTCCTTTTTTTCTGTTTGTGTTATTTTTCCCCCATCATTTTTATTGCCGCGTCCTCTTAGCTTTCCATCGTAATTTATTAAACAAGCTTCCCATCGTATAACTACAAGCGCTCAACTACATGATCTATATGATCTACATGATCCCAACACTGTAGATCACTCAAATGCATCAATATAAAACATTGTATCAATATTGACTTATGAACAATTTCCTAAAGACAAATCACCTTAGAACCCTAAATATATCTCCCTCTCTCAGAGTTTGCTGGCATCCTGTTTGTCCACAGCGGTAGTAACATTCATTGCTTCACTTTGTTATATTTTACCAGCCTATCCTGCCTATGCATTAAATTGGAAAATACTAATCTGGATTGGTGCACTAATAATGTGAGGAAACAACTTTTTAAAACAAATGAGGAAAGTTGCTTTTATTTTTTTCCTTTTTTTTATGTCAACCATTAGATGGCACTGTGTAACCAAGCTGACACATGACCATGGATGACGTGCATTTGATGACAGGACAGTGTTATTATTTCGACACTATTCACTATTGTATCTTCAGCGACAACTTTCGCTCGGAAAATGTGTATTTCGTTTACTACGACTTGCTCAAAAGTAAGATTACACAAGCAAGGAACCAGGTTATCCTCTGACATTCTCAATAAACTGCAGTAATTTGACATTGTACATAACAATTTAAACACTTAGCTGAAATACTGTGTAATATTTCAGGAACAGTGCTAGTTAAACTTACATGTATTGCAAGAGCAGGAATAAAAATCTTAAGTTTTGAACTCGGTGACCTCTGTATGTTTTCTGTTTTGTCTCTGCATGGTGGCTTTTTATTTTTTATTTTTTTAAACTCCTTCTGTACCACAAGCCAGAGTAAAAGATGTTCAGGGTAGCCATGACGACAGCTGCGATATGTTTTTGAGCAGTACATTATTTTAAAAGATTTTGCCAAATGAACGCATGTGTTTGTGTTTTCCAGGATTTGGTGTTCACAGCCTCCAGGCCTGACGTATTGGGACACCAAGACGTCAAGATCCACAGCAGAAACTCTTCCACGGTCCGGCCCTGCCAGCCCGCACTGCCACCCAAATTCCTGCTAGCCGCCACACCAAAGGTAAGAGCATGAAATCCAGAGGAAGACGTTCCTGCGAGTTCTCTGCGTAGCTGTGTGGACACTTGATGGGTGGAAGACAGGCAGGCGTTTGGGTGGTCGTGGAAACAGAAGAGGGAAGCGCTGTGATTGTTGCTTTTGTTGGTTTTAACAATGAGAAGCTCTTATCTGTGAAATGCGTAACTGTGTGTGGGGGGTTACCATAGTGCCTTCCAGCTGCACTTAAAACAAACAGGGCCTCTAAAAATGGGCTCTTTGCACAGGTTATTCGCCAGTTGTTATGCTTCCTCTTGACCCCCTCAGAGACACACACAAATACACACAGACGCAGAAGCTGCTGATTCAGTGAAACTGGTCTGCATCCATTGACTGACCACATTCGATCTGTACAGAAGTATTAACGCTTGAATTTCTAATATTGTCATTCAGTGCAAATATTTTCATTTCAACTGATGTATTCAGGTTTCATGTTTTGCAAGTAATAAAGCAAACCTGGTCAAAGAATAAAGCCACTTCTTAAACGTTTTGTTTTCCAGGTGACAGCCGTTCCCATGGAGCGTTATTGTGAGGACCGCAGTGCAGAGTACAAGTGGCAGGTGACACGCGGCGGAGGCGGCGCAACCTTCAGGCAGTGTTTTCTCTACGGATCCTGTGAACTTGCCTCAGTTTGGGGTGTACGGACTAATGCCTTCCACCCAGAAAGCCCTGGCGGTGTGATGGCCCTAAAACCTCATCATGGCTGGTCCTTCATACGGATACCTGGTGAGGCTTGTCTTTGTGCATCAATTTGCATGAATATTTTCAAATATGAACAATCCATAGCAACCGTATGCATCACCTGAAGAAAAAAAAAAAAAAACATACCTGAAATGCTAACTTAAACTTGGTCAATCATTTTTGATATCTTCAGTTAGAGAAGCATGTTATTTTCTTTACATTTGTTCTTATCCCATTTTAACTGGAGGGAAAAATAAGGGCCCGTGGGAGAAACCACAGAAGGCGATCGGGGGTCAGCAGGGCCGACGCACGCTCTGTCCCTACGTGCGTTTCTTCCAGTCACTGAAGTTCTGATAAACACATTCTGCAGAACTTCATTCACATGAACATACACAACTTATCCATTAAGGTGTGAATTCAGGATTCTGTCAGTTTCTGGACTTTCCAGCCAATTTATGGCTTATCAGAAGAGCTTGGCCTGTTGAGTGAAGGGGTCAGCCGGAGTAGAGGGGAAGGTGATTTGCTGCCAAGGTTCAGATGACTGAGGATGTCCAGGGTCAGAGGTCGCTACGTTTTTACAGACAACACGTCCGTTCTCACTAACCTGCTTCACCCCCCCATGCTCTGATTAAGTACCAGTGTCGTGGATTCTGATGACTGCTCTCTTTGCGCTTCGTGAGAAATTGATGCATGTGTCCTTAGCTGATAAGCCACTGTACTACTTTTATGCTCTTGAGTACTTTAAGATGGATTTTTGCAGGGCATTGTAGTGCATTGACGATTATTTCATTTGTTCAAACAATAACATCTCTAAAAGCCTTTTAAATCCTCTGAATGTATCATAATGTTTGCTTGAACTCATTGGTGTGTTTGTGGGAGCATTTGCATGTAAAAGTGAGAAACAAAACAAGTATTTGTGTATCTGTGTGAGAACAGCCTGAAAGCTCTTGTGAAGTTAAACGGAGGCATACAAAGCGAGGAAGTTCAGCTGCTGCTCATTGTTCGAGTGCTCAGTTAGGTAACGCTACTACATGGTCTGTCTATGTGAGAGTAAGTGTGTATATGCGTGTTGTTTGTGTACAACTGAGCACATTCAGGGAATTGTGCGGTGCTCACACAGAGCCTGAGGTGTCTCTCAGGTCGCCGCTCACACTCTCCCACGCTCTGTCCTCACACACAAACCGAGGACAGGCTTCACCTCTGTCTCTCTCTCTCCCTAACAGACAAGACCGTGCGCCGGTCTGAAAATCGGTATCTTGCCACGGCCTTTCAGTCCGTCTGGTCTCCCACTTCTTTCTCAGCCTCAGTAGGAAGGAAGTGACCCAACAGTCCGGCACCCGTCCTGCACTGAACACATTGTTGCCACATCAAGGCTCAGATATGTACAGTAGCTCAGCTGAAGTTTCCCACCCTCCCGCTCCTCCGTACTCCCAGCCCCACACCTTTAGAACAAATGGCAGAGCTGAATAACTGTTTGTTTGAGTGCCATGGCGTGAGTAGCACTGCCCGCTGATATCGATGGAGCAATCTAATCAGAGGACTTATTAGTAATCAGGCAGTAGAGGAGGAAAAAAACAATTGAAGCTGTAATGGTTTGGGCCACAGATTTCATTTGTTATTGTGTGGGCAGGATTTCCCAGAAGGAAAGATGTGTTTCATTCAAAAAAGCTTCAGTTGTCTGCAGTATATTATTAATATTTCTAAGTAATGACAATGAAATGTTGCTGCACCTGAATGAGGTTTGTCAGTGGGAATGATAGAGAAAAAAAGATTTATGATTAAAAATGAAAACTGCTTTAATGCTTTGTTGATAATATTCTAATCAAAATGTACTATTAAAGGATCGCTCAATTAAAGTGACTTAAAGATCATCCATAATCAGCAAAATAAATAAATAAAACACAGGATGATCAACAAATT
>JAOWBL010000017.1:12066039-12076542 GCA_028564865.1 Zenarchopterus dispar | reverse complement strand
GGAATTTCGAAAACTAGAAAAATAGTCTAAAACACTCTTTTAATTTTCTTGAAACAAGTCTTTTCTTTTTAACTTAATTAGAAATTAGTTTTTGCAGTGTACTTTCAGCCAAATAAATAAGACTCTTCAGGAGATTGACGTATCCTTATTAGACTCCACCCTAAAGAGATTACTTCCAAGTAGCAAATACACCTGGTTCACCTCGAAGTGTTAAACATTCTCAAGAAAAAAATAAAAGATTATATTTGCCAGAAAAACATCTAATGAAGGACAAACTGAACAAAAACATAATAATAGATAAAGGCATATCACAAATCCAGACAGTGTGCAGCTGCTGTTTTCATAATTTTTTATCTTAAAAAGCCAGAGTTCTGAAACAGCAGCGTTTTGATGGAGTTGACTAAAGATGAACGATGAGCAGACTGACGGGAAGAAAATATATGGAGACAGCTCAGACAGTAAATCAAGGGTATTGTAGGTGATGTGATGGCATGGAAATGCATTCGTTTCGATGGCTCAGGGTCTCAAGTGTTTGTTGAAGCTATGACAGAGGACAGAAGCAGCTGGATGAGCTGTGAAATATATAGGAAGATAGTCTGTTCAGATCAAGCCGAGACAGGACATAGAGCCTCATAGAACAGATGGAACGTGACCCAAAACATACCGCAAAATTAACCCAGGAGATTTCAAAGGCGAGGAAGCCAAATGTTCTCCAGTGGCAGAGTCAGTGATCTACATTACAAAAAGAGTTCAACTTATTCAAGGTTTCTTTAGGTGATCTGGCTTAACTAAGCCTGACAGGAAGTGCTGCAGTGCTGGTTAGCAGCTCGGTAAATCAACCCAACTTTTGTGACTCTGGTCACAAAATCTAATCACCAATCAAAATCATGACTCTGGAGATGTATTTAATTAAAAAACTGTAATCTAATGCAAGAATTTGAATATTTATACCATAGCTTGATGCTGATGGAAAGCTTTATAGCTGCTGCTGTTGTTTGGTGCCTGTCTATCAGAGGGCCAGGGAAGCTTCCTTCCATTTTGCTGGAGAAAAGCTGTTAATGAAAAGAAAAAGCTGTTAATGAAATGAAAGTATGAACGAATAAGCCTATCGATGTAGCTGCCGGATCATCAAAGCATGAGCAGATCTGATTATTTATTTCATTAGATTTAAGGAAAACAAAATGTTGATGGCTTTTTCGCTTCACTGCAGAAATGAAGAGCTTTTTTTTTTTTTCAAACACATCGTATGCAAAATAAAAATGAGCTTGAGAAGAAATTCTTTTTAACTTGTAGTAGGTTCACTGGTACAGCATGGCAGCGTGACAGAAATAGCTTTCCTTGGTGTTTGTGCGGGCTCTGTCTCATTTAAACTTAATTAAAAGGAACCTCCCCACAAAATGATGGGATTCTCACTATAGAACTCCTTTTCTAGTTTTTATTATGAACATGATTTGACTGCGACTGCTGTGGAGGACTGTGTTTGTGAAGAGGGTGGTGAAGACTTTGGTATTTCAGGGTCATGCTGCTTGTTTTCCGATTGTGTATTTAAATCTCGGTGTGTGTGTGTGTATGTATCTGTGTATCAGACTGTGAACGAGAGGCATGCTAGCTCTGGTCCTGCAGCTCACATTAGACTGTGGGAAATGCAGTTTTGCCTTCCTGTCCCTTCAAAGAAACCCAACTCTCCAGCAAAATGGCAGGAAGCTTCCCCGGCCCTCTGATAGACAGGCACAAAACAACACAGACGGCCAGCCTCACCACATCACAGTCTGAGTCTGCCCCTCAATCTGCATTTAACTGGCACCGCTAACTGTCTGTGGTATTCAGAGGTTTTTGTTTTTTTTTCTTTCCAACAGCATAGAAAAACAAAAGAAAACAGCCAGCGGACTGTATAAAGGAACTGAAATTTCCTTATAACCTATTAGGATGTCTACATAAAGGAAAGAAAAAAAAATCTGTCAAACTTAATGAACTTGGTGATCCAAAATAGACTGAAGGGGGAGACATTAGCCATATTATTCCTTCATGATCCTTGACCATAGAGACCCAATAAGATCATGTTAACTCTGTTCTTATCCAGCAAGATTTCATCTGTGGTGTGTCTCGAGCCGTAGCAGGCAGCCCGATCAGTCTTAATAATATAGTTAACAGTGTGCGGCTGCACTGTGGTGAAGTTAACCAGCAAAACAAGTTGTCCTCATTTGACTTCCCTTGGTTCCCTTGGTTCCCTAAGCCTTAAAAGTCCAGGAGACGTGCTCTTCGTGAATATGAAGAGGAGACGGTGGTGCATGTCTGAGCATGTCCTGTATATGTGCATATCAGTGCAGTTCATCACTCACTTTCTGTCATTCTTTGTCTGGCAGGCATTTCTGAGAATGCACGTTCTTGTAAATATTCTTCTTCCCTAGTTGATCCACTAAATAGAGTCAGATTTTTGGGCTGTATTTGTAAAACTTGTTGTAAAAGTCCTTTTTTTCTGTCCGGGGCTTAACTAGCAGCTATCAAAACCTCCTACTGGCATCTGGCTCTTAACTACCCTGATGCTGTCGCTGTTAGAAAATTAAGTTTATATCTGATTTTGTCAATATGTGCAGGAGCAGCAAAGTAGTGTCAGGCTAATATTTCCATCATCAGCAGTGCTGAACAAGTGTTGCCCATTGACTTATTGATTGCACAGTGTAATGTATCATTATACAGTGAGAAGCTGATGCGTGGTTCGATCGTGGAGCCGACCTGCTCCGTGGCCTCCCATCTGTCTCTCTTTCTCACATAACCGTCCATCCATCTTGCTTTACCAGCTCTTACTCTGCAGTCACACACTGTTGTTTGTGTCCTCTCTTTTGGGCGCATCTGTCTTGCTTTCCTCTGGCTGGTGAGGGCAGCTCCACTTTTTTTTTTTCTTTAGCTTTGGCAGCAGAAGCAAGAGGGAAGGGGACGGGGCAGGACAGAAGACTGTAGTGGCGTATTAATGAAATTAGTGCTGTACTTGGTTTGGGAGTATCAGGCGCCAGGCACCAGGGCTGTACTAGGGTTAATTAGCTGGCAGCACGCCTCTAATTGGGTCAGGACCATGTCAGGCCCCTGGCTCTGGCCCTACAGGGATTGAATTACAATGTCGGGGGACAGACAGCAGGAGGGAAGAAGAGAGGGTGTGTGTGTAAGGGGGGGTGGAGGGTGGCAGGGAGAGTCTGTTGTGGTGGAGGAGGGATGGATGGAGAGCTTGCTAGAGGGTGTGGAGGCAGAATGGGGGAGAGAGGAGGGACGGGAGTGTAGCTTAATCTGCCAGCAGGCGGTAAGGATAGCCTGGATTGGAGTGAAGCGGATGGGGGTGGTGGTGGTGGTGGGGTGTTATAAAGGGGGACAGGGCAGGTGGTGAAGCTTGATATGTGTATCCATAGCAACCACAGAGCGGTGCAACGCTGCATGCAATTTGGTTGTGTTTTGGGGATGTGGTCCTAACACAGACCTCGTCATTATCGTTTGATGCTTTTTAAAGTTGTTTTTTTGTTCTTTTCGTTGCATTTGAATCCAGAAATTAATTTAAAAGTCGCGTATTTAGAGTGATGCATTTCTCACCACATGTTCAGTTAGGATTTCGCATGCAGTCTTCCAATGTGCTCTCATCAGCTAGTTTATGATTCTGTTACCATATAAACTAATATTTGCTGAATCTTTAAGGCCAGTGAATATTAGAATTATAGTTATACATAAATTCAGTTGTAGCCCCAAAAAGCTTTTCCAAATTTATTTTAAATACGTGGTTACTACGGTCCACGGAGTTTGATTTTATTTATTTATTTTTTTTTTACAGTTATGACCAGTGATCATGCGTTTCTCTAAAACCACATATAGCTCATAATATAAACCATGAGTGTTACGTTGGAACAGCACAGACCACCAAGCCCTCCCAGATAGCAATCATTAATTTTTTTGGCTTTTCTTTTATAGGCTATGGCGGCAATATTTAGAGTGTATGCAGCACTAAATGTTTTTGAACTCGGCCACCTCTCTCTCTAAGCCACATTTCTGGGCTTTAGGAAGTCTGAATGGTTGCATGTTTTCGCTTTTTCATTTTTTTTACAGTCTGGTTCAATCTGTTTCCTTTTGATTATTTAGCATTTTCCTTTGTGCAGATAATTTCCTTGAAGCTTGAATGCCACTGAGTATTCAGTATATTTGTGGTCAGATGATCCCAGCACTCAAAGACCAGAACATAGTGTCACTAGTGCAGGCAAACATCAGATAGGCACTTTCTTAACAGACAGAATTGTTTCCCTGTTAATGCATCCATCATAATCCAGTTATAAACAAGAGATTTATCCTGACTCATACAGCTCTACTGTGTGTACTGAAATAATAGCATCCAGCTGTTTAATAGAGGATTCACAATTGATGCCCTTCAGGAGTAAGTTTACACACATTCAACATTTAGGGATATCAGGCCACCAAGGTACTCAGACTAGGGATTTAACCCATCTTCAAGCATGACATTGGACTCTGCCTTAATGTAATCTGCTAAACAGAAACAGATGAATGGAAGGAGGTTGAGCAATGTTGCCTTATATGAGCATTTGCGTCTTTGCCAAAGGGTGGTTTGCGTTTTGCTGCTTGTATGTGCAGCCCACAGGGTAAGCGGGTGCCCTTGACTGAACAGCAGTCATGGTTAGACTGGCACCTGTGGTGAGGAGCCACCGTCTGATCTAAACCTCAACAGCACCGCAGCTACCACCGTTCTAATATTGCCTCGCTGTAGCCGGAGCCACCACAGACCTCCTCACTCCGTCTGGACCCTTTTCTTTTTTTCCCGCGCGTCTCAATCGTTCCCCTTTTCTCATCCATTTACTTTTTGGGTGATTCGCTTTCTTGACGCCAAGGCCAGTTTAATGGAAAGATGAATCATTTACTGTATCTTAAGGCAAGTAGTGCCCTGGACTTCTTTGGCACAGAACAATATTTTAGCAGTAGTAGTTCATAATAGCCTTCCTTTATAGTAAATCAAGAATTGTACCAGATCTGCTTCAAATTTAGCTTGTCTCTTGCTATTAGTCCACTGAGTATCTTTTATTATTCCCCTGAGGTAACTCTCCCATCTTCTTTTTCTCAGTCATCAGTATTTTTGGCCCAGTTCATTTCAGCTTCTTATATGCAATAGCAGGACGTAATAAGCCATGACAAAAATATTGATACTTGACGCTTTCTCACTGCACTTACACTCAGCAGACACTTTACTAGACACACCTAGTATACCTACTAAAGTGGTGAGTGTATGTATATATAACAATAAAGTGGCCTGTGAGTGTATTTTGGCTTGTAACAACAGGTGATGCTATTCATTCAGAAATACCAGCTGTTCCGTCAGTTTAACCCTCAATTTTCCTCTTGTGACAAGCCAAAAAAAGATCTCCACTTGAGTTGTCCAAGGAAGCAAAAAACAAACTTGAAGACATGTACTTCACTTTAATTCAGAGGTAATCTGGGTCTAAATGACTTTTCTGTCTGTGCGGCCAAGTCTGAAAGGACTTGACAGGCTAACACCCCTTCGCAGTGACCTGCCGGTGAGATTTTCGGTCCCTCCCCAGAGCATTTTGTCTTTTCATCTCTTCTATTAGTTCCTCTTTAACACCTCTGCAGGACCTGACCTTTTTAAGGAAGCTATACCAGTGGGGTGATAGGTCAGGGTTCAGCTTGAGAACAGATTAGCATAGATGGGTATTGCTTAAAATTCAAGAAATATTCATTTCCTTGGTGAGTTTTGTTGGACTATCAAGAACATTGGACATTTTAGTGCAGGTGTTTATTTTACATGACTAAGATGTGGGAGGATATTAGTATTATTAATATTATTATTATTATTATAGCTCACGGTCACTTTACATTTTCAGGTTTTGTCTTTTGAATGAACAAAATATGACGTTAATGAATTTGGTTGCACCACAATGACAAATCAAGGAAATAAGGGTTATTATATATGTAATAAATCTTTTTTTATCTCAGATTTTACTGCACAAACTAGTTTATGAACAAGTGTCCAGCTCGAGTGCAAGATGACCAAGCCTGACTCTCCCATGGGGACTGTCTTGTAACCCTGGCCCGACCCTGTCACCTGACCCTGGCCTTAGATTCCCCCCACTTGGGGCCATGACCCCTTGGTCAAACGCCACCATGTGCCTGTCGCTGGGTTGATGGTCGCCCCGGCCTTTTACCTAATTCTGCCATTGTGGCAGATGACGTTAATTCCTCATCAGCCAGACATGAAGAGAAGCACTTCAGAAGCAGACCCAGAGTCAGAGTTGCCCTCCCCTCAGACTGACCGGTCAGTCATTTGAAGGCCAGCGAACACCTCGCGGTGTCAGCTGTAATGCGGCTTAGACCAACTGCCAGGTCTATTTGTTCACCTTTAGTGCCATAGTGTGAAATGGAGTGTAAATCTCTTTCTCACTATTTTGTCTTTCTTTCTTTTCTTCCTACTTTTTCTTTCTATTTGCTCTCAGCAGTCCAGTCCATGAGGATACAGGCTTTATTAAAAAAGATTAACAGATCAACCCCTAATCTGATCCACTTGAGTAAAAGAGCGAGAAGATGAAAAATAATCATTATATGATGACGGTGGTGTCTTTATCTAAGCTTCTGTATTTAGTTACAATCGTCAACAAAGTTTTAAATGTGGGTTTGACATCTCAACTGTGTAGAGTTACCGTAAACTGGAACTCTTCTTATTTAGGTGCTTTTTGGTTCTAATTCTTTATTTTTCCCTTTTTCAGATAAGGAAAGCCTGATCACTGAAAGTGGAAAGCTCCACACGTTGGATATCCTTCTGAGTCGACTAAAGGCCCAGGGGCACAGAGTTCTCATCTACTCCCAGATGACGCGCATGATAGACCTGCTGGAGGTACAAATACAAACCCCAGTGTACACACACACACACACACACACATTTAACAGCTTATGAATATTCATACCCTCGCTTGCATTAACACCAAACACGCTGAGGTCTGTTTATATTTTTACATATATCTGTTTTTGTTCTAAGTTGTTTAAATCATCTGCTTCCACCAGTGGGGTATTGAGCCACGGTACCTCTAATAAGCGCGCCTGTCCCTGGTTAGCGCAACCATTAGCCGGCTAATTAACAGGTCAGGACTAATTAAAGGGGTCTCATCTGCAGGGGAGGCAGCCAGATGGGAGTGATGACTGGAAGTTGTGAGGGATAAAGGCAGGTGGAGAGATGAGAAGGAGGTGGGAGTGGCAAGAGCCTTGGGGTTAAAGAAAGAAGAAATAAAATAAAAAGATGAAAGCTCGTTAGTTACTTCTGCTAGGAAAAGGATAAATACTGGCAACAGCAACAGACATGCACTGGATAAGAGCTGTGAGATGCTTAGTTGGGCACACTGTCAACAGTATGTTAAATATATGATCTTGGTATTTCTTGAAATAAGAGAGGTTTCAATTTAAATATCAAATTTAGAAGTACTTCCTAGGTTTGAAGTCTCTGGGTTAGCTATAATCCGACTGGACACCAGAGGCTGTCGGGGTGAAAGTTAAAATAAACTCAGAAGTGTAAAATGTGTATTACTGCGTTGTCTTTTGGAAGAAACAGCAGTGAAAATCGGCTTTGACAGCACTGCAATCATACGGCAACAATCTAGATGCAGCTCTCTATTGTTGCCTTCGTATTTGCCGTAAACATCACTGCAGAGCCAAAAGCCTCTGGCATGATGTCATCGGGAATTCCTTCCCCTTTCACAAAGTGCAGAGCTGTTTCTCAGGCCAAACCTTTTGATACCAGATGGGCTCGACCCAGGTGGTTAAGGACCATCTTTGTGTGTGTCTTTAATAATATGTTGAAACCACTTGCGTTTAAGGCTTTAAGAAAACGGCAGTGTTATAGGAAGAACGCTCAATATGGCTGAGAAAATGCAGGTCAGCCTTTCTGATTTACACTGATTCTCACTGGCTGTCCTAGTCTTAGTTGTCTCTTTTGGTTACGATTTCCTGGTCTTCTGAGCCAATTTGACTGCTCCTTATAGTGTAATGGAAAGCGATACAGGGATGGAGGGATGACAGCATCTCCCCTACTAATGGACTAAAGACAACCGCAAAGGAATTCATACTTTCACCCAGTCTGGCTTCAGCTTTCCTCTACCATATTATCTTCCTCACTGGTTGAAGAAAACAGTTTTGCAGATGGAGATGATTTCCTGAAAATGAGACTTCGAGTCCCAAGCTAAGTCTGGCTGAAGCTAATCCCCATCATTAGTGTTATTGTTTTTGTCGCCTGTTGGCTGCTGGTTCTTCTGGTGACATAACGCTGTTGTGTGACGGATCGCTGATCGGTGCGGGCTGAAGAGAAATAACACTCTTTGCTTTTTCTGGACGCAGTCGAGAGCGGAGAAGGAAAGCCAAATCATCGGCCTCCTGCTAAAGTTGCACGTCTGCGGCTGCTTAGTTGATACTGAACTCTGTTGCAAGCAGCGGTGGGGGTTAATCTTTCACTGACTTTTGGGTACCACAGATAAAGAAATTCAGAAGGATTTAAGGGAAAAATTAAAAGAAGCTTGTCAGCCTTTATTGTCAATCAACTGGATTGAATAGAAGCAGATGAAGCGTGCATTTTGTGTTATGTACAAGAGTTAAACATCGCAAAGGGTTGGATTAACCGTTTACTTAAAACAATCCAAATATATTAGCAGGAAAAAGGAAATTTCATAATTCTTGTCAAGATAATTTATCTTCTGATCTGTTTTTCCTCCCTTAAACCACCCAACAACTCTGATATATGAACAGCAATTTTATTTTTTTTGACTAAACATGATTGTTAATGGGCCTCTGAGAGTTGAAGGATGAAAATAAACATTGTGTGCATTCAGGTTGACCCAACTGTTTGTCTTGATTTATAACGTTTGCGGAGAACAGAGCTGTGGCATTGTCACTTATGGTTAGCGCTTACTGAAACACGTGATTAGAGCAAATTGCCAGCTGTTGAGGTTTATATTTCAGTGCAGAAATGCTCTCAGAATAAAACCTCAGTGCCTAAAAACTTGACTCGCAGAGTGGCATCTCATGTGATCATTTTCTGAAACGTTTATTCTAATGATTAAGAGTTATGTTTGGATGGCTGAGTCTGGCTTTCTTTAGAGCAACGATGTCTGCAGCATTCTGCTTTGTGAGGTATCGGGAGCCAATTCAACAATGTCAGCGGCGTTTTGGAGAGCACTGGGCTAATGGTCCCTAATGCAGTGTTCACTCAGAGCAGATGGTTGTTGCTGGGAACAGAGCCAGACAAACAGAGGAGGGCATGCTCTGGCAGGACTGAGGCCCCGGGTGTCATGACGGGGGTTCGGGAGGGGTCACAGAAAACATGGTGTCAAATCATTGAGATCATTGGTAAATGATTGCGTGAGGTGAGTTGTGATGGCTGCCGGTGATTATGACGGGTTCATCGGTTCGGGCGTATCGACATGTTTTATGGAGGAGGTCGCAAGTTCAGGGCAGTGAGCGTCACCTCATCAGTGCTGCTGGGCTTCAGACTTTAAAGTCCCTCCCATCAAACAGACGGGAAAGCTCGGCAGAGATGTCAGTCTCTGTGTTTTTTTTGTCTCTCAGGGTTTGGTTTGAAGTATAAACTCCAACAAATGCACATAAAAAATGTGGGATTTTAATATTTTGGACAAACATTTGTTATCACGGAACATTTTTTTTACATTAAATATTTATATTTCTTAGCTCTTGGAACTGGACAAATTGACCTGAAGGATTTGTCTTTTCCTCAAAGAAAATTATAAGTCGGTTGTATATTTGAGAACTTCTTAAATCCAGCGTACAGATGCCATTGACTATTCCCCAAGCAGAGGCTGAAAAACCATTTGAGACTTACAATTTCAACAAGTTTGGAGAGAAAAAGTCTGTCAGTTTCATAATCGATAGAGTCGATCCAAGAAGATTCCTCAGTCAGACCCAGAAATTCAGACCTCTGCGCTTTTTCGTAATTTGAATGCAGAATTTCATCCATTTGATGAACAAAGTTTTTTTTGAAAAGTAAAAACAAATGCGATTCTTTTGGTAATCAACAGACAATCAGTCATTTTTCTCTGATTGGGCATGACATCTTTGGTCCAACAAACATTTGCTACGCACTAGTTTCTGGAGTCAGTCGTTCAAAATGCGATTAATCTGATCTGAGTGCAGCAATTTTTTTTTTTTTTTAAATCTGGCAAAGATCAGACTAAATGGGAAGCTCTGCACATTATTCATAATATAATTGTTTCCTTCTTTTGTTTTTGGGGGGTTGGATTGTCCCATCTTCCTAGGAGTACATGGTTTATCGTAACCACACCTACATTCGCCTGGATGGATCCTCAAAGATTTCTGAACGTAGAGACATGGTGGCAGACTTCCAGAGCCGGTGGGTAAAGGTAGAATATGATCCTGTGTGTCTGTGTGTGTGTGTGTGTGTGTGTGTGTGTGTGTGTGTGTGTGTGTGTGTGTGTGTGTGTGTGTGTGTGT
>JAOWBL010000017.1:12050274-12065939 GCA_028564865.1 Zenarchopterus dispar | reverse complement strand
TTTTTTTTTTTTTATATATATATATATATATATATATATATATATATATATATATATATATATATATATAAAAAATAAAAAAAGCTTCGCTCCCTTGCAAACATGATTTCATGATGAAAGCTGGCCAAACATAATTTGCAATATGTATACGAAATAGAAAAACTTAATTCTCCCAGGACCAATGACGCACTCAGAGAACACAAAACTGATTGATAGGTTTTGATGTTTTCTTGTGAAAAGTCCGTTTAAATTATGGATGTTTCATCCTGACAAGCGTGAGGATGGATCAACGTCTTCTCTGGGAATGGTCAGAGTATCCCCAGGAAATTTCAGGGAAACCAGATTGTTTGCTTGAGACACCAAGACAAGGACTAAGCACAGTTTGCTATTCGCCCTTAAATTAAATCACTTTTTAGATTTCTGTTTTGCCATGAATTACAAACATTTCATCTCAGCGAACCAGAAAGATCCAGAAAGATCTTGCCTCTCCAACTTTGTAAACAGTGAACGTGGGATTTCAGTTTGCACAACAGCCTTTCAAGCATCGAACCCTTTTATTAAATCTCCATTTTTTATTTTACTCAATATTGGTCACCCACTCTCCATTAAAACTGATTTTTTTTTTCTCTGTCAAACCTGCAGAAGAAGGAAGAGTCCGAGAACAAAAGGAAAAAAGAAGTGAACCTTGTCATCTCCCATGCGCCCTCGGCCGACAACTCCAACCTGTCAGCTGACGGAGACGACTCATTTATCAGCGTTGAGATGGACTCGGCCATGCCGAGTCCTTTTAGTGAGGTGAGGGAACCCGGTGAAAAGCAGGAGTGATGGAGTGCCTGTGTTTGACTGAGAGAGTTGAAGAATGAAACATCTGTTTGTTGGATAAGACGAAAAGTGGAGATTTATTTAACAGGCTGCTTGATCCAGCAGGTTTCTTGGCTGTTGTTCACAAACGGCCTCCGCTTTTTTAAATTGTGTTCTTTTAAATTCCCTTTCTCTTCTCAAGCTTTGTTTCCCATTTCTTCTGCTTTTCGATCACACTTCTCTCCATTTGGGTCCCTCCAACCCTTTGTGGACTCTTTATTGCTTTGCCATATTCGTCCAAACTTTTCCATTGCATGCTTTGCATCCTTTCCTTCCTTGCTTTCCACTTTGCTCCTGACGCTGTTCCCTTTGCCGCACTGACCTGGTTCCTGATCCCTCGTGGTGCTGACCCCCAGCCTGTGTATCTGTCTGTGTGTGCCCCTCTACGTGGACAGATCTCCCTGAGCAGCGAGCTCCAGCCCGGCTCGTTACCTCCGGACGCCGATGCAGACGAGAGCAGCAGCGACATGCTGGTCATCGTAGATGATCCCGTCTCCTCTGCGCCGCAGTCTCGTGCTACCAACTCCCCCGCCTCGGTGTCTGGATCAGTCTCTGACAACATGAATGGTGAGAAAATAATGTTTATGTTTTATTAACACTTAGTTTTTTTTGTTTTTTTTTTCTAGTACATAGCTTCAGAACGGCGCTGCAAAGCGTTGAAATTTAGATTTTGGTTTCCCGGTTCCACAAATTTGACTATTTGTGTGTAACTGCTGCTGAGCTGGGGGTAAACAAAGTTGCATAAAACCGCCTTTAAATAAGACATAATAACTTTTAAAAAATCAATGTTAGTGTTTTTGACAGGATATGGATGTGTTTGCAATGTGATTACCAGCTCAAAAAAAGAATTCATCCAGTTACCGGATGAGATTTGCAGGATATTATGACATCATAGTTCCAGATAAGAGCAGAATCGTCTAAGCCTTTTTGCTCTGAGGGGTGGTGTGATCATGTCTAACCGATTAGTGTCTGCAGGGTCTCACATCAGTTGCTGCATAAAGATTGATAGCACCAGCTGGAATGCAAAGGATCAACATATTTAAATGTTTCAGGATTTTTTTTTGGCCTTATCTGCAGTTTAATAGTGTGCTGTGTGCTCTGGGATCCAGATAGCAGTATGTTTTTGCTTCTGGATCCAAACTTTGGGTTTCCTGCAGTAAGTAATCCATCCTTCACTGGTGGCTTGTTGAAACCCACGCGGGATATTTGCTGACATGCTAAAAGACTCTTGCCAGTAAGACTCTTGATGCCCCCCTGATAACTGAGGTCCCAGCGGGCTAGGAGAAACTGGATGTCTTCAGAGACTAGATGATGGAATTACGGAGGACAACACGAGAAGCTACGAATAAAGAATGACTTCATAAACTTGGACAAAAGAGTCGAAAGGCAGGATTATTGAGTTAAGCAAGATGGCAGGGTTTGAGGGGAAGATTTATGTGCGTGCTTTGGTGTTGGTGACAGGATAAGCTATGAAGTACAGCATTAAGAGCAAAACATTCACAGAAAACGCAGACGTCCAGAGCGATGTGGGCAGTTTGAGAGAGAGGGGAGAAGCTGCTGGGGATTAGGCACGTCACCATCGAGCCAAGCTTTGGCTCTGGTTCTGCAAACTGTACGGAAAATGAGAGCAATATTCCTGTTTTTGCTTGAGCCTGTATTTATGGTGATGATGAATAATAATTAATGTTTAGTAGTTCTTCAATGCAGTAAATTTACCACCATATGTTTGACAGACTGGGCCGAGGCCAAATCAAACAGCGCAGATGATTTTGGGTAGCCTATATAAACTTATTTCTGTTTGATGTATCTCTTAAGGTGTTCAAACAGAATCAGAATCGATTTTATTCGCCAAATTCGAATTTGATTCAGCAGGCCTAAAAGAAAAGTGAAAAAAATAAAAGCTACATGAATCAAAAATATGCACACTATATACAAACAGAAGCATTATTTATAGACATGAAGGTATTAATGAATTCATCAACACATACATGGTGTAAAATAACGGAAAAGTATTTATCTTATTTTAATTTTTGCTTTCACTGTCCGTTGACCTCAGGTGTTTCAGCTTCGGACGCTGCCGGTCCCGGCAGAGGCAGGTCGGGGCGGAGTCGTGGGCGACCCAAGGGGTCAGGAGGCGGGGCTAAATCTGGAGGGAAAGGACGCGGGCGGAAGTCGACGGCGGGAAGCGCAGCAGCTATGGCTGGAGCGATGGCTGGAGCAGCCGCTGCTTCAGCTGCAGCGTACGCAGCTTACGGCTACAGTGTCTCAAAAGGTTAGTAAATAAAGCAAAGAGCCTAAAAGCACAGCAGAGGAATCTAAAAAAAAAATAAAATAAAGTGTGTGTTGAGATGTGCTCTGTTTATATGTTATCTACTTTCCTAAAGCCCAAGCCACTTCTGCATGTCAGCCGTCCCTTAAGCTCTTCACTTCAAAGGGACAAGATGATTATTATTACTGTGTATTGTGGAGACCCCACTCCCCAAAAACTGCCCACTAAGACTGTCATTAAGTCATTCTGAAATGAGGCACACTGCTATTTAACAATGGAGGTAATTGTAACTTTTTCCATCCTTTCCCTCAGCCGGCGTCTCCACGTCCAGCCCCCTGCAGCCCTCCCTGGGCCGGTCGGGTACCAGCCCAGCCTTCAACCCCAGCAGAAGCTGCTCTCCCCAGGCCAGAGGAGGCACCGCTACCCTCACCCCCCACAAACCACTGGCCCTCGGCCACCACCACAGCAGCCACGGCGCTGTCAGGAAGAGCAAAGGCCCCGGCGGTCCAGGGGCCCGATGATGTACTGGCGCACACTGAACGCACGTGCCCTCAGTGTACAACCCACTTACAGAAAACTGACCCGCTTTTCACTGTGAACCCCACAGAGGCCTGTGTGTAAGCTACTAGAGAGCGCAGTAGGTGCCGTCTCTACCAGCCTTCCCATTCGTTGTTTGTTTTACCGCAATGCGTCTGCTTCAGCCGACAAAACTGGCCGCGAGTCATTTTTCTTTTCTTTTTTTTTTTCATTACAACGAGAGTATTTTCGAGAAGACAAACTTTTCTATCTGCGACGGGAATCTTTTTTTTTTGACTCGCTGCCCCGCGCTGGCACGAACACAGATTTGAAGCAACACGTGTACCTTCAAAGGGCTTTTTCAAATGTTCGCGCGTGCCGGGGTTAGTGAGACAAACGGGTTCCCGTCGGATGCACTGAGCCACGTCTTCCACGTTTCCGCGTTATTAAGTTTCGTAGATGTACACTAGGGTTATTTAATTTTTCTCTAGATATGTTCAGTGCAGCCTGATGGACGATTCTTCATTTCACAGAGCTTAACGTGAACCTGCACCTTCCCTATCCACACGTTACCAAAAAAAAGAAAAAAAAAGTCCACAGCTTTTGTACTAAAGCCCTTATTTTTGTAATAGAAAATTTAAGTGCACAAGCCAACATGACAGGAGTTAACATTTTGAGAACAATGTTTAAAAAAAGAAGGAAAAAAAAAAAAAAAGCTCCGCAAATGTATTCCAAATAGAAGTTCAATATATTTTTTGTCCAATAAGAAAATAATTTAAAAATAATTTTCCAACTCAAGTGGTACTGTTTGACGCAGCGTTGACGCGCCAACATTAATGAAATGATTCAAATTGTTTGGTTGTCTGTTTATAAGTTATTTCAGTTGTGCTACAAATGGACAATTCGTGATAATTGTGACAATACTCTCCTGTAAAAGTGTAAATTGTGAAATCCGAGGCTGTTTTTATTTTACAGAAGGCAATTTCTGTGATGAGAAGTCTGTGGTTCTCTTTGATGTCATTGATGTTTTAGAATAAAAACAAGAAGTTCACATCAGTGTCCTGAGTTGAGCACTACATCCGTTCTGAGTTTGTTCTGGTGTTTATTGTGTGATTAAAAGATGAAGTTCTATACTGATGTACATAATGATGAGCGCCGCGTTTCCTCCGGCGTTTTCCTCACTTGCCTGTCTATTTTTATAGGTCATGTGTACATATGAAGAGAGGCATCTGCCATTTTACTAACAGGAGAAGTGAAAGAAAAATAAAAGTGCTTAATCAGAGCAGTCTGTTGTGGGTTTTTTTGTGTGTGTTTTTATTATTTGTAACACTCACTGAAATCACCCCCCTCCCCCTCAAAAAAAATCCAGACGCAGAGCTGACCTTGAAAAATGAAGATTTTTACTGCCACACATGTCCAAAACAAACAAAAGTGCAAAACCATAGAATCAAACTATTTAAAAAAATAAATAAATAAAAGCAAGAAAAAAAAATATTCCAGAAAATCCACTTTGTTTTCACCAAACAGCTGAATCCAGTTTACAGACAAAAATAGAGTTAGTATTTTCTAAAAATGTTCATATATCAGAACTGTATGAGGTGGAAACGTGACTTTTTCCACTTTGAGGAGCTTTCAGTGGATTACTGTGTTTAGGGAAGAAAAAAAAAAATCTGTATGCAGCACAAGCGTGAGAAAAGGGCTCCCAAATCCATCTTACTTTCTTCTCTTTCTCATGAGTAATGCAGACATTTTCCAGAAGCTTTGGATGCGAACGCTCGGAGTTTAAACCCGGCTATAAATACGATGACAACAGGTCATATCATACAGGTCATAAATTATCCATGAGTTTATTCAAAAATATGGCTTTGTTTGGCAATGCTCTTATTCTGAAATAATAAAATTTACAATCATTAAATTTGAATAATGATTGTAAGTTTTGTATATTTCCCCTGTAGAGGGTTCAGTAGGTTTATACACTAAAAGCAGCTTTTTCTCCCTAATTAACCTGATCTTCAACAGAAATGGATGACATCAGAGGAAGGGTGAGGATGAGGGGGGTGGGGGGGTGGGGGGTCCGTGGAGAAAGGGGAGGAAGTTGAAGATGAGGCCGAAGGGGACATGAGGTAAGATATGAATAAATTTATCAACTGAAATTTGTGAAACAGTAGTTGATCACATGACAAATGGATCGATAGTGATTTAAGGCTGGACTGACTATTCCCGGCAGATTCCAGCATTGGTGATCTGAACATTTCTTTAACAGCTCGGGTGAAAAACAGGTTTTCTGTCGACAGTAAATCAGTAGATTACTCCATACGCTACTTCACCTGCTTTTGACACACATCCCTGATTTTTTTTTTTTTTTTTACAGCAGGCTGCTTCTGTTTTATAGGACTGAGACTTCAGAAAGCCAAAGAGGAAAAGGTCCATTTTTACACAAGAACTGGGGGATCGATTATAAATATGGTTTTGACTAATAACACAGTGGGGCTAAGAGAAATTCAAATAAACACAGTCAATGATCACACAGCTTTGAAGAGCGTTCAGTTAATCTTTTCGTCAGTGTGGACTTGAATCCCTAAAAAGCATCAAGTTCAAAAGCAACATTAATAAGTGCTGGTTGAAAATAAAATCTGAGAGGATGAAAAGACTGCTTAACAAATATGTGGATATAAATTGTATGAAAAGATCTGGACAAAGTCTCTGACTCAAGAGTCAGTTTGTAACCTTTTTTTTTTTTACATATCACTCTGGACGACAGCATATTGGAAGGAGCTGACTCCGCCCCCAAAAAAGGGCTGGGTTTTTTCCCATCTTCCCAATAACCCACCATATATATGCAGATAGTTGTAAAAAAGAAAAAAGACAAAGACAAAAGGCTCATATAATCTTAGCCACGACAAGCTACCGATTTTAGCTTAATTTAATTCATGGTGACCCATGATGCTTATTAGCATTACAGCATAATCATTCTGGTTGAAACTGTCCACATTTTAGATGTCTTTTTGGTAGCTACGTCTAAAACCAGGGCTGTCAGAGGTTCAATGAGCACTAAGCTTTGAGGGAACTGAAGCAGCCAAGCGTCAGGCCTTATCCCAGCGAGGCAAAAAAAAAAAAAAAGTCAATGGCAGCAGCAGCTGGACTGCAACTGCCAGCCTGTCCCTTCCACGTTGGTCTTAGGTGGCAAAGGCGGCCCAACCAGAGAGGGGAGCTGAAGCAGTGATCAGATGGATTTGGGGTTGTCCACAGACACAGCTGTGCTGGTCTCCGGCAGGCCAACTGTTGCCTCGTGGTCATTCAAGGAACTCCACCTCCATGTTTGTTTTAAAGCAGCGATTCTCAACTGGTGAGCTGGGACCCAAAAGCGGGCTGTGGCCATTTGACCCAGATAAAGATACATTCTGTATTTTTTTTACTTTTTTTTAAACTACTTTTTACTTTTTGCACTTTGTTAATTAATCTTTATTTATAAAATCACAGTTAATTCTGCACAATTTGAGATTTAAACTGCAGCATCTTTTCATTAAACCAACTTCAGAAGTCGGACATTTTCCTCGGTTTGGGTCGCAGCTTGTCGTCAAGAGCTGAAGATGAGCCCCGAAGTCAGAACAGCTGAGAACCACTGATTTCAAGAGGACAACCCCATGTTCTCACTTGACGTAGGCAGTTTTGTTCACTGTTGTGGGCTCCAAGTCATCCAGGTCATGGTAACTCTCAAAGAGGGGTGGTTTCTGAAGTCTACAAGCTTTGATGTCACGGTAACCCTGAAAGGCGTGAACTGACGAAGTCTTCAGGATAGAAACGGGACGTCTTTGAGAGTTACACAGTTTTGTCTTTTGCTGTATTTCAATGAGCTCAGAAGTGTGACGCAGGGACGGGTGAAGGGAATTTATACACGCTGATGAGGTTGGGTTTAACCTCACAAAAGGCAGAAAAAGAAGAAGACACATCACTAACACAGGGTTGTTGTAAGTTAACGTCATATTTTGTGCTACAGAGAGTCCTGACTCCCATGTCTTTACATCACCACCTTCATTTTCTTATTCTTTAACAGATTACACAAGTCTGTCACAGCTAACCAAACGAACCAGATGTATTTCCGTGTTCACTGGGGTGATGAACCTTTCCACTGATCTTCTCTGGTCCAAATTTGTTTCAACAACTTCCTCAATTTACAGTCCAATTCGTTCCCCTAGATCCCCCCCTTTCACAGATCCCATCAAAGATGATCTTTTCTGTTCTTATATTCAGTCTTGACTGTGTTGAGTTAAAGTAGAGAAAAACAGCAAGTACATACTGACAAGAGTCTGCAAACTGAAGTATTTTGTAAAGTTACTATTATACTATGGCTGTACAATTTGATTTTTATTAAAGTAGAAATGTTAAGAGTTTAAGTGTTTAACAGAGTAACTCAAACAAAAACAAATCATATTAACATTTTGTGAGCAATATCATGCAAAAATAATTTATTTTAAAATAACTAAACACTTCATTTTGCAATATCTCTGCTACTTAAATGTAAGGTTTTCTAATTGAGACCAGTGTTTTGTCCTCATTTACTAAATTATTTAGTTTAGTGTAGTCTATTTTGGTCTTAAGGCTCTGTACAGACACACAAATAAAGAAAACATAACCAAAAAGCAAAAATATGGACTGAAAAAGCGTATGCTGAAGCAAAAACTTATTTTTCCTACTCTATGCAAAAACAAGACAGCTAAGAATTTTAGAAATATTTTAGAAACCTACAAACCTAAATCGAAGGCTTCCAAGCTTTCATTAACACACAGTGCTCATAACCGAGTCTTTTATTTAATATATTATTTCCTTGAATGAGGAAAGTGAACACATTCATTCTCACAGTTGTTCCACAAATTCACCCTCTTAATAGATAATCTGTTTTTGTATTTATTAAGCAATGAAAAAAAGAAAAATGATAAAACTTTTAAAAAGAAACATCAACCCACTGGAACAAACATTTGGTGGGTTCCAAAGTTGCCAGGTGCATCTGCTGTCGTTAATTCCCCCCCCCAGGTAGTTTGGTGTCAAAATCTAGTCCTTAAGGGTCACCGTCCTGCATGTTTGTTTTGTTTTGTTTTTCTGTTTCATCACACCCTGATACAAACAACTGTGTCCTGCAGACCTTAATGAAAAGCTGATGATGACTTTTAATTTGAATCAGGTGCGTTAGAGCTGGGAAACATCTAAAAACATGCAGGACAGCAGGCCTCGAAGACCAGAGTTCGACACCTGCCTCTGAGATTTAATCTCCAAGCACCGCAGCAGGATGCTCTTCAGTATGACCGCTGGGAACACATGTAAACACAGGACTTCCAGGTCTGGGTCTACTTCCAGCCAGCAGTTATACAAGCCTGCGTAAGTAGACATATTCTTCACTTGAGTCTCGTCCAAGGTACAAACTGCTCCCATCAGCGGTTGGGAGTGCCCGATGTATGTGTGCTTCTGGGGTCTGCTCCAAGAATCATTAGGTGCTGCTGCCGAGCACAACATGCAACCCAGCCTGATCTGGAACTCAGCCTGACGTGAGAAGGGCTTGATCCAGACCCTACTTCTGTTTTTCCAGTGAACCTGCCTCAGATATGGGATCTGATGGGTGCGGTGTCAAAAATGAACAAAAACTTCCTGTCAGTGTAGATTAATTTCAAATTTGCAGTCTTATTCAGATTGCTGAAAACATATTTCAAATTGCTTGATTCAAGCAACTAAAATGTCTCAGCCATTTTTTTTTTTTTTTTAATTTGGTGCAACAGCTAGGATAACCTTTACAAGTCCCTTTTCTTTAAAAAAAAAAAAAAAAGTATTGTATTTATTTTAGACTTGTACATGAATTACCCTGCACATCAGCTGATGCCACACAAAACATTGACAGTAAAAAGGCACAAAGACTAGAGTTTGATTTTGTTTTATTGGCATTTTTCCCCACTTACAACTGGATGGAAGAGTCGTTTCTGCAAACATGTCACAGCAGCCATTTCATGATTTGCGAGATTCAACTCAAAATTGTGGTGCCGGCTGAAAGAATTGGACGGAATCAGAACAGTGTAAGAAAAACCGTTTGACCCAAACTTTCATTTAAAGTTAACAGTGCACATTTTGTGATTTTTTTTTTTTAAAAACACATGCGACAGGTGTATCATGCTTCCCTTTTATCACTGTAGTGGCTTCAGACATCTACTACTGATAGATGTAAAAATTAATTGAACATGAAGACAGGTGGAGTGCATCACAGTTAAAAGCCTGCTGAGCAAGTGAAAACAAAGGGTACGAGCTACTGAGCTGCAAACAGATAAGACGCCATGGTCAGTGCTGCAACTTCGATGGAGAACAGGTGATGGTCCTCCACATGTGGGCAGCTGTTCCTCATGAACTCTGCCAGGCGGAGCAGGTACTCAAGGTTGTGGCCCGTCTTCCCTCTGCACACAGCGATCTGGGTGCCGATCTCCTCCGGGCTGGCTGGTCCCAGGTAGAGGGGGTTGTCAGAGGTAGCGATGTACACCAGCGCCTGAACGGGAGACTGGTTCTCCCCATCGGGGAAGAAGTCCACCATCTTGGTGATGTAACCACCGCAGACCGTCTCTCGGACATTGAGGTACTTGAGGGACTCTTCAACCTGCGAGCCTGACACCTCAAAGGCTACGCCCCAAGTGCTCTCCTGTAGGACATTTTAAAAAAGAAAAACGAAATAAAGTTAATATTTAGATGGGGAGATGCTTCACTGATGTCTGGAAAAACCAGGGGTTCTACATCACTAAAAACCAGTGGGAAGTAGGGATTTCCACTTACGTCATCATCTTCGATGAGCGTCACCACTCTTCCGGGCTGAGGAGAGGAAACGAAATAGGTCACATCGTGGGAAACGCCCAATGCAATACAATCATGATGCCAAACAAATGTTTTGCTTTACACTGAATAATTCAATTAATTCGCATCTCACCGACTCGTCGTTCCCACGGTGGAAATTGTCTCCGTGCCAGAACCGTCTCTTGTAGCCTTGAATGTAACCGACCTTACTCCTCTTGTACTTGAAGTCAGGTTTCCACACCAGTGACCCGTACCCGAAGATCCACAGGCTGGCCTTCCCGCTGATTATGTCTTGAGGCTTCATTTTGATCGACGGAATGGATGTTCAGATGGAAAGATGTAGCACAATTTGTTGGGTTTTTTTTTAATATCGCCGATGTGACTAGCTAGCTAGCGTTAGCTTCCTCCGGTCAAGGAGCAATGGTACCGGTTGGCTCGCTGGTATACCGCGGACGGTATTTGAGCCCAACTGCTTGGCAGTTGCGAAGATGGAATTTCGCAGTGTTTTTTGCCTTGCACTATGCATCGCCATTGCATTAGAGGTGCCGCATTATGCCTTAAAGATCCATGGCAGCCGCTTCGGCCTTGGACAAGATGGAGGGGGAAAAAAAGGACGAAAACCGTTGTGACCAGCTGCGGCGCCGGTCGTTGTTGGTGGTAAATTTAAAATAAATGAATTGGAAGATCGAGGTTTAAAGAGATGTTATGAACGCGTTTCCTTTCGTTTGGCCCCGGTTTCGCCGTCTGTGCCGGTCTAGGTCATTACGCGTTTCCTCGATAACATGGCGAAGTGCCGTCCTTGAATTTATACTGCTCAGATCTGGTGGGCGGGTTCAGGACGAGGGTTTCGACAAATACTGTTAAAGAGAGACTTGCCCCTGTTTCGTTTTACCCAATCAGATGTTGGTGCGCCAAATAAGGTGGAATTCAGAACCAAAGTCGTCACCTGATTGGTTCTATGGACAAAATCCGTTTTTGCTTCTGATTGGTCGCTTCATTGTCACTCTTACAAGCTCAATGTGTGATTGGTCTGTTGTGTTGTCAATCTCTGAATAGGCTCAGGCTGATGCAATTTACCACAGCATTTCAGGGCATTTGAAACAAGCCAGTAACATATGGGGACATTGCATCAGCCTTTAATTTGGATATAATACTATTTTAATCTGACTACAATGTCGAGTTAATAATTCTCTATGAAGCCTTGAAGGTAAATTATATTGTTGCAGTAAAAATTCTGCAATTTTATCTATATAGTCAAATTACAAATCGGTATTTCCTTCCGATGGGATGCTTTAACATCATCCAGAGCTAAGAAAAAAAAAAAAAAATCAAAACTGATATGAAGGGGTTAATCAACACCCTCTATATGGGTGTTTTCTTGAAATCAAACTGTGTGAATATGTTGTCGCACAACTGAAACATCCAACAGAAGAGAGATCGTCCTTCAGCTCATGAGAGTAAACATGGAGACAAATATACAAAAACACGTGTGGTTTTTAAATGATCACTTATTATAAATCCCATTTGGTAAATTAATTAACAATTTAATCCAGCAAGAAGGGTCACCCTGACACACCATATGTGACTGTCTGGTTGTTCAGTGGGTCAGGATGTTATAACCGGGACATTCGTCCTTGCTTTTGTAAACACACACACAAACAGGGTCGTTTATACACACTGTACTCGATAAACATCCTATTACACCAAATGCTAAGTAGCTCAGTGATTTTTGTAGTTAATGCCAAGTGTCAGCTGTATTAGAACAACTCATGCACACATCTGAAACACCTTATACTCAGATTTTCAATGTTGAAAATGTAGCTGAGTAAATAAAAACTGCCAAAAATATTTTCCACAATGAAGGAATAATTAGAAACCAGAGCATAATAGAAAGTGCAAAAACGCCCACCTGCCCTAGTAGATCTTATATACGGTGATGCCAGAGGCTCATCTGTGCTCAATAAATAGATTATCTATAAATAGCTGGCTTTATCTGTCTTGATAAGAGGGCAGACAACTGTATCAGCTCCTCATAAATCTAAAGCAGCAAACAATCCAGGCGTTTGAGCGATCCTCTGTCCGCTGCAAGCCTCCATCCCATCATGCCCTTTCATGCCTATCCGCTCTCAGTATCAGAAGCTGAGGACCTGCCCTCACTGTAACACGCCAGACACTTCACTGACACCAGTTGCATTTGCATGTTGACTCTGAAACACAATCAATTTGAGATTATAAATTAACCCAGAGGCAAGCCAAAGGAACTGGTCTGGCAAACCAAGGAGACGGCATTCCTGAAGCTGTGAGAGACATGGTTGTTTTTGAGTATGGCATACATATTCCTACGTGGTTAGCAGGACATGTCAGCTCAATGTGACAGTTGACATTTCAGAGCAGGAGTGTACTTGCAGGGGAAGATCAAGTCAACACTGTTACTTAAGAAAAGGATATCTTGAATGCTCTTCTGGGTGTGTAGAAGTACTTCATGCATTTTGCATTGCTGTGGGGTTTAACCTATTGAAATTTAAAAAAACAAAAACCTTTTTGTGGTGTTAAAAACCTAGGCTAAATGGAACCCGAGGACATGTGGAGATATTTTTTTATTTTCTTATTTTGACGGTTGTAGGTGATATGAACTGATGACTTACTTCCTGTGAAGTTCTTACTGACATCTAGTGTTAATTAATGAGACAACTCCTAAGTTAAGAACATGGCGAGACAGCTGCAGATAAACCAGCAGCATCTTTATCTGCTAACTGAGGTGGACTTGGCAAAAAAAAAAAAAAAAAAAAGACTGCTGACAACAATTAAAAATATATAAACAATATTATTTTAGGGTAAACAGTGACATTTTGGTTGGGACACCAGAAGAACAGAAACTCAAACATTTCACAAAAAGACAAAAAAAATATTCATGAAGTAAAACATGATGAAATTCTAGAAACACAACAGCTGAAAAGGCAAGTGTTCAGAACATGCAGTTTACACCAAAGCTGTATACCAGTTTTAATGACAATGATCTTGATCAGTACTTGTATTTGGATGGATTGGTTTATTCGCACTTCTTTTTTAAATGTTTGGTCAAATTGAGAGTTCCTTCAAATTTAGCTGATTTGGTTTTCTGTAATTGTGCAGCAAACTGACAGAGACATAAAACCAATAGGTCACACTTTTCTTCTTCATGTCCTAATTTGTGGAGGGAAATACACAACATTTCCAAAAGAAAAAAGTCAGAAAAGACAGCTGTAATTTAGAAAAGAAAACAAGTGCAAAGCTCTTTGGGACGCCTTTTCTGGAAATTTGCAAGCTCTTCTAAAATATGACGCTTCATCAAATGTTTATGGTCATGTCATTTTGACTAGCCTATGAAAGGAAGCTGTGTTTGCTGTTTTACAAGTGTGTTCTCTCTTGCTTTTATTTATTTATTTTAGAGTTTATAGTGTTAAGTTTTTTAGGGTTGCTGTGGAGTTATAGGCTGAGTTACCTTCAACTAGAAGGTCGGGGACCAATTCCCACCCTTGTCATGAGCCAAAATGTCTCTGGGCTGGACACTGGGGTTTGGGACCTCAGTGTTGGTCAAAAACCCAAATAAATGGAAAGGGTTGTGTCAGGAGAGGCCCTGGATATAAAACCTATGTCAAATCAAAACACAGGACACTGTAATTTACTGTGGTGACCACAGTAAGCAGGAAAAGCTGAAAGAAGTTCCTTGCAGTATTGCCTTTTTCTGCTTCCAAATGTTTTTAAAAAAAGAAAAAAGTATAGTTGCATTGTTTTCTTTCTTGCTTTTTTATGGGGGAGAAAAAAATCAATAGTGTTTTCTCCAAAATCGAGTTTTGGTTCTGGTTTACTTGTGTTTTTGCACCTCAAGGCCACTCGAGACTGCGTTCACATATTCAGCAGCCGTGTGTCAGTTTAGGTAACGCCACACTGTGGGTTTAGATAACGTCACCAGCAGCTGAAGTCTTGATGACACGGTTGAGCCGAGAGGCGGGTTCAGACTCCTGATTGTGCAACAAATTTTGAAAATGAAAACAAAAAACAGGTGGAAACAGAGGAAGTTTCACATTCCTCAATTGCCTGCAAAATAGGAAAGACTGTCATTTGAAATCTACTTTGCTTATGACAGAAATCCTGAATTTCCTCAGCATAAATAAAACTAATTAGAGTGTTTGCCTGCCTCAAACTCCCTCCCCCACACTTGTTTTGAGGTTGTTTCCTGGAGAAAAAAAACCCTCATCGGTTGCTGAAAACACTGAAGAAAACGATGCGTGAGAAAAAGTGTTGGCCCGCACCGACTGGCTCTACATTTTTTAATCAGGGAGGAAACAGGAACTGATGTCACTGGGTCACAAACAGGATGCTGTGATTATAACACAATGAAAATGCCTGGCCATGTTATGGACACCCAGAGGCCAAAGAGCAGAGCCCTAGAAGGTGCGATCAAGTGTGAATGAGGGCGTGTCTGCTTATAGGTGTGAGTATGATGATGGTGGGAAGAAACTCTTGAGTGCCTTCAGCCCAAAGCATGTTTTAAATGGACGATTAATCATTGTGATAACATGTATGTTTTCCCTGAGCTCGGCCGGAAGATCCCTTACCCAAACTTTTTTTTTTTTTTTTTAATGCAAGCACAAGGTCCTAGATGAAGATGCCCAGGTCAGCTGGCTGACAGGATGTGTATGAGGGGGAAAAAGCTCCCCAGATTCTCTGGCGAGTGTTGATTGCTTGTGATTAGGGGGTGTTGACGGTTGTGCCATCTCTGTTAATTGGAGGCAGGAGACATTTTGATAATGTAGATGATGCATTGCCAGAGAAAAAAGTGGGAGGAAAAAAAAAAGATTAAGATCAATTTACATGCTGATGCATGTGTCCTATCTATTATGTGGAGCCATTTGGAAAAGAAAAGAAGGGGAAGGGGCTGTAAGATTAATGAAACTTTTCTTGAGTAGATTTCTTTTTATTTATATGGATTCCTCGCAGATCCACTGGTTCCCATCTGGTTTCGCCCGCCCTTCTGCTAACAGCCCCGGTGCCAGGTCCTTTCCCCAGCTTTGTTTGCTGGAGTGGGTGGTACAGAACCGGGCATTGAAATATTGCTCCTAACCCTGAGGGGGAGGCAGGCAGTTGGGGAGCCTGGAAGAGCTGGAGTATATTTTTTATGGGAGGAGGTCTGTGCACTCTGTGGGTCATGCACGTAGGG
>JAOWBL010000017.1:12039018-12050174 GCA_028564865.1 Zenarchopterus dispar | reverse complement strand
GTTGGGGAGCCTGGAAGAGCTGGAGTATATTTTTTATGGGAGGAGGTCTGTGCACTCTGTGGGTCATGCACGTAGGGTGAGAGGCCTGGCATATGCTGCTGTTTTTATGGCACCGCAGACTCACTCCGCGCTCCCCCACGGCATCTGTTTGGCTGGCCGCGTGTGCGCACGGATGCGTGCGCGAGCATTATGATGGGTGAGGGGCTGAGGTTCCCCTTTGCCCCGCGCCTGGCTTTGTTTCACCATTTCCAGCTTGAGGGGGTGGTTTCCGTGGAAACGGATTTGAATTTCAAGCCAATTTAGGGCCAGAGAGAGAACAAGGGCTGGGTGAGCAGGGTGGGGGCCAACAGCGTTTCCAGGAATTACTCGAGGCACCGATGCTCCAAGCAAGGGGTCTTTTTATGTCCCAATTCACAGTCCAAATTATTACATGTGATGATGTATGAATGCAGGAAAGCAGCTGAAATTCAAACAATTTTCCACAACTCAAGAAGTGTAGCCGTGAAACACAGATAAGCCGGATAAACCCGGTTTCAAATAAACACAAGACACATTTGATCATCATTTTTAGCCAATGTTATTATTTAAAAACACCTCAAAAATAATCTCCTTTTTCATTTACTGACAAACAGCTTTCAAAGAAGTTTTATTCTTCAGAAGTTTGGTCCTTATAAATATGCATTATATACAAAATAATATTATAAAACATATAAAGAGCAGTGTGTCATATTTAAATTAAACTCTAGAGATAATCATTTAAAAAAATTACATTATTGGTTTTGTAAATTTATTATAGGCAGGCAGTGGTTTGACAGTCGTTTCTGCTTGTTTCGAGTGTCTGTTTTTCTGTCGGGTTGCATAAAACAACACATTTCTATTTCTCTGGGATCTTGCTGGCACAGCACTGACTATTGGGTTCCCGTGGCTTTTCTCTTCAAATCCTGTTGATTAAAACGTATTTTTCCTTGCTGATTTTTTTTTTTTCCCCCTCCTCCTCTTCTTCTTTTTCTTGTAGTGCAAATGATCCGAGAACAGACAAGGGCACAAATTTAGCATTCAAACCCCTCTCCCCTCTTTTTTTTTTCTTTTCTTTTTTTTTTTTTTTAAGGCTTCTAGTGAATTTGGGCTGCATACAATCTCCACTATTACGCTGACCAAGTCCAACCTGTCATTTTCACATTAGCGATAGTTGAAGATTAGTTTCAGACATTCATAACTTTCACTGTTGGTGAGGTTGGACTGCGACAGCAGGTGAGTTCACTCATCTCGACCCTGAGTCTTGCATAGCAGGCGAAGCTGGCAGGAGTGAGTGTTGGGGAGGGGGTTGATTGGAGGGATCAAATCTTAGGCACCTTTTTTTTTTTTTTTTCTTTTGCTGATTGGTTGGCTGTCAAAGTCTTTTATGATTATCAAACAAGGCCGGGTCAGATACGAGGGGCAATGATCCACCTTCATGTCCTTTTACTGTCCGAGATAGCCGAGATTACAAACGAGCATTTCACTGACGCTCTGTCAGTTGTGCAGTCAGTCTTATTCGCCAGTCTGTTCAACAATTGTCACAACTAAGAGAGGTCCTTCACTGTACATGCTTTGCATACAAACACTCGGTCAGCATAAAGTTTCTCACTTCTTTTTTTTTTTCCATTTTTTTTTCTTTTTGCAGAGCAGAGGTCTTCTCCCTCTCCAGTTATTCAGTGTTCCAGAGCAGCGGTGAACATCCAAAACAATCTCCTGTCTCTTCTCGGCATTTGTAAACAATCCACAAAATTATATTCTGCGTTGATTGTGTCTCTGTCCTCCTTCCCTTGCTTTTTATGACCACTCACAGTTTATACCTGAGAAAGGGGGGGAAAAAAGCAGGGAAAAATTGGAGTGAAACAAAATCATTCTGTTGTTTGAATAATGTAAATACACTGAAAAAACAACAACACATTTTCCAAGCACAGTGTCAGCTATGATGGGTTGTGCGCTCCAGTATCACCACTATATTTAACTTGGAAGTAAACGTCTTAAAAATTCCTCTAAATGCCACAGCAGTAAAACATTGCACCTCTGAGACCAAGCAGAGCCAAACATGTGGGAGGAATTATTGTAAGTTGAGGTTTTAAGTCATCATATGGCCAAGATACAGAACAGCCAGCATAATTTACAGAAACCAATAAGGCCTTTAACTAGGCTTCCCCCATCTATAGTTTAAACAGCAAATCGTGATCTTGCAACAAATACCACCAAACATCTGTCACACACGCTGGTGTACTGCAGTGGGATGGAGAACTTGGGGTGATGTAATAGCCTCAAAATGGAGCATTTAAGAAAATGCTGATGAAGCTGTGATTTATTCCTATTTAATTTAATTAAATCTTTTTTTTTTTTTTTTGACTTACCTCAGTTGCTATGACGCATTCCCTCCTCTCCTCTGCTATAACATATACTGACTGGTACATGGAGTCTCTTGAGGAACATATTGTAGATATCCTAGACTCTGGCTTTTCACTGCAAACACAAATCACAAATTGTCTTAGTGCAAACTGGAAGCACATGGGACGGCTCTCCTTTACACGTACACACATACAGGATACCAAAGAAGACGCATAACTAAAGTACATATAAACTTAACAAAAAAAAAAGAATTGGCCTTCTGGTAACCGATAACAGAACTGACTGAGTAGGGAACTCTTGACGTTTACACTCAGTGACATATATGTCTAAAATAAATTGCGGGAGGCCAAAATGTTTTTTTTTTTTTTTTCAACGTATTTAAATATGCATGATCACAAGAAGCACAGTGAAACACAAAAGGAAGTATGGTTCCTCTTACCTGTACATTCTACTCAAAGGCATTTTATCTTCTTTACACTTGTCATAAATAAGACTTTTATCCTCCTGAGACTTTTCATCCTTGAACTCTTTTGATTTAGAGTTGTAAGAGTCTAAGTGATAGTTTTTATAGATAAAGTTCGATTTCTCTGAATCGCAGTCCACCTCCAGGCTGACTTTTTGGTTGATGTTTTTCAGCTGCGAGGCTGGGATCAGGTTGTCCTTTTGCACATTGGACAAGTTGTTCATAGTCTCAGTTTCTCTTTCCTGCCTCTGTGCCTGCCTGTGGATGTGCCTCAAAGCCAAGCCCACCATGCACAGAAGCACCAGCAGCGCCACCAGCCCCACGGCTAGGGAGATGGCCGCCCACTGGAAGCCGTCTTCACTGGAAACTCCAGGGGTGAAGGAGGAGAGGTATTCACACTGGGACCCGGTGAAGCCAGAAGGGCAGATGCAGGCCGCCGGAGACTTGCCCGGCCCTCCACCTCCAGTGCAAACGCCTCCGTTGAGGCACGGCCGAAGTAAACACTCATCCATCACTCTGTCACAGTTGCGCCCCCTGTAGCCTGCTGGACAAGTGCAGACATAGTCGTTGATTCGGTCTTGGCAGGTGCCTCCATTGAGGCAGGGGTTTCCAGCACATTCATTGATGTTGATTTCGCAGCGCTGCCCAGTGAATCCTGCACGGCAGCTGCACACACGCATACCACCCTGGATCAGACACAGACCACCTACAGGAGAGGACACGAATAGTAAGTATCAACAAACACAGATTTTGAACGTTCTAAACATTTCAACATCAAGCTATTACAAAATCAGAAAAACATGATACCAGCACCCCCTCTCCCTCCTCGAGGCCACCTCGAGTTCACACATTTCCATCAAATTCGGTGTGACCACAGCACTGTGTATTGTTCTCCCAACACAGAACAATCCCTGAGCCCTCCATGTTTACAAGAACACAGAAACTGAACTGCGCTTGGAAATTTGTCCCCTTTCATCAACAACCGCAGCAAGCTGCGGTGACATTTACAAGCCACTGCGCTGAGCTGCCGAATGTTTATATGGAAGACAATAGACACCAAGTTCCCACCAATTCCTGTTGTTCCACACTACTTCCAGTTGCAGGAATTTGCAGTGGGGAGGGGTTAAGGGCAAAGAGGAGAGGAAGACCGTACCATTAGCGCAGGGAAGCGACGTGCACTTGTCCACTCTCTTCTCGCAGTTGAGTCCAGTGTATCCGCGGGGACACTCGCACATGTAGCTACGACCATTGTCCTTCTCCAGGCACTTGCCATTGTGGAAGCACATTGAGTCGGCGCATGTCAGCAGGCTGTGCTCACAGTGGGTCCCCTCAAAACCTTTGGGGCATGTGCACATGTAGCCACTCTCCAAATTCTTAGGAAATGCACAGGGAGAGCACAGATGAGTAAGCAAATGGAAAGGAAATTTGATTATCACCAAGTTTTTGGTTTTTTTTTGTTTGTTTTTTTTCTTACTTACTGTGCATGTTCCTCCATTCCTGCAGGGGTTGCTGTCACATTCCTGCATCTCCAGCTCACAGTTCACCCCAGTGAATCCAGGCAAGCAAGTACACGTATAACTCCCTTGGCCTGTGTTCATACAGGTGGCGCCATTCACACAGGGATGGTGATGGGTGCAGAAGTTCAGGTCTGGGGGGCGAGGGGGAGAGGGAGAAGAGGTTTGTTTATAGGGTTCCTGGGGGAGGAAGAAGTGCTATCTATCCCGGATATGTGTGTGTGTCCATCTGTGTGTGTGTGTAAAGCTATGAATACACTTCAGAGGAAACCCAATTTACTAATGCTTTCAAGTTAATTCAAATGAAAACAGCGCTCAAGTAATATGAGAGGATCTTTTAAAAAGGATCAGCAGCGGTGTTCCAAGTTGTGTGGTGTACCTTGGTCACATAATAGGCCCCCCCAGCCCTCCTGGCAGTTACACTGCCACGGCTGCAGGCAGGTGCCGTGCTTGCAGGCTGGGTGCTTCTTGCACTCGTCGCAGAAGGTTCCTTGCCAGCCTTCTCTGCATCTGAAAAATGGTAACATGCGGTACTCGATTACACACTTTTCCTTAATATTATACGTCTTGTGGTAGCAAAACTGTAGTAAACTTCAGCTCTTTTGAGGTTGATGTTTTGTTTTTTTTTTTCTTGATAAAGAGCAAGCAACTGTGCTTGGCAGATTTACTGGCTATCTTTTAAATACGTCAATGTTTAGTCACGCAGCATATTCATTGCTGCTGCAGCACAAATACAATTATCAAATGATCATTTACAGTTTTGCATCAACACTACTACTATCATTTCTGATCTAACAACGCTTTTTCTTCAGACATGGTTAAAAATGACACAAGCTCTTGAAACCGTTTATGATAATACATTCATTAAGATGGTCATTTTACTTGAAAGTTGTCTTTTTCTACAAGAAGATTTTCTTTTATTTCCCTTGAACATCTGTTTCTCGGTACAGTGTGAGCTGTGAGAACTGTGAGACTGCAGGACTGAGGAAGAACTGCTAAGGTTTCAGCACTGAGAAAAGGAGCCATGGAAGCAGCTTTACAGTGTTTGGTACCTCAAGGATTTATCCCCAATTTGGGTCAGTTTTTGAGCGGTGAATGATGGATTTAAGTCTGAAAAGGGGGCAAAATAGACTTGAAGAGGAATTTCTCCCAGCGAGATGTGTGTGTGTGTGTGTGTGATTTATTCAGGCTGGTGAGTGAGTGACTGAGACGAGGTAGTGACAGGAAGGGGACATGGGAAGCAGAGAAGTCAGTGAGTGATGCAAGAAAACCAGAAAGGGCATAGACTGTTTTTTTTTTTTTTAATTTTATTTTTAAAATTTTTTAAATGTAGTGATTTCGTTCCTCTCTTAATGACTCACATGGACTGAAAATAGCATTTTTTATTTTAATTTCAAAGTCATTAAACTCTATTTGGTTGTACATCAACACTATTTGCAGGGGATCGAAAACGATGTTTAAGAGAAACACAAGTGAGGCTTTCCACTAAGCGACCAACAGTGCTCCCTTAGGCGGTCCTTCTCACAGAACAGTCAGCACATTTCATCACTTCATAATTGCTGATACTTACACACACTCCCCGGGTCTGGAGCAGTTTCCATTGCTCTCGCTGCAACCCTCAAGACAGATAGCTAAAGGGAAAAAAAAACAAAAATAACAAAGATGAGGGTAAATGTTAATTTTTACACAACCATTAAGACAAGCTGCAATTTAAAAATAACAGTTAGATAGTTAAAATGTCACCCAGCCCTGAATAATCCCTTTATACTCCATAATAACAGTCAAGGCTAAAGAGCTCCTTATTTTCTAGAAATAGCCAACTATGAGGGTGTACCTTGAAGCAGTCCTTCTCAACTTTCGTCATTTGATCTAAACCTGTCCGCCACACCCCCCAGCTGCCCTCCGTGGAGGGTGCTGGGTGGGAGTTTGTTTGTCCCTGTTTTAAGTGCACCGCTCCTGCATGACACTGATTCGCGGGGCTACATATCAGGCGGCTGACAGTAAGCGGCCGTCTTAGTCCAGAACAGATGCTTGCTCTCAATAGCAGACAGCTGTCACTATTGTTGTTTGTGGTCTGCCAGAACCATATTTGCAGCTGCTACTACCGCGGGCCCAACAATGGCAGGGGCTAAACATCGGTGGCGCGTGGCGGATAATAATGCCGCGATTAACCTTGGCGCGTGCAGCCGCCCGGGCTCCTCCTATCGATGCCCGCCCCCCCTCTCCTTTTACCCCCCACCCCCCCTCGTGCTCGTGGATTATGTTACCGGGCACGAGTTTACAGTGTTCCCTGAAGACAAAATGTAGTTTTATCCGAGTTGGCTTTTTTTTTTTTTTTTTTTCTCGGACACAACCAGGTAAACATTCACCTGAACTAATCGGAATGGAGACTCGCTAAAAGCACCCCCATGTTCAGTTTGAGTTATGAGCAGACATTTCATTCAGGTTCAATTATCATTCTGACTGCTACTGTAGTCTTAAACTGGAATTAACAATGTATATGTCTCCTTTAATGTGCTCATACAAATGTAAACTGAACCCAGATGACCCTGCCTGTTCAAACACACTATGAGAGTGTGAGAGTGAAGGAAAATTATGGTGTCTGAAAGATGCTCAATCTGTCTTTCTCATGTATATTTTCTGTAGTCGCTAACGACTGATGTGTGCGTAATTGCGACACGTGAGTCCATCTGGTAAGAATTTGGCGCCACAGTCAAAATAGCACATGCCAATTTCTCTTTCACCACCGTGTGACACAGATGACAGATCCACTGTCACCAATGTGGTCACATATCCAGCACATGGTAACTATTACACTCACAGCGCCTCCTTCCAATCTAGTCTTTGATTAATTTGTGTCTGGCAAGAGAGGGGCCCTTTGGTATTGCGGGGGCCCGAATGGCATCGGGCTTCCACGCAGGCTCATTCAGAGTGTTGATCTATGGTTTGGCCAGGTGGGTTTGCACATGCATAACGCTGTCTGAGTTTTCACGAACCCACAACCATTCACACGTCAGAATTACACGACTCCAAATTATATCTGGCAAGGAGTAATGGTTTCTTCCACAAAATTACCTTTCAGGGTTGCAAGATATTAAGTCATGTCTAGTTCTTTAGCTTCGGAGATGATGACTTAGGCTGTGGCTTGCATCTTAAAAACTAGTCGTATCTAACTTCTCTTGTCAGGCGTGAGCAGTAAATAGAGATGGGAGACGATCAGATGTTTACTGTGCTAACAACTGTTTTAACAAGGTAAGGAGTATCCACCAACTCCTGCATGATCACAGATTCAAGATTACATCACCATATGTGATCAAAGCAAAACTGGAGAGCAGTAATGAAAACTGACACAACTAGAACATCAAGAGAAAAAAAAGCACAGGAACAGCTGAGTGATCCAGTTAAGTATAGAAAGCCTTCAGTTTGACTACTTACGTTCTTCGCAGTATTTCCCCTTCCAGCCGGGCAGACAGGATAACTGCCCGTCTCTGGTGCAGGTGTAGTGGCCAAACCGGTCATCCCTAGGCGTACATTTTTTGGAACAACTTTCTCCGTAGTAGCTTTCGTTGCAGATGAACCGGTAGGAATATTTCAGCTCTGTCTGATTTTTAGTCTGTATATCCTGGGACCAGTCAGTTCCCACACCCAGCTGTTTTTGGGTAGCAAAAAAGCTAATCAGAAAGTCTGGGTTGCTGGTATCTGGAAAAGGAAAGGGAGAAAAACAGAAATGGTAAGCCACAATGAATGCAGGATGCATTTACTTAAAATGTGCTTCTGTCCAGGAATGATTATGGGTTTTATCTCAAAAACCTACATCATAAATAACTCGTGGGTTCAAAAGTCATCCACTTTTGCTTTAATAATCTGCCCAGTACCAAGCTGCATCCCTTATCAAATCCCATACAGCTTAGATGAAAGATAAACTCAGGTTGAAATTTCCTCTTTCTTTCCGTCAGCAAAAACATTCCCAGGCCCGGTCCCCTCTTCCACAGGGCAGAACAGAGTAAGGTGTAAAATACAGGAAGATGTAGTCAGGGGTTTTTGGCAGGCGCTGTGTATTCTCACCAAAGCCCACAGCTCTTTCCCACGCCAAAAATAAACCAGAGGAAGTTCAATTGTATTGGGTATAAGAATGAAAAAGGTGTTCTGAAGTTCATAACAAAGGAATGAATAGGCGTGAAAATTGTCTGAAATTACGGGCAATTGACGGGAGGTGAAAAAGAAAATGTTTAGAGGAAAAATTTGCATTAAATATTCCTAGTTTTGCTTTTTGTGTGCATAACAGAGAGAGAGAGAGAGAGAAAAAACTGGGGTAGTGTGGCGTTTAACATACAGGCAGAGCTCCCTCCTGTGGTTGTATATGTTGCACTTACCTACAGGTAGATTTCCATAAGGTGAATGCCAGGCTTCAATTATTAATGAAAATGATCCCTAAGGAGGAAAAAAAACACGCAGTTAATAAATACCAACCACACAGCAGTCAATATACATATTTTGTTTTTCACTGAACTCATAATTTAGGGAGTATTTTTGTGCTTTTTCTGTTTCATTTTGTGAGCTGCTGCTTTTCTTTTTCTTTTTTTTTTTTTTCAAAATCTATTCTCTTTGCTTGAGCCTGAGTGAACAAATATGAGTTACAGTGATCAGTGCGTGGCCCTCCGTGTTTTGAAGTGAACGACGTCGCAGCAGCCAAATCTGTTTGTCGGCAGCGCATTACCTAATGATATGGATTAGATGAGCTGACCAATAACCGCTGCGCTCCCAAAATGCATAGCACTCCCCCCGAAAACAACATAACATCAGCTGCAGGAATAAGACAAAATAAAAGTGCATGCATGGTGCTCCACGCCCTTACCGGCCATCCAAACTTGAACGGGATCTGAATCGGTCTAGGTAAAGTGCCACTGTCCTTGGCGCTGAAAGAGTTCGTCCCCAGCACGGGTGTCATTGTACTTCCAAAGACGCAGTTACCTGGCAAGACCACATTCTGGTAGTTCTTCAAGCATATTCTAAAATAAGTCCTGCAGCTGGGTTTGCACGCGTTCCCGTTTGACAGCAAACCTTTGTGGTTTTTAAATTCATGGAGCTCCAGCTCAAAAACTCCCCATCCAAACACCTAAAAGAGAAGGAAATATTATTCAACATGGCTCAATTTGTGGTGAAAACGCAAAAGAAGCGACTCTCCCTCTGTTTTCACAAAGGTCTTAGGACCACCAGGAGGGGCGTAAATGTCCACCTTCATACCTGTGATATCAACGTGGTGCTGAATGCGATGGTAAAGGTGAACCAGGCTGCCATCCTTCTCGTTTCTCCAGGGCAGCCGCGTCACCAGCCAACAAAACAGCAAAACCTTCTTATTCCGAAGTAGTTACACACCGAGGGAAACAAATGAGGGAAAAAAAAATCTAAAACGTATAAATCCCCCGCTCCAAGGAAGTCCAGTAGCTCCTTGTTGCTGTGCGTCAAAAGCGTCCAGAAGAAGCTGTTCCAATCTCCAAGTTATCCAAAGGTGAGGGAAGACCAATATCCACGGCTGCGCGTCTTTCTGTCAGCTGGCGTCCTCTCCTTGCATGGCACTGTACTCCACAATGTGTCACTCCGCTGAGTATGTGAGGCTCAGAGCTTGTTTTGGTTATGAACTCGGTGCGTCAGTGCGCCACGGATGTTCATCACACTTCTTATTACTAGTGAATGAACCGTAGTGTGTCTCCTCCCACATATATAGACTTGCACTGCGCGGCTCATTACATAAACTGTCAGTCAACCAACTGACACCGCCCACTTTACATTCAGCCCCCTTCCCCATCCACCCCAACAACAATTATCCAGCTTTAATACCCACTGGCACTTAGACGAGTGACCACCACGGATACTGGGCGATTATTAACAAGCCCTAACATCTGTTGACTTATTTTTAGCGCACAATATGCCGGACGCACATTTACACGTTTAAGGACAATGAGACGGGACAATGTATGAAAGCTGAAACTTCGAGAATAGGGAGCACAAATTCAGCCACTCACCCTTTTCTCTCTCTTTTTTTTTTTTTTTTTTTAACCCACGGTTCCGCTCAATTGCACGCCTAATTGGCCCTCACTCCGATGTTGGAGCCCATCCTCTCAGAGCCATTTCTCTCTATGGGGTCACATGTCTCCCTGGGGATGGACCACAAACAATGACGGCAGAAATGCGATTAAAGGAAAATTATTTTAACTCGTTCTAACAAATATTGTCAATTGATTTCACTAGCTCAACGATTTACATTTACATGCGCTCAGAGGAAAATATAACCTCACTACAGAATGCATATCTAAACAGTAGCCAGCAAACAGTACTTTATTACCCCCCTTAATGTAATATTTACTTTCTAAGCAACACCTGCAAAATATATATTCCCCATTGGTCAATTTAACCACGTACACACGCTTTTATTGCATCAAATTGAGTTCTTTTAGGCGTGTTTCATCTTGTTGGTGGCGTGTGGCCCCTCATGCCCACCCGTGTGTTTTACGGTTAATGGCAGCGTGCCTCCTATTGTTGCGGCGCGTGTCCCTCTCTCGCCCTCATGCGGGTGTAATGTGCGGGACGGGAGGCATGACTATTCAGCTGTATGCAAATCAACTCCTCTCTCTGCCTCCCTCCCTCCCTCTCTCTCTTTCTTTCTCTCTCTCCCTCTCTCTCTCTCACACACACATGCACACACTCGTGGCCTTTCCTTTGGAGAACCAGCCTATATTGGGCCCGAGGTTCCCGGGATCAAGTTGAGAGACACGCTCAGTAAATGTCAGTGACGCGCCTGA
>JAOWBL010000017.1:12015794-12032157 GCA_028564865.1 Zenarchopterus dispar | reverse complement strand
CAGACAGACAGACAGACAGACAGACAGACAGCTGCCACAGGGAGTCGTGGAGGAGGATCGTAATAACGGCACCGCTGGCATTAATTAAGGAGGCGCAGAGAGAGGGTCGAGCTCCTCCACACTCAGAGAAAATGGCAGAACAGCAAATTACACTATGTGCTCTCTACTCACATCCATAACCATGGCAGCAGCAGAAGAAAAACTCTGCACAGCTGTACATTTTCCAGCCAGCCTGAACCAAGGCCTCCTAAGCTCTTCAGCCAACATGTTTAAGAACACGTAAAGACCAGGAAAATGGAAATACATGCAATCAGTGGCAGAAGGATGCTGGAGGCGGTGGTGAAGCAACGCTGGGCTGGAAACTCTGAAGGGCTCAGAAAAGGTCTCATGTGGCATTTTTGATGAGGATCCAGATGAAATTTGATATACTTTGTTGTGTACTGTATAACTGGTTACTGTTTGCTTATTACATATACACACATTAAAGACCTAAACCTCAGAGCCCTAAAGTGAAGGAATCTGGCTGTTCCATTCTCCTGTGGGCGGGGGGGCATGGACCAGGTCCAAACAAAAGCTGGACCCCCCTGCAGAACTTAAATAGTCTCAAGACTTTTTAATGACCTCAAAGTTCTCTGCGGTATTGTGATTTGTCTTCCCACTGATGTCTACAGTCCAGAGCAGATGACCCTCTGGATGTGTGGCAGTTCTCGTTTCAGTCTACTGATCAGAACCATTCAGGAGGATGTCAGCACACTACCAAGAAGGAAAGACATAAGCAGTGATCTCAGAGAAGTAATTGTTGCTTTTAATAATTCTGGAAAGGATCATGCAACCAGTAAAAATGAGGGGGAAAAAAGGAAAACATCCAAGACAGTTGCCAATCTTCCCAGAAGTGGACATCCCAGCAGAAGAAAAGCACATGCTCCTTTTATACCCCGTCTATTACTTACCTTTTGACAGTTATCCTAATTAGTTAATAAATTTTCCTCCAGTTGTTTTTAATTTGTGCCTGTTACTTTTCCAGCCTTTTCTTGCCCCTATTCCAACTTTTTTGACATTTGTTTCTGCCAACAAATTCAAAATGAACTAATGTTTTCTGTTAAATGGCAAAATGTCTCAGTTTCAGCATCTGGTTTTGTTGTTTATATTCTACTAGAAAATAAAATATGACTTTATGAGATTTGCAAATCACTGCATCCTGCTTTTAATTAGGTTACACAGCGTCCCAACTTCACTAGAGGTGGGGTTGTACGTCTGAGTGACTTAAAAAGAAAAGAATCAGGGTGTTGCAATAATCCAGACAAAGTTCAGAGCTCAATCTGACTGAAACACCGTGGTGGGCCCTTAAAAGAGCTGTACATAAATACACAAAACATTAATGAACTCAGGCAAAGCTCAAAATTGCCTCAGTCAATTCAAAAGCAGGTTTTCTTTGCTCCTGCAGTTGTCCTGCTCTGCATTTACTTCGTGAACGTGTTATAAACCAGATGTGAGGACGCTCAGATGTCTCCACTCACTTTGTTCCCTTTAAAAACACAGTTAATGGTCAGCTGTGGCGTAATCGCACATAATCTTATTCAGCAGACTGTTTAAACCCATACAAGAGCCAGCAAAACGCAGCCACACAAACTCGACACTGTTGTAAAGCCAGAGCCCCATCCACCTCCATCTCCCTTGATCACTTCCTCCTGTGATGGAGCATCTCCAAACACATTCATGCTGTAGTACCACCTTTTCAGGTTTGTCTGTTGGAGACATAACTGGGTCCTGGCTGCTGCTGTAGAACCAGGCCCGTCCTGGCCCGATGCCTGAGCAGGGAAGTAGAGGAGGATCGTACAAGTTCCAGGTTTGGTCCTGTGCACAGTACTTCACACAGCTAACATTTCAGTCCTGTTCCAGGTTTGATTCACAAATAAAAGTTGAAGATAAAACGGAGTCTTTTCTGTGTAATTTAGACAAATCTATTCAGAGACCTCAGAAAGGACACTTGTGTACGCAGATTCACGCCCCTCAGTCCACCTCATGACAGGAAACAGAATCAGCTCTCTGGTTTCCTTTAATCTCTACTGTCTCCATCAGCTGCTGACACCTCCATGCCGTCCATCTCCAGACATCTCCCTGACTGAGGAGACAGACGGCAGCAGAGTGGGTCTTCCCAGCAGACGGGTGGAAGCAGATGGTGACCAAATCCTCGTCCGGCAGACAAGGCGAGGATACAGTCAACTTCATGAATATGAATAAAGGAAAGAGAGCCTGGCTGCAGCGTGAGACTGGTGTCCTCCTGCTGGTTTTCCTGCTCCTGCATGTCTGCTGGCTGCTGAGAAGGATGGAGGCAGATGGAGGCGGCAAGCTCCACGGATCTGGAACTGAGCTGTGAGTGAAAATGCAAAACTAACTAAGCGAGAGGTGGAAGACAAAGAAGATCGGACTATTAGTATGTACAACGTTTACCTGGGCATGAAAATAAAATGTGTACGACCTGAAGCAGGAAAACTAAGAGCAGAGCTGCACAGTAACACGAAACATGAAAACTGAACACAGAATGAAGAATCATCCAACAGATGCCGAGTCAAACAGGAATCCAGAACAAGAAGATCGGGGCACAGTGTCCACCTGAAGCTCACGGCCCACTGAAAACCCATGCTAGGGGGACAAGTGGAGTCTAATTCACATGATTTTAACAATCATTTATGAGGGGAGGCTGTACACTGACGACCAGCTGCACTGATGGACCCCTGTCAAGGACTACATAGGCCTTCAGGACCAAGGAGAACCAGGTTCTGGTTTTACAGCCAGTTCAGCTTTGCAACATTTTAAAAGCACATTTTTTCCCCCCATGAACACAGATCCACTACAGAACAGTCTGAACCTCCGTTTTGTGAACTCGTTTCTGCTGAGGGCCACGGTGCACAAGGAAGCGCGTCACAGTGCTGACCTCGGTTTCAGTCAGAATCAACATCTTCATATTTTCTGTCTGTGTTTATTAAGGTTGTCCTAAACAACCCATTTGTGCTCTCTGCTGCAGAGAACAGCGTCTCCAAATACCGACTGGTATTTATAAACACTAACACACAAACAGGATTTATGGCCACTGTTATTTTGAAATAATCAGCAATGCATTGGCTAACGCCTGAGAACCTCTGGATGATCAAAAGGTCGACACATCTGCAGCCAGCAAGGTGTTTTTAGTCGATTTATTCTTCATATTTATTGAAATTAATTTGTGCATCATATAGTTCATTCTTTCTTGTTCATTAAACCTGACTTAACAATGGCAATCACAACGTTTTGGTTAGTCTAAATAATCCTGTCACTCGCCCTGACAAAAACCGCTCTCACCCAGCAAGAGTTCTCCTGACTCTCAACATTGGCTGAACTAGTTCTGAGCCAGAACTGGGATGGCTTTTGTGAAAGCGGTCCCCGAGTCCTGTTTGGACATTACAACAGGACCTCTAAATTTACACCTTTTTCTATGAAACAAAATCATAAAATGGACTTTTCTGTGAATACACAGCAACAACAATTCATCCTCCATCTATGAAAATAAAGCACTTTTAGCACCAACTAAAAGCTCAGAGGGATTTGATTCGACTGGACAACAAACATCTGGGTCTCAAAGCAAAACAGTGATCTGTAAAGAGCTTTGATGAAGACATATCGCCTGCTAAAGACACGTCTCCTCTCTGAGAGCCTGCTTTTACACACATTTGCTGCACATCAAGTAAACATTCATGTAAAAGCCTTGATTTATTGATTTATTTGTTTATACCAAAGAACATGGACAAACAGCTGCATAGGATGGGATATCTGCCCACCAGAACCAACCTGAATTTTTCTTCTTCGCTTTAATTTCAGTTGTCAAACATCTGCCAGTGATCTAAATCTGAGCTGGCTTTGGTTTCATGCAGCAACCCACAATAATCAACTAAATACTCTCACATGTAGATAATCTATAAAAGCTGATCACTATCAGTCCGCTCTGATGCTGAAAGAAAGGGAAAAAACATTAAATGTCAAAACAAAAGTGATGAAGTGAGTCTAAACTAAACGTGGATATGGGCGTTCATGGGAATCTGTCATGAAACGGATTTTTGGAAATTAACTTAACGCTTGTGTAACATTTGGACCGAAACAGAAACAAATGGAGAGAAATGCAGAAAAACTGACTGCTTTTACTGGAGAGGGAACAGAAAAAAGTCGAAATAAGAGGAGTGAAGCAACTGGAGCCTGAACCTGAAACTCAGAATGAAAATAATCACTAAGAAGTGTTGAGACAAAAGAGCTTCCCATCCAGATGAAAGCTTACAGGGGGAAACGTGAACCAGCACGTTTTCTCCTCACATAACCTTGGCTGAACTTCTCTGAGAGCAGAGACAGAGAGGGACACGAGCAAGTCTGAAGATGGAGCTCCGAGCAAAAATGAGGGGAGTCATGCAGACTGAGTGCAGCCCTGCAGAGGCAGGGCGAGACCAGGACACCAAACACTGATGCACGAGGAGGAGGAGGAGCAAGAGGAGGAGGAAGAAGACAGCAAAAACACCGCAGCAGACAGCAGCTGTAGACAGGCCTGAGAGGAGGAACATCATTCACATATCTGCTTCTTATTGGAATAGACGTAATCTCTAGTCACCTTAAATAGTGTCCAGTGTAAACACACACAAAAAATTGACAAAAAATTATTCTTTTAGATGAAGTACTAAAGCCATTGTATAACCAAATCAAATTTGTGACAAAGTATCGAGGTCATTGACAAATGAATGAATAAGGGTGTAAATAATAAGGACCTGATGATCTACCAATCTATATACTATAAAATTATTTCATGAAGAATGATCCAGGAAAATTTATGCCAAATGAAAAAAAAAACCAAAAAAAAAAAACCTCAATCACACATCAATACATGAAATCCTCATCAATACATGTTATCAAGTGGTCGTTTGCAGTCTATTTTTAGTAAAAGGATCTGATTTTTTTTCATTTAATCATCTTGCTGAAAACTGAAAATATGAAATTAGATTTTGTTACATTTATATTCTAATATTTTAGTTTGTGATTTGATTTTAATGGAAGTGATTTTGTTCAATTGACAAACAATATCTTCTTACAGCAAATGATAATACCTGAGCTAAAACTGAATTAAAATTGTATCATGGTAGACTTTATGAAACCAGAAAAACATCAAATTGTCCAGTTATTTGTTGGAATGTCAGATTGTGATGTAATATCAGAATTTGATGTGAACACCCCTAGTAATCAATACAGAACAGACCACTCCCTGACCTGCAACACGTCATGTGACCTGCTGCAGATCGGGGATTGGTACAAAGTAATAAAGCATAAAGTAGTCCTTGTTGGGGGTCGTCACAGTGGATAATTACCCTCCGTACGTTGATCGTACGTCGGATACCCTTCCTGGCACAACCCTCCCATTTATCTAGGCTTGGGACCGGTTTAGCTGGCTGGGTTTAGATGTCCTGCCCAGGGAAACTTCAGCATGTGATAGATCTGGGGATCAGTTAATCAATCTGTAGGGCGACTACATGCACCTACGACGCTCCAGCTATTCTCAGCTGATCAAATTATACTCTACAGGAAATACTCTTGATTTTAGGCCCAAAAATCCTAAAATGATCTGCATCCAGACTGCTGATCTGCTGAACGAGCAAAGAACTGAGTAGACTTTTTTAGATTTTTATCTTTTACAATTTTCAAAAGTAATTACTGCAGCGTTTCTTCGGAGGTTTCAGGCGGTGACCTCAATATAATCCTGGTCTGACGGAATTCCCTCAACGACAAAAGGACGTGTCCAGTTCACTTGTACCCTTTTTCTGTGTGTCCACACTAATGACTGAGGGCACATAATGCTCAAGCATGCGAGTGTAAGATCAGAAGATGGAGTGGTTCTGCAGGGAACAGACAGATCTAAAGTGTGTGTGCTGAAGGACAGCGAGGAAGAGCTGGGGGAGCTGACGGGGTGAGGCCAAAGGCCACACCAGCTCAGTTGTAAACTCCAGCTTCCCTTCAAGACCTGCAACTGTCCCGTGGTGACAATCAGAGGCAGAAGAGCCGGAAGGAGGGATGAAATAAAAGTCTGATGTGATTCAGAGGGAGGAAGCGCAAACTCACGGGATGGAAGGGAAAATGACAGTATTTGTAGAGGAAGAAGGTAGAAGAGGGCCGAGCAGAAAGTGAATCAAGTCTCTGTAACCATGGAAACAAAAACGCACTGACACTGTCATTCATATATTAATAAAAAGGTACTGGCCTCTAAAAGTACAGTGGCTAATAATAAGCCACTGTACTTATCAAAAAAATATATAGATATAGTTATAGATATAAAATGTAATTTAATGTGTTACTTCCCTTCTAATATGACCATTATTGTGGGTTTGTTTTTATAAGTCGATCTCTTCAGTATGTTCCATTGTCCCCATGTGGTACAGTTGGTTTAGTACAAGGTCATATCTCAGGAACGGCTTGATGGACTTGGATGATTGACGCCTCGTTCACAAGTCTACATCCCTTCAGGCATCATCAAATTAGAAATACGATAAGACTGGATGTTTCCCGGGAAGTTAGCTCAGTTTGTCTTCTTCAGCAAGGTTCTTGTGGCAACAGGAATGGACCAAGAGACAAAAATGATTTTGATTCGTCATTGAAAGTTGGGATTACATCAGTCTGGAGACGTTTTGAACAGGAATATGATTTAGGATGCCAACACAGCTAAGGGAAGACTGATTCCAGCATTTGGCTGTAGAAGGCGTTTTTTTTTTATTGTGCTTCAGCTGCTGGCTTGCTGATGTTTTGTCACAGAATTGACATTATTTTACCGTTACAATCTGTGGAGGCCCACCGTCAAGCTGATAACAGGCAAGCGTAGCAGCTGGTTGCTCATTATATGTTTTTTTTGGCATACCACCCTTGCCTCTTGACGAGCAACAGGATTTGTGTATGTTTATGGGCCATTAGCTCCGCCCACAGGAATTCAACCAATCAGAAAACACTGGAACCAATCATTACTCCAGAGGCACCAGAGATGAAAATGAGATGCCTAAGAAAAAGCAGAATACGGACATTTAAATGAGAACGTCTGAATGACTGAACGCTGCTGCTTCAACAGACCGATGAAGATGTGAAAGCTCCACATCCCATGTCTGAAAAGGCTTTATGATGTCTCTGAAATGCACATTCAAATAAGCTGCAGTGGTCAGGAGAGCTTGAGAATGAATGAGGAGAAGAAGCAGCAGTTATGAGAGGGGCAGGGTGAGGTTATTTTCTGACGTTTTAACTGAAGTTCGAGTGTAAAGAAACCAGTCAGATCTCTCCAGTCAAGAGAGATGACCTGCCCTCCTTTTCTCAGCTTCAAGATATTCGATATTCAGGCATGTCAAGCTCTACAGTACACATCAGAAGAAGCGACGGCTGCTTGGCTGCACCCATGCATGCCCTCTCTTCACCCCGGAAACCTCTCCTCTTCCTTACAAAGTATAACAGTGACAGCCACACTAACATACACTGAATCAATCTGTAGTCCATCTGTGATGGATGCAGATTACAAACAGAGATGAGCTCAGTCGGCCTGGGTCCGACTTTTACGTCAGCATGTTAGATCAAAAGCCAAGTTTTTAACTTAGTTTTATTTGTAAATTTAAAATCATCCTAAAAGGCTAAGAAGGGACCAAATCAGGAATGTTCCAGTGCACTGTCTTTTTTCACAGAGCAGCACCATCTTTTCACCTCAGAGAGAGAGACATGCCTGCTGTAGCCAAGACAAAAAGCCTTCAAGATCTCTCTAGGAAGATCTTGAAGATGTAGTTTGGGTTGAGTGGGCAGCAACCAAATCAGGGAGGCTCAGACCTTCCTCTTCCCAACCATCTCCCCCAACCCTTCCAGAGGAATACGGAGATGTTCCCAAGTTCAACCTTCCATTGTCAGCCCCAGCGTCTCCTTTCAGTTGGACATCTCCAAAACAACTCCCTGAGGAGACGTCCAGAAGCCTTGATGTGGAGGAGCAGCAAGAGTCCAACCACCTTGCAGAGGAAACCCGTTTCCTTCACTTGTGCTAATAGTGTTGTCCTCTCTGTCACATTTCATGACTAAAGATGAGGTATGAGGATAGGAGGACAGATGACAGACCTGTTTTCTGCTCAGTTTGCATCACTACAGACACCAGTAAGAGCTGAAGGTCTTAGCTCCATGAGACCAGCAGTACCACATCATTCACAGGAAGCAGAGATGAAATCCAAACGGGACCTCTGCTCCTTGACTGCACCTAGAAATCCTGTCAATAAAAGTTATGAACAGAATCAGTGATGAAGGGCAGCACAGAGAGACAGTTAAATCCCTTCTCCAGATCCACAAAGTACTTGCAGATTGGTTGGACAATTCCCGAGCTTCCTCCAGGAGACTAGCGAGTGGTAAAGAGCTGGCCCAGTTAATCAGAGGTTTGACTGTTGACTGGACCTCTTCTCCAGCACCCCTGTATAGACCTTAAGAGTGTAAACCAAGAAGGCCCTACACCTTCCAGAGCCTCAAGGAAATCAGGGTAGACCTTATCCATGCATGAAGCACTGCCACCTTGGAGCTTTTTTTTTTTCTTGAAGGTATCTAAAAGATGTAAAAGTATTTTCAGGGCCCCTTTCAGTGAACCTCTACAAAAGAAGTTAGATACTGAGAGCTCTTCTTCATCTTCGGAGCACCACAGGCTGCTCTTCTGGCCTGCCTTCTTTGGTAAACACTAAAAGAACAGTCAGCTAAAATTGGTATCAGCAGATCAGCCTTTTTAAAAAGTCTGAATCTTTAAAACAAATGTACAATTGGTCCATCTGTAACCTTAAAACACATTAGTCACCAAGCTTACGTACTCCTCTGATAACAGTAGACTATCCAACCCTTGTTAACCCAGAGCTACAGATGAGGACTTAATTGGGTTTGGGTTTGTATCTGTGTGTATGTTTGTGTATATCCATGTGCCTACACACATACGCACACACACACATGCTTAATTAACATCCCTTCTGAATGGCACAGCTCGACACTTTCAAAACATCCCTGAACGGCAGTGATTCAAGCTCTCCTGGCTGCCAAATTCTCTCTCTCTCTCTTTCAGCAAGGTCTTAATCGGCCATGAAGCGCTGAAGAATTGTCCTGCAGCAGAAAAGCATCCCCGAGGGAGCAGAGAGAGGGAAGTTTCCTTCCACCATGAGCTGGGCCACCCTCTCTCTCCTCCTCTGGCTGTACAGGAAAGGACGAGGAAACTGACGCTGATCCAAGGACCTGAGATGACCCAACACCAAGTGCCAAGGTGAGCTTCTCAGACTACACACAACCAGAAACCTTTCAAACCCGCTCAGCTCCTCTGCATCAGCAGGGACTCCACTGTGTTATCTCTCTTCTCCAAAGGACATCCATGGAGAAAAGGGGCTGGAGAGCACCTGAGCTGCAGGACATCAACTGAGGGCGCACCGAAATTTTTTTTTTAAAAAACTAGAAAAGGAAGGCAGTGAGACCTTTCAAGTCTAAAGCCAGGGTTTCCAGTGCCACATGTGTCTTTAGATGAACCTGGCTAGATCACCTTAATTTAAGATGAACTCATAACCTACTTCAGCACAATTTGTGTTTAGAATTTCAGATAAAATTGCCTCCAAATTCCTTTAAAGATTTTATCATGATCGTATCTCAGATAAAATATTGCTGAAACAAAGAAAATGAACAGAATGAAAAGTACTTAATACCGATGTCTCACAATGAAACCAAATAAAGTTCTTGATGGATGCTGAATAAACACTAGACTACCAAATGAAAAAGAAATTCAGTACTCCAGTAATCATCTTAAAAGGCACTCTGTCCATATAAATGGTGATTCTAGTCGCCACATTTAGTCATAAAACAATGTTGATTCATTATTTTCAGCCTTGAATGCATTATGGATGCTTCCGCGGGGATTAGAACCTGGATGCCAAAACATAAAGCTGTCAAGGCTTGAAACAAAGCAACTCAACCATCTTTTGTTTTTTGAAGATGCTTCGCCTTCAAGAAAAAAAAGGGTGAAACATCTTCAAGAACAAAAGAAAAGGAAGTGCAGCTGCTTTGTTTCAAGTCTTGAAAGTTATGATGAGCTGGATGGCTGAGAATCAACAACAACAACAACAAAAATTCAACCCTTTTGACCAGAAATCCACACTGAATTAACAACTCATGATACAAATTCTCAACAGAGGAAAAACGTTAAATACCCAGACCTCCTACAGTTACACTTAAACTGTGGGATATGGTGTGTTTCTGTTACTATGGTAACCAAGAAGCCAGAACAGTATTTGCTTTAATACTTGGTTCTTAACTACCAATATTCAACAAATAATGCTAAACAGATAGAAAGTAAACTACCTCAACCAAAGAAAGTCCCTGCTGTGCACAACTAATGATCTTGTTTCTTCTCTGTTGTTTGAGCCACAGGAACATTCTTTTTTTTTTTATATATAAATTTTTCCATTTACACAACTTACTCCTCTTGCGAAAATTCAGATCAGTGAATTTTCAGCAAATGTCAAAAGACACACAGCACACCCCCATTTGTGGGCGCCAGGGCATATCCATCCATCTCTAGAGGTTGTGGGGGCAGCAGTCGAAGCAGAGAAGCCTAGACCAGACTTCCCTCTTCCCAGCCACCTTTGCCTGCTCCTCTGGGGGGACACTAAGGCATTCCCAGACCAGCTGAGAGATGTTTCTCTCCAGCATTTCCTGGGTCTAGCTCAAGACCTTCTCCCAAAACATCTCTTCAGTGAGGCAGCCATAAGCCCTCCTAACCAGAATCACTCTATTGCCAGTAAACAGGTTTACAGACTAGGAAATTGCTCTGATGCAACGGTGCAGATAAAACATGGAATAATGTAAAGTAAAAAGTAGAATAAAAATAAATACATGTGAATAAGCAAAATACATCAAATTAAAATAAAATATTTTGGAATACATTTAGAAATACAAAGCCTACAATATATACATATGTAGACAATAGCAGGAGAATAGTGTGGCTGTTTTGTGAGTCATTTAGCTAGTGTTTATGAGTCTGATGGCTGAGGGGAAGAAGCTGTTGTGGTGGGAAGTTCTGGTCCGGATGGAGCGTAGTCTCCTGCCTCAGGGGAGGGGCTTGATATGAAATATCAAATGTTAAAACCATATCAGCTGTTCTCTGTGTGGAGGAGCAGCAACTGTACTCTGAATCCCTCCCAGATGACTGAACTTCTCACCATTTCTCTGAGGGAGAGTCCTGCAAAGTTACAGATGAAACCAATTTCAACCGCTGGTATTCATGATCTCGTTTTACCAAGAACTGACCACAGATGAGGGCTGGAACAAAGATCTACTAGTAAACAGAGAGTCCTGCCTTCAGACTCAACTCTCTCTTCACCACAACAAACCAGTGCTGAGTTTGCACTGACCCGACAGTCAATCTCCTGATCCTTCCTTCTCCAAGTCTTTCGGGAAAAGAAGCATCGAATAACCTGTGTTTAAGTTCACACAGCACCTGAAGCAGAAAGCCAGGCTTTATTAATCCAGCTAATAACCACCATCATAGTCCGAATCACCTCCGATACCTTCTGTCCCACATCTAGATGGCCGGGTTTGGTTGAACTCAGTTCACGGTACACCCTTCTGACAACATGACACATTTTCCAGACTTGTCCAGAGGAGATACAGATTTTATGTTCATATTTAAATGTAAATAAGAATAATTAATAAAGAAAGACATTTTTTTACCTAATTTTTTTTTAATTATTATTTTATGACTTCAAGGCTATTCAATCACCTCGCACATAACAGAAATAATAAGGCCACATAGGACGCAAAGTGGAATTTTGAAACTACAAAAATCAGCAAGTTTAATCATAAAATTTTCAATCTGCTGCTCCTCAATGAAACCCTGGTCAATGACCTCCTAGAAACCCCTCGGGCATCGCTGGCTTCACTTACCGTATTTCTCCTAATTAAGGCGCAAATTACTGGCAGGGTCTGTCTATTTAAGACCTAATCATGTAAGTTGTTCAATGTTAGGCTTTAAAACAATAAGGTGTCACAAAAAGCGTCCAACATACATGATTTAAAAAAAAAAACAAAAAAACTACGAAAATCGGTGGCTTATACAGCCTTTATAGTTTTTCTCCTTGTATCGGCCCCTCTCCGCAAAATAAACAAAGCAGTGTTAAAGTGCCTTTTCACCTCCGCTCTTTCGATAGTCACGGTAAATTTCAATGTCCAATCGACTAAATACTGCATATGATTAAGAAAAATTTGAGCAAGGTAAGTGTCTGTCTCTGCAAACCATAACTCTTGATCGTAACTGCAATCAATTTTTATCATATCCGACGTAAAAATAATGTGGCACCCTGGCGTTTTGGGTGGGGGCGCGTCTGTCAGAACGGGAGCGTTAATAAGGAGAAATATGGTATGTCTTTTTATTTCTGCATCATTTTTGAGGTAAGAAATAATGATGGTTTGAGCAGTTGCAGAAAGAGAAATTAACCTAGAAAAAGATGATGCAGTCATTGTGCAACTGACTTATTGACATTCTCAAATGTTCAAGTTAAAGGGAACAGTTTCTGACAAGCAGCATGGTTTAACTGCTCATAAAAACCTCAGGGAGGGGGCAAATCTGAAGTCAAGCTCGTACGTGTCAGGACGAACGGGAAATGTTCACAGCATGAGTCCGGACACGTTCACAGAGTGGAAATGCTCTGAAGATGATTGCATACATGCACCGCAGCCCTGAGCGCTCATCGGTGTTGTTCTGGTGTCTCTACGCAAACATCTGCCCACCTGCACTAAAGGATGTTTTGTTTTCTCGCATTTAAAGAGGGATCATCATTTGGAGCCTTCAGCTCCGGATGTTATCACTGTCACCTGTCCCACCTGACATGGTGTGAATCAACGCAGCAGGTCCCAGAATGCACTGGGGAAGGATTGCTGCAGTGGCAGCGCCCTTGACGGCAGTGATTCCTCCAGTGGGGGAGCTGTTACAGCCATCAATCACAGTGACTGGCCCTCAGCGGCAGCAGCAAGGACGACAAGGCAGTCGCTGTACGTGCACAGCTCCACCAGGACAAAAGGAAGTCAGTTCGAGGGAGGGCGTGGCGTGAGGGAGGCGACGCCTACTGTGGCTGATTGCTTACGAAGATTTATATTCAAGGGAAATGTATACATTTTTAACCATCTAAACTGAGTGCTATTAATAAACGTGTGAGAAGAACGAACCATTTTGTTTGCTGCATCATAAGAAGTGGCTGCTATGTGGGCCTTGCAAAAGGTCGTTCTCTGAAGACATATGATTTAGAGCAGCTGATCTGCACCAGGCTGCTGAGGAAGACAATGTCATCTCAGAGGGTTTATCATCCATCAGTCCTCAGTTAGGCAACCTCTCTATAAATAAAGATGGTTTAGTCGTGTGGCTACTAAACCATGAAGTGGACATTGAGCCAAGATGACCACAAAGAATCCTCAAGGAGGTAAAGAGGAACAGCACTGAGGTGGTCCAGTCAGAGTCCAGACCTCTACCCCCACAGAAATCCTGTGCAATGATCTCCAGACAGTCGTTCACATCAGACATCCTACAAATGTGTCTGAGATGAAGCAGTTCTGGAGAGACGAATGATCCTGAACCCGTCCTGAACGCTGAGCAGCTCCGATCCAGAGTTACTGGATGATTTTGTTGAAGTCACTGCTGACAAAAAGAGGTTTACCCAGCTGCTAACTCCAAGGACTTCAGAACTGTGAATGCTTAATGAATATGTTAGATTAAGACATGATAAATCATTATAATTTGAGTTTTCTTAGTTTAAACACATCATCTTTGTCTCGAATTGTTAAGATCAGATCACACTGAAAGTAAATTATTCCCAAAAAACCAGTTAAGTCCAAAGGGTTTGCATATCTCCTTTTTGGCTGTGTAAATGTCCAGTGTTTGTCAAAGCTGTAATTCAAAGTCTTTGACGGTATTGTCATTTATAGTCCAACAGTGATGCTTCATCTAATAAAATGACTACAGAAACTTCACTTCAGGCTTGATATTACTCTGTGTCTAAAAGCATTTCAACATCTCGGTGCATAATCTGCTGCCAAGGCCACCTGTGGGTTTGTAGCATTCACAGAGACAAAGCGTCCTCCCACATTCATGTGTGATTTATGACGGTCTGTGTGAAAGGAAGGGGAGGGCTGTTAAAGCTCTCCACTGGGCTGCCTGGACTCTGTCTGGACAAGTCTCTCTGAAACAGAGGACAAGTCTCTCTGAAACTACCAGACCGGAGGAACGGCTGCAGTAGTGCGTCGGCTGACTCGGACCACTCATCCAGGATGGACTCTGATGATGTCAGAGTAATTACATGAAACTCGGGCTGCAGTTTGAGGGCAGTAATTGAATAAAAGTAACCAGGAGAGCAAGAGGAAAGAATACAGACAGTTACTTTGAGTCAGCTCCTTATCCTGCTCATGGACCTCTAGGAATTCCTTCAGATGGCATTAGGGAATCCCCTAAAGAGAGTGAAGCACCCCCACACTCAAGTCAATGAGTGAAGAAACCAAAACATGAGTCTCCAGGACCTGTCACCAAGTCTGACGCGAGCTCATCAACATGGAGAGCAAAGATTACGACTGTTAAACCTTCTTGACAGCCCCAGCTGGTGAGGAATACAATGTGAGGAGCTTCTTTGGCTTGTAATGTGAAACAAAAATGAATCTGATTTTCACACTCAAAGCTATTTGTTTTACCTCTTCCATGAACTATTTCAGGGATGGGCTTATACAAACTCATCTTTGAAAAACTTGTGATGATAAGGAAAATACAAAATGGAGAGGGTGTTACATTTACTTTGACTAGTACCCAAAATATTTCATCTCCTCTCACATCAACTTTATTTAGTTTGTTAATAAACATCCGTTTGTCCATTTCAGGACAGTGAAGCTTTTATCACTTTGTACTCCTACCATTTTTTTCTTACAACAATTGAAAAGCATTCTGGCACTGAGGTTGTGAGGTCTGGAGAAGTCCGATGATGAGTAAGGTGTGTTAGAGCAGGAAAACATCTAAAACTTGCAGGACTGCTGCCCTTCAGGAGGAACCATGATGTATTTGGTTACCATGGGAGGAACCATGATGGAGGTGGTTAATCAAGTACCCTCTTCTTCCTCAGTAATGTTTTTGCAATGTGCACAGAATGTGGCTTTACGTTATCTGGTAGAAAATTCATGGACATTACTGGAAAAGGTGTGGTCCTGAAAGCAGCAGATGTTGCTCTAAGCTCTCAGAGTACTTTCCCTCTCACTAAATCTCCCTCCTAATTATCACGTAATTCCTTTTCTGATTTTTCTTGGGATGTGTTGCAGACCTGAAATGCAAACATGAATGACTTTAAACAATGAAGTTGATGAGAACCCCCCCCATCCCCCCATGTGTTCATGGTGTCTGCAAAGAGATACAAGTCAAAGAGAATCACTGGACTTTTCAAAATGTTCTCCAACATTTCCATTTGATTACAACTTTTTCTGGTTGGGGGTTATATGTACAGTGTGTAGAACCAGTTGGATAGACAGTTCATGCTTACAGGGAAAGAAGGGAGGAAAAAGCAGGAAGTGTGGTATTGAATTACACATGGCTGTAGGTGGGAGTGTCCATGGATTAGGTCAGGGAAGGACAGGGAACATGAGGCCAGGGGTTGTAGCCAGAACCACATGCTGCAGATCCTCTGGTGATTGCTTACACCAGGCTAAACACACTGATGAGATAAAAGCTGACACACATTAACCAGAACACTCAGATCCCCCCCTCCCTCCACGCCGGTCAACAAAAGTCTCCACGAAGACCGAGGGAAACATTAAAAAGCTAACAGCTCTCAGTGGGCGTGGCCTGTTTCTCAGCAAGAGAGAGATCCTTGTGTGCTTCAATGCTTTCCAGATGGTAATGTAATTTTATTTCTGGAAGGAGAGTCATGCAAGTGATATAAAAGCTGAGTAAGAGAAGAATCGAAGTGTGTTTACGCGCAGGGCATCGACCAGAGTGCACAAACTGCAGATGGGTTTCAGGATGACGGGCGCAGCTCGGAAAAACAATGCTAGATGAAGAACTGGTGAAAGACCTGACTCTGAAATGTCTTAATGCTCCTGTGAAATCCTCCCTCCTCAATATCACATACTCAGGAATGTTTACCAATGGGAGAGGATCATATATGCTCCATAAGAAGAGCTGGAGACAGCACATACAGGTCAAAGCAAAATAACCCATCTCAAAGGAAAATAAAGTCATTTTGAAGGTAGCAAAACGTTTGAAAAAAGTGATGTTTTCCACTGTGTAGCATTCCCTCTTCCTTCATCAAGTGCT
>JAOWBL010000017.1:11987805-12015694 GCA_028564865.1 Zenarchopterus dispar | reverse complement strand
CTAATGCACGTCCACACCATCACAGAGGCAGGATGCTGACCCGAGCACTGATGAGCTGGGCGATACCTCTCCTCATAGGACACAGCGTTTGTGGTTTTCTTGAAGAGTTTCACATTTTGATTCGTGTGATCGCGCCTCAAGGCGACTTTTGTCGTGAATTGGTGCTATATAAATAAAACTGAATTGAATTGATCAGGGGACAGTTTTTTGCTTTGCTGCAGTCCATTCCAAATGGTCCAGAGAAGACAGTGATATTTCTAAATCATGTTCACATACATCATCTTCTTCATGTGATGGAGCTTTGACCTGCATTTGTGGATGAAAAGGTCAACTGTGCTCTTAAACGGTGATTCCTGCAGCATTCCCGGGTCCATGCAGTGATTTCATGGCAGAATCAAGACTGTTTTTAATGCAGTGCCAGCTGAGTGCTGAGGAGTACGAACATTTACCATTCATTTTCGGAGTTGTCCCACAAACAAAAGGCCACGAAGCTGGGCCTGAAGGTCGGCTGGAAGAAAACCAAGCTCATGCATGTTGGGGATGGACCGGATCTACTTCCCATCCATGTTGGCAACGACACCGTGGAATTAATCAGCTCCTTCATCTACTTTGGCTCCACTGTCACCAACAACGCTGACCTGAAGCCAGAGGGGTCGCCTTGCTGCCAGGGGTCAAGAAAGCACCATGACATCATCGCTCCTTCTCCCACAACATAAAGCTCCGTATCTACAATGCACCAGTTCTCCTGGACCTCCTCTACGCCTCAGAGACTCAGCCTCTCTGGCAGACCATGGCCACCAGAATCCACAGCTTTGATGTTGGACAACAGCAGGTGGTATCACCATGTGACCATTAGCCTCTGGTCTCAGAGCTCACCTCCGTGTCCCCTGCTTCAGACTTGTCCTCCGACTTCCTTCTTACCATCCAACTAGAACCATTCGCTCATTTGCCTCCAGCACTTGCAAATGGAAAAGTCCTGTAGCAGACATCACTGGGCATGACCTTTGAATCTTTTCATGACATTGTATCATACAGGTGATGGCGTACTTAGTCTTCAGTGGTTTACAGCGAGGAACGGTATTCTGACATTGTTTGACATTGTTCTTCCTACTTTAAAAGCTGTTGTGTTGTTGAGCCCTCCCTCCCCATGATGGGGTCAAACTAGGCTGACACCTTAACCCTGATCCACCGTTTCTGCTCTAAAGCCTTTAATCCTCACTGGAGGTGCATCCCGCTGGAGGCGGCACTGGGTCTCTCTGCAGCGGCAAATAAAACTCCCACTTCCCCAGGTTTAGTCCCACTGTGGGACTAAACCTGTTGAAAATGTACAAGCACTGTAATAAAATAGTGTTCTCACCTGACAGACAATGCCTCTGGAGGAAACGCCGCACCTTTGTCAAGAAATGTATTCTATTGTTGCACAGCCAGAAGGTCAGCTGACTGCTCAGATGGCTTTAATAGAAAGTCAAAGCTTGAGTTCTCTTTGTCCTATAAAATATATTTGATTTCCTTTGACATGATATTTTCCTAATAAATATGCCCTGTCCAGGCTTATTACATGGCAAAGCAGTCCACAGTGCATGTTCAGACAATGCAGGATGCTGCTTTATTATTTATCTCGACTGCCATTGTTCTACCTTACTCATCACTGCGCTGTCATGACGACCCCGCTCCTCCACTTTTTAAAACAAACCACAGCATACATGTGAATTCTAACAAAGAACACCAACACTCGTACCATTTTCTGTCACATCCGTCTGTTTTTTTTTTTAATGCAATAATACTGATTCAGGAGGACAAGGTGGCAGCATCCTGTCCACGCTCCACAGGTAAACACACTAAAGACACCCCAAAGGGAAGCATGTCAGGTGTGTCTGAAGCCACACGTGGCACAAGTCGAGCGCTGCCAGGCAAATGTGTGCAGCAACAGCAGCAGAACAGGGGAAAACGGCGAAAACAAAGCGGAGAAAGCAGCGAAGACCCCCGCCTCTGCAGGCAGCCTGGCACGCCACGGGGAAGTCGGCTTCAGGTTGGATGTTCCACACACGTTCACTTCACATCAACGCATCTGCAGCATTTGTTCAACAGGCTCCACGACACGCGACCCAAGGACTCCAAACCTGAGCCAAATGTCTCACAAAAAGAGAGGATTCAGATACATCGACTTTTGTTGTTGCATTTGAAGGTTTATTCTACTTTATACTAATTTAGGAGGGAAAAAACACAGAGGTTTGTTTTTTGTTCATTTTTCTGTGATATTTTCAACAGGTTTCACACCACATGGCCCATCACCCTTACTTGGTCACATGGCGTGGAAGCTACTGAAACAAGATGAATAAAAATGAGTTATAACATCTGAAGTTGTACACATACGTACTGACATTAAAGCGACTGCAAGTGCGGAGCAAAAGTGCGTGTCATTTATCTCTTGCAGTTCTACAATTCGGCTTGGATTGTGACTGAATGGGTCACGCGGCGTGCAGCTTTTTACCCTAAATACTGCAAAGACATTGATTCAGAGTGGATCGCTGTGGACTGTCCAACCCGAAACTAACTTCAACGCTACAACGTGTCAACACAGTAGCGACTTCTTCCAGCATATTTGCATACAACACCCGCTATATTCCTCCAAACAATACACGGCGGACGTGTTTACACGCGTGCAAGTCCACACTCCAGCCACAGCAGCTTGTGAGCTGCCACGCGCTGCGGTGAGAAAAAGCACGACTCGTGTTTGTTTCCTTCAATAATAAAAGATAAATTTAAAAAAAAAAAAAAAAAAAAAAAAACAGAGGTGAGAGTGAACTGACCCGCTGGCGTGGCTCCGAAGATCCGAACCACCGGCACCTTCTTCACGTCGCTCTCCCTGAACTCGGAGTAGCAGACGTCCAGGTCTTTGACGGGGCTGGCGAGGTAGTAGTCCGCGGTGACGATGCGGACGGCGAACATGACTGCCGCGGCGCTCGGGGGAGCCTGGGAACTACCGAGAGGAGTCCACAAGACGCGGAGACATCAGTTTCCAGTCGAAAACAGCCCGAGAGTTTGCTGTCACGACGGTCAAACTGCGACGGCGAGGAGGGAAACTCGGCATGAAAAAACACGAACAAAGATTGCCGGGGTTCCAACTGCTGCCGCGGAGCGTTAGAGCCGACGGCGGCGGTTCGCCGTCCACAGCTTCGCGGCCCTGGGCTCCATGTTGTCGGACTGTGGCCGTCCCGTCAGATCTCCGCGGTGTTATTGTTTGGGACTAGGAGGACGTCCTCCACGCTTCCGGTATGTACCGTTATCTTTCCAAATCACGTCCCAGAACTAGTCCTGGCCGGTCGGGTTTCAGCAGTCAGCCCCGCGCCTCAGCTCCGTCTTCTTCCATAACAGGCGACCCCACGTTCACGCAAGTCAACAACAGTGAAGAGCACTTCCGACTGCGCCTTTCAAAATAAAAAACACATATACGAAGATGGTTTTTAGTGTTGACAGACAAACCAAATTCACTGTTAAGTATTTTTTCAATAACAAAATATGCGACTTCAGATCGAATTAAGCCCCGCCCCTGAAACGCTGACGAATCAATGACCGATTTGTATCAGTTCCACAGGGACCTGAACTCAGACACCTGTAGTTTTAAGCTCCACAGCAAAAGGTTGTAAGATGCTGAACTCTCAAACATTTCATGGAGTTCATAACTAAATAAATTAAACAATATGCCTGAGTATTCTGAAAAATGGGCAATGGATTTTTATTTTATTTTATTTTTTAAATCCAAATAAAACAGAGCTAGAACTGTGCTTTGGTTTAAATCAACCAACTTGAAGTCCAAAAGGAGGATGTCTACGTTTGTTCTGAGGTAAATAAAAGCAACAGTGTCTTTCTTAAAAAAAAACTTTACTAAGGTTACCTAAACTTATCACAATCATTATGTAGCAACACAGACTTTGTCTCCAATTAGTTATTTAGCTTGCATTCAAATATGAGAGCATTAATCGCCACTAGCACGTGAGTTTACCTTAGATGTACAATTGTAGCTTTAGATCTAGTGTTAGGTAGATTTATGTTAGTATTTATATGGTAAGTTTTTGTTTTGTTTTTTTCCTTAGTGGGGGGGAAGCGTTGTTTGTTTTTATCATTATTCAATTTTTATGTGCATTTGTCAAAATCTTCCACACCAGGCATCACTTAGTAATGAATAAAGATCATAATATTTTAACATTAAAATATGATTTTTAAGTAGAGAATCTCCTTAAAATTCAATCTGTTTTAGTAAAATTTGGTTTATATTTGAATTCCAAGTTGAAAGCTTTAACTGAAATGTTTACTGAGGTTGGATGTTCAACTTGAAAATTTGAAGAAACTTCACTTCAACTTTGCAACCCAACATTGCTGCAGCTCACATCAATGTTAGTTTTTTATAAGTGAACATGTTTCTAAGCTGTTTTTGTGTGCTTCAAAAACCTTGTATGGTGTTGTCCTGAATCAGGATTGCCAACAGTTGCTAGCACTGCTTTGACTTTTAACATTTAATTTTCTGACTTTGCAGCTGAAACAAGTTCAGCTCAGGTGTGATGTCAGTACAAATTACAGCTTCCAACGCAAATGAAACATATCGTTAGGCCTGGAGTCACTAGATCATGTGGTTTGTCTCTTTTGGTAAAAAAAAACAAAAAACAAAAAGTGCCTGTTATTTGTCTTATTTTGTGGTACAGTTTGACTGGTCATTGCAATTATGTAACTAAGTTTCATCCTGTGAGCCATTCAAACCAGCCCACAATCACTCAGAGTGGTCTGTTAGTGAAATCAACAACAGGGCAAAACATATTCTTGTTAAAACATGCATTACTATGTTCTATTAAGTCTTTATTCACAGCACAGAAGTCAATATCGTGCTAAACGCTAAATGGCAAAAATCATGACAGCCATCCATTGTTCGTCCCAGCTGTCAATCAAAAGTCTGCGCCCCTGATTATACATAAATTTGTGGAAGGGAGACATGTAATCAGACACGTAGTCATTTTATTTTGAAAGGCTCGTGGCCGACAGTTTCAGTGAGAAGTGAGTGGATTTTAAACGGCTTGTTCAAACTGACTAATAAAAGGTGTACTATTTTTTATGAACCAATTAACCAAATTAGCACCTGTGTACATATGTGCTGGTTAGTGGCCATTTTTTCTTTTAAAAATGCATAATCAGTTGAAATATTTTGTGAAAAACCATCAAGCCGGATCATTTTTTCCACCAAGCCCTCCTGACTGGACAAGTTAACATCCTGTATGATGTTTTCAAAATAAAAGCACACAAACATTTTTCATGATTGTAGGTTCAAGATGAATTACTGAGAGAATTTTAAAATGTTTCCACTCACACTAAATAGGGCAACGTGAGACAGGACTTGAGTTCGCTCCACGAGTTTAAAATTGTAGTGTAAGACGTAAATCGACATGTTTATAAGACGCTGAAAGTAAAAGGTTGCTTGTTTGAAAGTTATTTACCGCTTGGAAATTAGGCCAAATCACAGCCTGCGTTCACCCCAGGCTCCAGACTCGAACCAAACACCTCAAAGCTAATTTTCATTTTAAGCCTGGTTGGAAAGTAAGGGTTTTAAACTTACTTTGATGACAAGAGAATGAACTTTAAGCATCGCTGTAGTTCTGAGAGTAATTTGAAAATGAAACCCACGCGTGACTTTTATTTTGTAACTAAGTGAGTTTCGGTCTAGAAACCGGAAACGGTGTTGTGCATTATTCAATGAGAGCCGCAACATTTTCACCTGATTTTCCGCTGCAGCACGAAACCGGATCCGGCTCAGATCAAAGAGCTGGAGAGCTCATCTCTGATTGGTCGCCTGGTTTGGAGCACGTTTCCGATTGGCTCAAGTCTGCGCTGTGATTCCTGTATCTTATTGCAAGGAAAAGAAGTTTCATCAGACCTGCAACAGTGTTTAATGTAGGTGGGCAGAGGAAACATGAAACAGACAAACGAAATGATGAAAACATTTTTTTTTATCATTTATTTTTTTTAACCATCCCGTGGTTGGAGAGACCATGGATGTATCTGCCACTGCTCCTCTTAGTCAGGTTCTTTCCCCACAGAAGGACCTATCCCATCTCCAAACAACCGGTTTGGTCCAGTTCATATTAAGGATGTCAGAGTTGATGACCTTTGCTGATTAAAAATGGTCCAGAAGTATTTTCACATGGTTGGAGAAGCTGAACATACTTAAGAGCCCACAGGGAGACACGTCTCCCATCAGACTGATCCATAAAATGGCTGTATAAACTGAATGAATGTTTCCAGTGCAGGTGGTCTCCTGTGGACCCATCGCCACTTTCTGCTCAGGTTTCCCATCTGTGCTCATAATAACCATGTTGATGGAAGAAAACTGAAGAGGAAACAAGTGATGTTCCTGTGTGTTTTTCATATTTCTGTCCTGCAGTGAGAACTGGACATCTGCTGAGTTGGGACGAAAGGTCCCAGTGAAAGCTACCGAGCCAGAACGACCGTTTCCCCGTCAGTGTTATTTCCAGGAAGGCTGGAATGCTGCGAAAAATGAAAATAAACATAGAATCAATGACTTGCAAACTCCACAAATCAACATTTTATTTCCAGTAGAGCACAGAGCATTGATCAAATTATGAAAATGAGCTGTTTTGCCTTTTCAGGAAAGATATGAGCTCATTTTGATTGTGATTCCAGGAAGCCCTGTGTTGTGGGCGACACAAAACTGGAACAGTCAGTGGACGGTGAAAGAAAGACCCGGAGGAACATTTTGAAACCAACTGTCAGCAGATCAGTGACATGATTTCGGAATAAAAATAGCAACTTACAGAAGCAGAGTCTTTCAAAAGTAAGGAGGAGCAGAGGTTTTTCAATGTTTTCAAATTCAAAAACGGAATTTTAAAAGGTTGTCCCTTTTGTTTCTCAGTGTAAAAATGTAAAGACTTTGAATATCTCACTATCTACATAAATTCATTAAAAGATTTAGAGAACTTGGAGAAATCCCGATGAACAGGTCTGCAGGTGGCACTGCGTTAAAAACAGACATGATTCTGAAACAGAAATCACTGCATAAGCTCAGAGGTACTTTTAGAAATCTGTCTAAGAACACACACCCACAAATTCAACTTAAAGCTGTATGATGTCAAGAAGAAGACGAATGATAAGACAAGCCATAAATTATGACATTTAAGTGAGCTCTGGGCCAAAGTGGGCTGAGGGAAGTGGAAAAGTGTCCCGTGACAGGTGGAATGGCGTTCTTGTGTTTTTGTTCTGAAAGTCCACGGACTAATCAAGACCAGAGAGAGACAGCATCAACATCCTGCATCTCTGACGGTACGAAGGTGCATTAGTGCCAAGGAAACGGACCACTGCCACATCTGGAAAGGAGAACTCAATGCTGAAACGTTTATCCAGGTTTTAGGTGACATATACTCCCATCCAGACAGGGCTGTGGTCAGAGGAGCACTTGCATCACACAGCAAGACAGTTCTGAATCAGAGGCTGTATCCATCACAGAAGCACAGTGGAAGAGTCCAGATGCTGAACTGGTCCACCTGCAGCCCAGAACTGAAAACATCTGGAGCACCAGAAAGCTAAACTTTTTCTTCTTTACTGAACTGTGTGGATGTGGTTTTAGTGCTGTTTTGGAAGGGAAATCTGAGATGAACTGCTTTATTTCTGTCTTGGTGGAACTGAACTGAACCGTCCCTCAGCAGTGATAACGGAGAACCAGTTAAGAATATGGAAGAAGAAGAAGCCAGACGTGAGAGGAGGTCTTTTCGCTGTTTTCATCCTACAGCGAGGCTGAGTTAAGTGTTCTGTACATTTAAGCGAGTACATGTTGGATGTCTGATGGTTTTAGGGGGAAAAAAAACCCCCAGAACATCTGCATCTGGCTACTCGGCAGATAAGGCAGAGTCGACCTGCGAGCCTGCGAGTCCTGGAATAAAACAAGCGGTGGATTTATTGGTCCTGGCTGCGCTCGTGTTTACAGAAACCACATGCAGGAGCTGATAAAAGTCTGAACAACTGCAAAGTTCCCCTCACACACAAATGCACCAATCACCCTCCGCTGTCGAGCCTGGGAAACAGCCCGAGCCAGCGTGCGCTCACTGACAGTGACATGGTGAAGTGGAGGGTGAAAGGTAGCCCATACAATGCTGGCTTATCTCCAGCTGCTGTGCAACATCTGGACAGGATGTGTGTTGTGAGACTTCCTGTGCCTCGTCTACAGATCCAGGAACAAACTCAGTGTTTTATGACTTCTAATTTCATATCTTCCCAGTCAAAATAACTGTTGTGAGCTGCTCAAATGGAAGCTTTTGTTGCAAAGAAACATCCAAACATAAGACCTGGAGTAGAAGCCAGCCCCTGTTGGGAGGGTTGTGACTGATTGGGACACGCTGCCCCCTTCTGGTTAAACGTGTGCTTTACCAACAAATACACCTTGATCTGTTTCCTGCTCCCACAGGGCCACGAGGGGAGCTTTAGGAGTTCTACCTTCATAAACTGTGAGTAAAATGAACATTTGTCATCATTAGAAGTCAAACTTCTTGAGAGTTATCTTCCTCCAAACTCAGCTCTTAGTTTGTCCTTGTTTTGGTTTTCTGGCCCATGAGCTTTGCTCTGGTGTTCTGGTGATTCTCTGTCTCTGGAAAGCACTTTGGATCACTTTGTTGTTGAATTGTTTTATACAAATAAACTTATTCTGCCTTCACCTCTGAAACATGATTCTGGAAAGTTACCTAACAGGCTTCAGTTGCTCCCTACAATTCTGTAAATAAGATGTTTAATTTTGTAAGTCGTAAGTGTTAGTATTGTATAAATAGAGCAATATTTCAAGTTTTTAATCTCAGTTGCTTCATGAGATGTTGAAATAATGTCAGTTGTGGTCTTTCGCACCTTTTCATCAACATCTCCTATAAGAGATGCTAAATTTAGTGACATTTTTCACTCTCTGTTTTAATTTCAGTGGTGGGAATTTGCTGGAAGCTGTGGATTTGACCTTAAGAGCAGTCAGGGTGAAAATATATATTTTCTAATCTAATCCATACAGCTCTCAAGATAAAAGTTCAAATGTGAATAATTGTATGGTACCATGTAGAAGCCTGCAGCTGAGCTGTCAGAGATCTTTCAGGGGTCTTCAGTCCAGCTGGTTTGGGGTCTGTACAATGTGTTTTGATTTTGTTTTTCTTTTTGTGAATGGTTTTTATTTGGCTTTTCTGGATGTAAATCTCATTTCTCACAGTTCAGTCACAACTCCTGCTCCTGCTCATTTGGTTTTCTTCTCTTTTTTGAGTGTTTTTTGGTTTTAAGGCATTTTGTTTTGTGTTTCTGTTCTGACACGCTGAAGTTGACTCTTTTGACACCAGACTCATTTGCATATTTACAGTCTGTTTCTCATAAAAATACAAATTACAGTCCTGAACTTGATTTGTGAAAAAAGCCTATTAATTTACAGCACATTGATTTTATTGTGACGTGTGTTTTACAAAGCCAGAACGTTTGTCATAACTGTGATTGTTTTAAACATCTATCAAAACTAACGTCTCAGAATCTGTATCTTTTGTGACTGACTGTAAAGGTTTCCTTTCTGTCAGATATCTGAGTCACATGTTTGTGATGAGACAAGAATCACAAGAATAAACTATGAACAGGAGAACAAAGAGTAAAACAGGCATCTGAAAATGAAACAAGAAGAAAAAGTGTTTTTTTTTTCCCTCAGTAAGGTATATCTAACAAATGTTGAGTCTGTCGTGCTGTCCTCAGACGGGTCGGACGGTTATGGTGAGGTCAGCGCCTCGCGGTGGGATGATGTAGCGCTCCTCTCTGAACAGACGCAGCAGCAGGTCCTGAGTGTCCGTGGGCCACCGGTAGATCCTGGTGCTCTGCAGCCAGCTGGGAACATGTCTCTGATCAGAAAAACAGAGGCATTGATCAGCGATCGGTCAGGGGTGTGGTCTGACTTCCCCTCGGCTCTCTGCCATCCAGCAGAAACGCCATCTGACAGCTGAATCTGTACGAATGAGCGTCAAACTGTTTGTAACTCTTCTCACAACATCTTTTTAGAACAGAACCGGTGGTACTGAGTCAGGTTTGTGGGCCCTCTTGCTCTCATATGCTTTTTCAGAGGCACCAGTCCCTCCTGCAGCAAAGTTGCCCCACAGCATGATGCTCCCACCGCCGTGCTTCACAGTTGATGCTCTGAGGCCTGTAAGGCTTCCCTTCTTTTTCCTCCAAACATAATGATGATTATTGTAGCCAAACAGTTCAGCTTCAGTGTCATCAGTCTAAGGTGATGAGACTTGGAATCAAGTGCATCTCCAAACTGTAATCTGAATCTCTGGCAGTGCTTGTGGGGCAGCGTCTTTCTCTCACTGCATGGTCTTCCAGCTCATCTTGGTGTTTACTGGAGATAATAACACTCTCTTCCTCGTTTCAGGAAGCATCTTTAACCTGGACGACAAAGGCCACCTGTCTCTTCCCAGAGCGATAAGATGGCTGTGTGCTCCCATGCTATGTTCTAGCGCATAGATAACAGCGCTGACCACACAGCGGCCCCTGAAAAAATACCTTACTGCTGTGCTACTTCTGACTGATTCACTACTGTGAATGTGTGGCAGGTCTTATTTGCCTTTTTTTTTCTTCTGAAGTAGGAAGCATTAAAAATAGAATTCATTGGTTGTTCACACCTTTCTCTTTCTAGGAGAGAGCCAGTTGAGAGGAACATGACCACTGCTGCTTGTTAAGAAGATTACACGAAAACCACCAGGCTGAAACTCAGAAAGCAGCTGGAGCACCTGCAGACGAGACCCTGCTCTAATCCTACACAGGTTCATCCAAAGGATTTCTATAAAATGAAAAAAAAATAAAGGAGACAGGCCAAACCGGGCTGTTCCACTGCACAAACACCTGTTTACTCAGCTCATGTGAACTTCAGTGGGGAGATGGAGGACCATGTGATGTTCACTTTTTTTTTTTTTTTTTAATTGTCAATGAACTTTTTGCTTCATTTGCATCTATTTTTTTTTTTTTTACCTTTGTTGCGGTGGGAAACAGCACAGGGACCAGTCTGAAGTTGAGACAGCCTTGTTGGATGAACTCATTCTGAATCTGTGTCGGAGGAAATGGACACACACACAGACGCACAAAAAACATGGATTTAGCCACTCAATGCAAGGCAAAGCTCCACAGATGGTTGTTTTCATTTTTTATCACGTTGAAATTGGGAAAGTCACTGCATTTCATTGATTTCAAAATCCCAGGAGCCATTTCCTCACCTTCTTGTGGGAGGAAGTGATGTTGCGACTTGAGCACGCCACAAGAGGGCGATATTACAAACACCTGAACAGCCAGCTCACCTGGTTGTGAATGTACTTGGTGTGCAGGCCATGCTCGTCATCTCCAGGTCCTTCCACGTCCTTCTTGTACTTGGGGCTGATGACCACGATGATGAGCACAGATTTCTGTACAACAATCACTCATCTGTCAGGTTTCCCAAAAGACTCGACTGAAAATGGGAGGATTTCTTCTGAGACGCCGTCAGACTTACATCGTTCAGATACCTGTCCATCCATCTGTTGATGCCCATTCTTCTGATGGGATTATCAAACATATCGATCTATAGAGGGGAAGGAAGAGGGTGAGAGTTTTTATGACGTGCTCCATGAGCCAAAGCTTAGTGGGGATGTCACAGGACTTACTGCTGGGTTGAAGCCCTGATTGACCAGGAATCTGATGAAGGGAATTATTTCTTCAGCTGTGTCCACGGAATATGTGATGAAAACATTTCCTGTCAACCAGAGCAAAACATCCCTGAAGCTGTTGTTAGAGTTAGACTTTGAATAAAAATAATATTTTCATGTTGAACACAGATCTGTTGTGTTGACCAAAGAGCCACTGAAAATACAGAGCTGATGAGTAGCGCAGGTCTTGTAATACCACTTTGTCCCACTAGGGGTGGTTGGTCAGCTGTACCTTCCCACATTCAAATGAAGAAAAGGAAGTCAATCATGCTGAGAGTGCTACCCTCGACAGACCACTTAGGCAAAGGGAGAAGATCTTTGATCAGTTGTTGGTTGGCTGTTGACACGTAACTGTTACATGGAAATAAGTCAAAGATGTCTTGAAGACAGGCCCTGAAGTCTCACCAATCTATCTCCAACTAACGGGTGTCTAGGATGACACAATTCTGGAGTCATTGGGGGTCTCTTTGACTGATCTCCCTTGTCTTTTTTCTTGGCAGATCATGGTTCAGATACATTAAAGGGGATTTATGCGTCCACGCAAGCCAACTAGCTGTGGTGAACTTAGTCTCACGTGCACAACGTTGGCTTGATGTTGTTGACGCAGGACGCCAAAGTGGTCCCAAACTGCCAACTTAATAATTGCCTATTTTTAAGATATAACTCAAGTTTTTTTCCACACAACATTTGGCTTTCTAAACTGTCACCATGGTGGATGTGGTGCAGTTCCTTGAACGACCGTTGGAGACTCATCACTGTTGCTACTTAGTGCAGAAGATTTTCAACTGAACTTGATGTCTGCCTTGTGAATTAAACATTAAGAGATCACAACCCTTCTTATTTAAAATATCATATGACTTGTTGTGGAGTTAATTGTACTACAAAACTGCTGTAATGTACTCTGCCTGCAAGGATCTAAGGATAAAGGTCCACAACCATCTAGCAGCACTTTAGCAGCCTTCCAGTGCCAGCTCGGCTGGTTGGAGGCCTTCACCTCCAACCTTCAGTCAGCTGCTCTTGGTGACCCGGTCTCATCCCTCAACTCTTCTGGATTGATGGAAGCACCTAGCTGGACCTCAGCTAGCCTCAGCTGTCCAGCTAGTAACAGATGGTTGTAGAATCTTCAGAGGAGGTCAGGTGGAGCTCTGCCAGAGCTTGTTTCAGATGTTCTTTCAGAGACTTTGTGCTTTGTTGTGGTTAACGTCAGGAGCTGTCACATGAACTTCCTTGGGAAGTGGTCTGGAATGGAACAGTTCGGCACTTACTGCTCTCCTCAGGTAGGCTGATGGTCCTTCTGACCTCCCCCATGACTGCTCCTGGTCCCGTCCGACCCATGCTGACCTCGTGAATCGCATCTCCACGGAATGGCCCACTCTCCTGCGTAGGTCCATGGGGGACATGTGCAGCTGCTGTGTGTTGAGGCCTTATAAGTTGAGGGTTCCTGTTGAAGAAGAATGACATCGTCCATCATAAAGTGACTCTCATATGAAGAGATGGTGGAAATGTGGGATTAAAATGACAAACAGTTGTTGGTAGGGCCGAGGCTCGCGCTGAGCTCCTGCAGGACCGTGATGACAGTAGTTGTTGAATTGACGGGGAGCTGGAGGGCAGCATGGACACTGTCTCAGACCAATGTCCTGCACTGGACCGTGTCCTGCAGAGACACACAGAGGAGCAAACAAATAGCTTCAGTTCAGCAGGAATTTAACAGAAATGCAGAGAGACTTAAGAGACCTGCACAAAGGATGCAGCTGATTACAGCAACCCAAACCTTCAGTGGCGCCCTAATTCTTCATGATGGGGCAGGGACAAATATGATCCTCAAATTCCTGAGCTGGTTCCGTTTGAAACGCGTGGTGAGTTCCTCTCAGTCTTTAACTCTCATCCTCTCATGGACATTCATTTGTCTTTTTTTTTAAACCTGTTACTGATGTAATGTGATCATGTTCAACCAGGTGTCAAAACTCTGGATACATCTCAAGTTTTTCACAGATGGAATGTGCTGTCAGCCTGCATTCCTGCAGCTGACAGGACACAGTGCAACCTCTCTGGCATTTCAGGCCCGCAGCACATTCCTGAAGAAGTTGTTACGAGGGAAATTTAGTAAGGTGATTTAGTAAGCTAGTAAGGTGGTGAAACAAACCAAAGCATTATGTTGTATATAAGATGTAATGACATATTTCAAATGTGTGCTGTCAGAAGGTGGCTGTAATTATGATGTAGTTCAAAAGCTGCTTTCAGGAAAGGCAGAGTCTTGGGGTCAGAGGTGTCTGGGATGGACCGCCGGACAGAGGAAAGGTGTGTTGTGTTTAGGTGAATCAGTATTCCAGGTTTTTTTTTATTAATCAATGAACTATCCAGACTGTTAGCAGCAGCAGGTCCAGGATCCACACTGCTGGTCTGGGGTTGGATCAGAGTTCGTGAGAAGGACTGGCAACGTTACAGAATGGTGAAAGATTCATTATCTCAAGTTAAAATAGAAGAAACACAAACCATCTCAGGGTCTTCCTGTTAGTGAAAAAATGAAAACCCAAGTAAGCGTGAGAGAAGTTTTTGTGATGCACTGATGCTCAGATCTAAACCCACCTGGCGTCGGGTGTCGTGGGCGAGTGCACTGGCCCCAGTTCACTTTGGATATGAGCGGCAGTGGAGGCTCCAGAGACTCAGCCTCGTCGACAGAGCGGGCCGAGTCTTTCCTGGGATCCCCCATGAAGTCCCGTTCAAACACCTGCTGCTGTTGGATGTCATGACACCAAACGTCTGCAGGGTGGGGGGCGTTTGCTGCAGCTGGGGGTACCATGTGAGGGACTGGAGAGGCAGGGCAGACGGAACTGCGTTGGTGCTGGTACGGGCTGTAAAGGGGTCGATTCTGGCCCACGCTGCATCCGTCCCTCTGGTCTGACTCAGCACCACGGTCCCCTGGTCCGCTGAGGACCTCCTCATGTCCACAACACTGCTCCAGCTGGAACAAGTCAGCACCGGCGGAGGGCATCCTCTCATCCGTCTCAACAGGAATACTCCGATGAGGGCGACGGCCTGAGAGCAAGAGCCAAAGAAACACAGGTTTGAACGTCACATGGAGCAACATGTTGCTAAGCTCATCTTTTTTTGTCCCCCTACCTTGGAATGAAGACATTTTCAGGGAGGTGTGGTGACCTTTGGTGCTTTGCTGCAGTGAAATGAACACAAGGATTGACAACGTGATATCTTAAAAACAACGGTGAGCCACTGATCCAGATTCAGGGACAAAACCTGTAAATCACCTACAAGAACAGGAACACTGGAAGTGTGAAGCTCAACATGAAAACCCTCTCCCAGGTGAAGCGTTTACACACTCGAGCTGGTGTGAAACAGGACGCGTACCTGTTCAGGTCGGCTGGAGTGAAACCCGATCCCGTACTAACTCGCCCAAAGGTCAGAATCTCTGGTCTTAAGTTATGCCAGGAATGTCTGTTAAAGCAACAAAACACAACCTGTGGAGAGTCTTTCTTTTTTAACTTCTCACGCCGAGGACACGGGCGATGGCACCCACCTTTACTCAGACGTCGTCATTCCTCAGCCATGGCGCAAACCTGTTCTGAGACAAACAGGAAACATTCCTCTTCCTGTCTTCTTTGGTGTTTGGAAGTCTCGTGACCAGTCGATGCAAATGAGTCCCGGCATTAAGTCCGGGGCCACCAATCAGGCTGCTTCTTCAGCCGAGCAGGTCTGCCGCAGCATGTTTGCTCACGTTTTCAGGTTTGTGAAGCAATAAATCAGACTCTGTCGGAAAGGGTCACGTGACTTGGACAAGAATATAAAGTGCAGCTTGAATGAGTTTTATTCTCAACAGTGTTCTGGAAACGTTTTCAGACCTGTGTTTGTCACTGCATAAAAACTTTAAACAGCTTTGTGTGGGGAAAAAACTGTTTCTAACAGCTACACACACACACACACACACACACTCTAAACCCAGCTTAATTTTGCAATTTGGCCACAAACAAACGTACCTGAGAAAATAAAATGACAGTGTGATTGTAGGTTCATAAAGTTGTTCCAGTTGATCCAACCACAGTTCAACGAATATTGGGACATTGTAAAATATAAATAAAAACAGTATAAAAATGTGAAAATCGAATAAAAACATTTTATTCACAACAAAACACAGAAACTTATCAAATGTTTAAACTGAGGGAACGTAACGTCTTAAACAAGAAATGCACAACAGTGAAATGTCTCAAAAGCATTTGTCCACGACTCCTCTTCTTCTAACAACAGTCCAGGAACCAAGGAGACCAGCTGATGGAGTTTTAGTCCGTCAAATGTTTCCAGCTGGTGAGGGTTCTGGACTGTGAACAGGTCAATTCAGTACCTGGACTCTTTGACCACGAAGTCCTGCTTCTATAGTGGATGCAGAATGAGATTGAGCATTGTCTTGCTGAACCATGCAAGACCTTCTGTCTGGATGGGAGCAGATCCTCTTTCTTCTTCTTCTTCTTCTTCTTCTTCTAAACCTACAAAGACCTGCCAACTGTGATGTCTGGGAGTTCTGACTCATTGCAGCGATTTCACTACAGAATCACGTTTATTTTCAGCTGCTTGAGGACTAAATGATCAGTGTTGATTTTCAGGAGATTTCTCCAGATTCTCTGAATCTTTCTTTTCTTTTATATTTTGTGGCTCTCGTGGCTTTTGTTGACAGTAGGTAAAGATGACATGGGGGCAGAGAGAGGGGAAGAGGAGGATTGAAAGGGTGGAGGGCCGGGCTCAAGCCTCCATGGAGGAGGACTCCTCTCCAGATCTTTTGGTGATTTTATTTCCTGCTGTAACAAAAATCTTCACAAGTTTTTGCTGATGAACATTAGTCTGTCATTGTTTCACAGTTTCTGGAAGTGATTTTTCTCAGATTGGTGAACCTCTGCTCATCTTCTGAGATCTTTTCCCACCCAGTCATGTGACTGACCCGTTAATCATATAGATGAGTTCCAGATGTTTCTTAGATGTTTCCCTTCACCACTTCACCACCACTGACTTTTGTCTTAGTGTCATTTACTTCATCAGCCTTTTGTTGCTTGCATCCCAACTTTTTTGAGCTGCTTTGCTCCCATTAAATTTAAAATGAGCTTTGATGTAAGATTTCTCAGTTTCAGTATTTGACATGTTTCTTTGTTCTGTTGTTAATAAAATATTTTGATTTATGAGAGTTTCAAATCATTGCATCTGATGTATAATTAGATCTTATACAGCATCCCAACATAGTTAGAATTGACGTTGTAAAGGCGAGAGCCAAAATTGTCCTCCCCATTGTAAGTCAGTCAGTAGCGGAGGTTCGTCCTCTGGACGCTCAGTCTCTGAGTTTTTATTTGGATCTCATGGCAGAGAACCCAGCGGTTTGACCACCTCTCGCGAGAGCCACAACGTTAGCAAACATGTTGGTTGTTAAAGACATGATCTTTACAGTGTAGTGCTAGAAGTGTGTTTGCTGAAGATCACTCATGAGATATGCCTTCGTTAACCTCGCTTTTTTTGTCAGATTACTTTGTCTCAGGTTGTGGATGAAGGTTTCTGAAGGTTTTGCTTTACTTTCCCTCTACTCTGTCTGTTTGAGGCTGGTTAACACCACAGTCACGGGGTTGCTGGTCGGCAAATCCTTGTGGTACACAACTGAGAAGACTTTCATTGTCGTGTGGGTGAGGAAAGAGCCCAGCTCACGTCCCTTCGCGTTGCAAGTGACCACCTGGATCAGCTCCCGCCTGAAGCGGTGGCTGACCATGCAGTAGAGCAGGAAGTTGGTGGTGGAGTTGAGGTTCTGCAGCATGTTGGCCACGTCCCCGGCCACGTTGATGGGAATGCTGTAATCATTCCTGTTGAAGTTCTCGTAGTTGTACTCGGTCCTCAGGATGCAGTAAGTAATGAAGCGTGGCAGGCTGAGGACAACAAAGGCCACGGAGACGGTGCCCAGCAGAAGAATGGTCCTCTTCAGTGTGCCCCTGGTGGTCCTCCCATACATGACGCGCCGCTCTTCTTTAGTGAAAAGGTTGCTGGTGCGGCAAAGATGGTACCCAATGAGGTAGTTGAAGATGATAACCAACATAATGGGGATTCCTCCTGAGAGGAAGGTCGTTATCCAGACTATAACAGTGGAAAAAGTGTGGTCACGGTAACGACACCTGGGCAGTGTCACGTTCTCCCCGTCCACAGTTAGGTTAACAGGCGTGACGACGTTGATCCATCCCATCGGCACAGAGACCAAGTGGGACACCAGAACAATGGCTGTGCAGGTCAGTTTAGTGACCCCCGCCTGGGAAAAGTTCTGTTTGGTGGCTGTGCTCCTGAGGACGAGGAAGCGCTCGATGGTGAACACCACCACGATCCACGAGGAGCTGTAGAGAGATCCGTACTGAAGGAATCCCAGAATGCCGCACCAGGGGTAGGAGTGCCAGAAGGGCTGCACAATCCAGAAGGTGAGAGTCAGGTCAATGAGGATAACCCACACCAGGTAGAAGGTGTCCATGATGGCCAGACAGCTCAGGTAGACGATGGCGGTGTTTGACATCCCACATTTACGGAAAAAGATCATGTAGAATGTGAAGAGGTTCGCTGGAAGGACAAGTAAGAAAAAAATAAATAAAAGCCCTGTGATTGATCTGGACCAGGATGAGGCTTTTAGCATGTTATTATTAATCTGATATTCCCCAATGCAGCTCCACATGTATCCTGCATGTATTAGATGGTCCCTGCTCCATCACATCTGAGTCAAATGAATGTACAGACATCCATAAAGAGCTGATGCTGATGTCTTAATTAGAGCAGAGGTGGGTTAGAGCAGGAAACATCTAAAACATGCAGGGTAGTGGCTCTCAGGGACCTGGACTGGGGAAGACTGTGCCCATCTTCTTTTCACTTTGTTTGGAAATGTTGACCTATGTTTGGTGGTGCAGGACACACATCTAACCCCACTGAAAGCAAATCCTATGTGCTGAAAGCTCCACGTAGTACTTTCCCTGGTCACCACATGGGGGCGTCATATCACAAGAAAGTTCATGTGTCAACCAACATTCCCACCAAAGACATCAGATAAAATCATGTAAAATACTAAATCTATGTGTGTCTAATCAGGGACGTGAACCTTTGGATTAACTTTGTGTTTGGCAGTGTGTAGTCTGAACTGTCAATGGAGACCTCACAGAGTCTAACTGTTGACTGTGACTGGTTGGTTTGTCTGGGAGGATCCAAGGGCGAAGCTAACCAAGCGTTGGTTAAAAGCAGCGGTCATTTCTTATTTAACCACTGAAACAGCGTTTGTAACGTTCATCAGCAGCTCCACAGACCCACACTGATCAGCTGAAGGAGCTGGGACCCATTCCCGATGTCTTAGAAGACGGTGGCGTTTCTGGACCACGTTCACTTATGTTTTCTTTGCCTAATTTTAAGTTGTGGATGGAAGAAAATGGATGTCCAGTGTTTATTCAGCTTTGCCCCAGCATACAGAGATTCCTCCAGTCTGTTTAGATGATATTGTGTCCTGTGGAGGAAGATATTTTAAAGGTCTTCACACTGAGAAACTTTATTCTGAAATTGTTTTACAGTTTTTAGACGGTTTGTGACAGACTGGTGAGACTCCGCCTCTCTAAGACGATATCGTTGTACCCTGTCGCGTCACTGATCTATTGATAATAACACAATATAATAATTAAGATAATTAATCATGAAGTTGTCATGTTTCTCTTTCTCACTACTGACTTTTCCAGTCTTTTGTTGGCTCTGTGTCAACTTTTTTTGAGACTTGTTGCCGCCATCGAATTCAAAACGAGGTGATGTTTTTAATGAAATGGTAAAATGTCTGCCTTAACCAAACCCTTCAAAAACAGTTAAAGGCTGTAAGTTTGGGCTAGTTTTTTTTTGTTTTGATCTAAAAATGAGTGAAGAACGTTTTCCAGACTAATTTTAATAACTATCATCAATAACTCTGTAATCTTGCCTTGTATTGTTCACCTAGTTTCAGTAAAGATCGTCGCTGATGAAAACAAAAGTCAAATGACAAACACAAAACAAACCTGGAATACCCACGATGCAAAGCAACGGGTAGTAGATCTTCTGGACGGTGATGAAGACGGTGACGCCAACTCCCTCCATGATTCATTTACTTCTGGCTTGTAAAACCTGCAATAAAGCCATCAAGAGAAGACCGAGCAAACACTGCTGAGGAGCCGAGGGCTCTTCACGCACAGCTTCACCACTCAGACCTAATTCAAGGAGCAGAGAGCGTTTTCAACTGTTCCGCTGAGGAGTAAACACTCAGCAGGAGAAATGTTGACTTCACATGAAGCGGCTCTGATTTCATTTTTTTAACATTGTTTTTTTTCTGACAACACAATAAGCAAAAGAACTGGATGACTCAGTGAAGGAAGTCTGAAGGATGCAGCACCTTCCTGGTGGATCTCGCCTGTCGTGTGACTCCTGACAATGAACGCGTTTCTTTAGAAAAGCCTACCTGATAACAGAACACAGTCATCTGGTACAAGCTTTATCACCCGCATGTTTGCAGCTCCATTTCCTTCATCTCTTCTACTCTGGCTTTCATATGACATAATCTGACCTGTAAGACTCAGACTAACTAGTTCTTAGTATTAAATGGATAATATCAGACATACCTGGGGTCTGCTGGCCCTTCACACTGTGCTCCTTACAGCTACAAAAGGCCCACAAAAGTTCCTTCTCCACAGCTGCATCCCAGCTGGTCGTGGCTGGACATGAAGAGGCTTTGGATAAAATGAAGGAGGGATCTGCTGGAGCTGTTGTTTCCATAGCGACTCAGCGGGGGGTTGAGGGTTATGGTCCTAGTCAGTCGATGTTAATGGATGGATACACAAAATGAGGCCGAATGAGCCCTGGCACTATAAAAGATCTGATATGATGTACCAACAAGACAAAGAACCGTTGTTTACATAGCAGAGGAACCAGTTAAGCTCTGAATGAGGTTGCAGCTCCAGACAGGCTGGAGAGGAGATGAAAGTGCTGGGGGCGGCACTGGGGCAGGTATGGGGTGGTGTCTGGCTGGTGGGGATCCGCCATGTTCCTCTGCCCGGTGGCAGAAGACCCATCCCCAGCCGGTCTACAGCTGGGGATGGGTCTGGGCCCTGCCTGGTCTGTTGTGGGGTGTTCCTGGCTGGGGATGGCGTGCTGGCTACCTGGGCCCCAGGGGTTTTCCCCAGGTCCTCCTGGTGGGGGTGGAACCTGCAGCCTCCTGACATGACTCCCTTCTCCACCCCAAATAAATAAAACCATCATATCAGCAAGAGTTGGGACCTTCCACCCTACATACCACATCTCTCTCTGTTTTTAATGCACCCACAAACACGAACAAAAATATTGTTGTTATGGTTGGAATGTAATTGAACTATAGAAATTTTAAAAAATCAACTTATTCAATTCAGTTCAGTTCAGTTCAAAAAGAATTAATCGCTGAAGGGAACTTAATTATTGGACTAGTTTTGATTATTTAAGTCTCTTCAGAAATTCATTGTAGAGGTTTATAGTTGTGTTCAGAAAGAGATCTTGTAGAGATCTAAAGGATCTCCTGCAGCGGTCTGAAGGATCTCCTGTAGAGGTCTGAAGGATCTCCTGTAGTGTTTGTGTTGCAGCTGATCTTTAGAACTCTCTGACTGAAGACACTCCTCTGCTGCTGAATCACAGTGTTGTGAAGAGGGTGTACAGGGTTGTCCATGACCTTCTTCATTTGATGAAGTATCCTCCTTCACACAATCATCTCCAGAACAGAACCAGTCTTCTTTATGAGTTTGTTCAGTTTCTTTAAGTCTCTGGTTCTGATGCTGCTCCCCCAACAGATGACTGCAGATGTGACTGAACTCTCCACAACAGACTTCTAGAAGATATTCAACATCTTGCTGCAAACGCTGACGGACCTAAACTTCCTTAAGCTAAGACCTGGTGCAATTCTTCTTCTTATTGCTTTGGGCCCTAGTTAAAAAAATAAATATGACATGGACAACAAAATGTGTGATGTCCACATATGTGTACGTCGGGTCTTTGGAGGTTAAGAAGTAAACTCTGCTCTGTCAAGTCTTGTAAACAGTATTAGTGACGTATCTCCAGTCCAGTCTGGTGTCCAGGTGAGCAACAAGGTATTTCTACTCCTCCACCACCTCCACTTCTTCTCCCTCGATGAAAACCTATCTGACTTAATCCTGGCTCTCCTAAAATCCACAACCATCTCCTTTGTCTTGTTCACATTCAAGATGAGATGATTGATCTCACACCATGCCACCAAACAGTCCACCAGGTCTCTGGACTCAGTCTCAGTCCAGCCCGGATTCATCCCACAACCGCAGAGTAATCTGAGTATTTGTGCAGATCATACATCACAATCACCATGTTTACACGTAATATTACAACATTTAAGAGTTTCAGTGAATTTCCCGCTGAAGTCAAAAACATCTGGACACATCGTTGTTCCAACTTTAGACGTTCAACCTTACATGGTACACCAGATTTCAGGAAACAGTTGTACTTCAGATGTTGATTAGTTTAATAATAAATCACGGCGTGTCAGTTCAACGGCGATGCCTCCAGCCGTGACCTGGAGGCATGTTGAGGCGTGTTGGTAGCAGTGACACGGCATTTTTGAAAGACTGCCACAGTGGGAGACACAGACAGATGAAGAGATTCATAAATAACATGCAGGTGGATGAAACGGTCCCCTTCATGTAGCCTTGTGGACAATAAACTATAACATTAACATGTAAATGTTCACGGAGTCGGTCAAAGTTTGGTGATGTTTCGAGGTCCTGATCATCACAGGGACAACTCTGTTAATCAGAACCAAGTGGAAGGAGACAGAGGCGGAGAAGATGTAAGTCATGACTGGTGAACAGATGGGCTTTCAGATCAGGATGGAAAATCAGGCGAGTGTTATTGTCCTGTTGGGCAAACTTTGACTTTGTTTATTGGCTATTGATACAGACTTTACACCTTCCTCCAGCATTGATTCAGAAGTCAAACAACACGGGGCAAACAGAGGAAGGAAACAACACTTGCACCTGCAACTGATCAAAGTTTGGACAATTGTAACCCTGGGAACCGACTGAGAGAATGTCATGTGACCACTGCAACAGACCTTCCACAATAAAAGCACTTTTATTCAGATCACTAATTCCCCCCCCAGGATTTGAATGTGGAAAGCCTGAGAGGGATCATGGGAAACTGTACAATGAAACTGGGTGACATGGTGAGTAAAATAAGTTAGTGTGCATTTAATCTCTGGATCAAACTCTTAAATCGCCACGAAGCATGTTACAGTTTACTGCATTTGTTAAATTAGACCCTGAAAGACAAAAAAATCAAGTTATGGTTATTAAACTTTCAAAGTAAAGTTGATCTGTATTTGAAGCCTTTGGATTGAATTGCTTTTCTGGATTAACTTGCTCTGAAATGAGACCTGATCTTAATCTAAATCACAATAACGCACGAACCCAAAGAATTCATTGTTTTTTTTTTTAATTGAACAAAACCATTCAAATGTCAGAGTGCTGGAGGAAAAGGTAAGTGAAAGCTCGGAGTTACCAGCTGGTTGAAGCTCCTTCAGCAGCAGTGACCTCATCCAGATCTTCTAGTATCTCTGGATCAGAGCTGCTCAGTGTTCGGGAGGAATTCTGGATCATTCCTCGTTTCCGAGCTGCATCTTCTCAGGCACATTTGTCTGGTGCAAATGTCTACCTGGAGGTGACACCAGAACGTCTCTGTGGGCTTGAGGTCTGGACTGTGGCTGGGTCACTCCAGAAGGTGGATTTTCTTTTTTTTTTGAAGCTATTATTTGGTGGACATTCCATGTCTCAAGAGCTACTTTTAGGAGCCAGGGGTCAGGATGCTTACGCCCACGCCTCGGACTCATCTGTGGTGTGGACTCGGGCACCAGGGTGTTGTGGTGAAGACAGAGTTAAGGCAAAAGGCAGGACTCTGGTTACTGGCTGAGCTTTGCTCCAGCGCTCTCCAGCTGTTGGTAGAAACCAGAAGAGCAAGATCCCAGATATGAGTAGATGTAATGATTTTCTTCCGTGGGTTGGCTGGACTCTCCCTGAAGTTCGTGGAGTCGCTGCTCCTCCCGTTGGAGGGGGAGTCTTCTCTGACCTGAATCTGGATAGACAGAAGCTGGTGAATGGATGGATTGTGGGGTGGATTTACTTCCATGTTTAGGATCATTGCCCTGCTGCTGGTGGACAGACGCCTTGAGATCATCTTGAAGGAGACGTTGGTAAACTTGGGAATTCATTTTTCCTCCATGACGGAGAGCTTACCGGGCAGCGAAGCAAACCTAAATCTCGATGCCCCCTCCATCACACCTCACTGTTGGAATCAGGTTTTGATGTTGCTGTTTTTTTGGGTTTTTTTTTTTGCATCATATCCGGTACTGAGAATTACTCTCCAACAATTAGAGCTTTTTTTTTCACATTTTCCAGTGGTAAGTTGCCACACATTGATATTTTTCAGAACACAAACAATCCAGAAATAAACACATCTAAGAGTGTAAAATGTTTATTGATCTTTTCCGATTCCAAACGCCAAATCACTGAATTAACAAAACAAGTCATGTTAAAAAATGGAAATGAAAGATAAAAAGAAGGGGTCCTAGCGACACTTAAAATCACTGAGCTGTACAAATGAAAGATGAGGTGGTTCCCAGCGGCCGTGAAATAATCCGAGTTTAGGTGGGAATAACTCGAGTCTGGGTTTGGGTCGCTTCCTCCCAGCACACATTCAAACTTCTTCACTTGTTACCTGAATTCACCTCAGAGCTAACAGACAAACACAACAACTGAGTCTTGAAAGAATCACCTGAAAGGGTCAAACAAGAACCTGAAAACCGAAGGCTGTTTCTGCATCGGAGACTCAGGACGTTAGTCGGAGGACGTGGACGTGAAAAGCCAGAGCAGATGTTGCGTTTGCTGTGAGGAGAGACCCCAGAACGACAGCTCAGAGACTTTACTCTTAAATCAACTCATCTCACACGCACCCAGAAGAAAGAAAACACTCAAAGAGGTGGGGAGGACGTTGAGAATCGTCATAACTTATCGGGGATTCTTACAAATCTGACCTAAGAAGCAGCAGCACAGCTAGTGGCAGCGAGGAACTAAAAAAGAAAAGAAAAGAAACGGATGAAGGACTGCATCGTGTTTGTTTGAAGAATCCTCTGGATTTACTACAAATGACTGAGAAAGTCAGGACTGAGGGAGAATTTTCTTAGACGCTATGGATTATAAGAAAAAATAGATACCGAGGCCTTCCAAGCATTTTCTAGAAAATAACACGGGAGCGAGCGTGTGAGCCACGGACAGGCGCTCGTCCTCCTCTGCCTCGTCTCTTTTTTTTATCCGTCTTAATATTGTTGTGCAGGAGAAAATAAATTCTTGAAGAGAAGCAGACAAACTAAAACAAGCTTTTCTTATTTACAGTGAATACAGGTATCTCATTGCATTGCATGACCCCCGTCACCTCCGTCCGTCCATCGGCTTTCCCAACGATCGCAGAGGTTTGCAGATTTGGACTCTGGGGGGCAGGGGAGGGGGTCAGAGACCGGGGTTTTAGGGTTGGAACTGAAATGCTCAGGTGGAGCTCAGGAAGCTGTACATATCCAGGAAACAAAGAGACCTGGCTGCTCCGGAGTCTGTGTTTGTTGGCAGCACGGTGTGGGCCAGTCCTACCCCGGATCGAGTCGCCTCCGACGCCCGGATGGAGCAGACAGACGGGGGGGGGGTTCTGGGGCTGTGGGGTTTAGAGATTATCCCCAGGCTGGTACTGAGGCTCGGTGGCTGTGAAGTAGTCCTCCAAGAAGGCCTGCAGGTACTCGAAGGTGGGCCGCTCCTCTGCGTCCTTCTTCCAGCACTGCAGCATGAGCTCGTGCAGCGAGATGGGGCAGTCCTGGGGACACGGCATCCGGTAGCCCCGCTCCACCTGCTCCAGAACCTCCCGGTTGTTCATGCCTGGAAACGAAACACCAAAGATGAGAACCAGCTAAAACAGATCAATATGGCAGCTGTGTCGAGACATTGGGACAGAACCTCCAACACGGACAGAACCGGAACGAGAGGGATATTTGTCTCTTCTGAGGAGCCTTTTATCCACAACCACAAACCAGAAGAAACTAGGACAATATTAAGAATGCAAATTAAAATAAACTTCTCTTCAATTATCATGAACTTAATTTTATTTGTTAATATCCACGTTTGTGCTTCAGATCAGCAACTCATTCCAACAAAAACAAAACAACAACAAAAAACAAAAACATGCTATTTCAAGCAGGTTATTTTGGTACAAAAGCCATTAAAGAGTGAGTTCATGAGGAACAAACATGGACAGAAGGTCTCCATGATGGCAACAAACGTGTGAGAAAATCACTGAGATGTTCCTCAGATTTCCAATTCCAATTTCTCCTTCTACAGTAAAAACATTATTGAACCAGTCAATAAATCTGGAGGAATTTCACTGTGTGAAGATCAGACACGGTATCTACGCCTCCAGACTTGGAAGCGCCTGGGATGGACCATCACACTGTGAAGACCTGCACTGGTACAAACAAAACCAGAACTGGATGTACTCTGGACCGGGATAAACGGGATAAAGACTGTCCGGAAGGTTATCATCAACCAGTGCAGGATCTGGGCTCAGCGTTGGGTTCATTGTGAGAAGAAACGACAACAGAAGGTGGGAAAAGCTTCAGTGTCTTTTTGGAACGTGTGGTAGGTCTAAAGTGACAAATGAGATCAAGTTAATGAAAAAACTAGGCTTTCTTCTGTGGTTTCAGTGCGTTAACTGTGTCTGCCCCACATCAGTCCACCATCTGCTCAAACTTGTGTTCGCCTCTGCGCACAAAACTGCAGTCAATCAACCCCGACACGCCCCCCAGCCATCCTCCATCTCTGTCTGAAATGAACTTCTCCCACATTCTGGCAGGGAAATGAAGGCAACCCAAGCAGAAAACAGCCTTTTACTCCTATAAACATCAGGACGGGGCAACTGATGTTCCAGAAAAGTCTCCGTGGTGGCTCTAAAACCATCTAAATGGACTTCCTGGACTGAGATGTCCAGAGTTACTGAAGGTAGTGGAAACACCACAAGGAGCTGAGTCTTTACTGTTATTTTTAACCTACTTTTTTATTTTTAGCTTACCTGGGTATGGCACCCGTCCCTTGGTGACCAGCTCCGTTAACAAAATTCCAAACGACCACACGTCCGACTTGATGGTGAACCTCCCGTACAGCGCCGCCTCGGGTGCGGTCCACTTGATGGGGAACTTTGCACCTGAGGAGAGCAACAGGAGCGATCATGAACACGCGTCTCCACGTCTACGGACTCAGTCACAGCTTCCACTATGTGACCTTCTCCGGATGTGCTGGGCTTTAAGTCCAGGTTTCCTAGTTTTATTTCGTGAACTTGGAGAAAGCCATCGACCTATTTTTCTTCTGTGTAGGCGTTCACATCACCGGCAGTAAGTTAGACGGTCTGGGACTCCAGAACTTGGTGGAGCAATGTTCGAGAGCCCTGAGATAACAGCTTTGCTTTTTGGAGAAGATTTGCTCCAGCTGGTTGATGGACCAGAGACCTCCAGTGTGTCCTGAGGAAATGAGATTTCCTCAAAAAAAACAGTAGACGTCTGCAACAGACTGTCACAAGGCTCCTTATACCGGGAACCGGTCTGGTCTGAGGGATCTCCGGAAGATCTTTGTTCAAGCATTCATGGAAGAGCAGGGAGCCACCACGTTAGGGTGACGTGTGCATCTTCTGACAAATTATGTGAAGAAATAAAAAACTCCTTTTGTTGACCTGCTACATCGTGGCCAGGAGAGCTGGCTACTGCAGAGGAGCAAAGGTGACCCTTTTGATGCATCATGTGACCTGCAGATGCCAAACTGCTGCAACTCATAATTCCTGTTTGCACAATTATAGTATAATGGCAGTGGTGCAGCTTGTGTTTCTACGGACTGAACAGGTCAGTGAGGGTTTCCTCTGTGGTCCAACAGTGTCAGTGTATTGGAGCTTTTTGGGATGGGTTAGGTGAGGATGAGACTGGGTTAAGATAGGGCTGGGTTAGGACTGGGCTGGGTTAGGACTGGGCTGGGTTAGGACTGGGCTGGGTTAGGACTGGGCTGGGTTAGGGTTAA
>JAOWBL010000017.1:11882858-11956521 GCA_028564865.1 Zenarchopterus dispar | reverse complement strand
TATATATATATATATATATATATATATATATATATATATATATATATATATATATATATATATATATATATACACTCTCCAGAGATTTTGGTCTATATTGACATGTTGGCAGCACAACAGATTTGTCAGGCCACCTCCTTGATTCTAATCTCCTGTTCCTCCTTATATCAAAGATTCTCTTTTGGATGTGGATGTATGTGTTGAAGCATTTGAAGTACAGTGAACCCCCTTTTCATGTTAAAGAAACCAGTTTGAGATGATTTCAGCTTTGTGACATGATGCATTATTGTGCTAGATAAAGGGTACACTGCAGTCATACGGGCATGGACAAAGTCAGCAACAGTACTCAGGTAGGCTGCGGCATTTAAAAGACGCTCACTTAGTCTTTAAGGACACAAATTATGCCAAGAAAATGTCCCCTCACGCCAGTCTGAACTGCTGATACAAGGCAGGATGGATTCATGCTTTATATTGTTTACTCCAAAATTCTGACCCAAACATCTGACTGTTGCAACATTTTTCCACTCTTCTTCTGTCCAATCCTGATGCTCAAGTTGGAACTTCAGCAAGCCATGTGGACCATGTCTACATGGCGAAATGAAGTGAGTTGCTGCCGTGGGATGGATTGGCTGATTGGATATTTGTGTTAAAAAGAGATTGAACACGTAATAAAGTGGCTTGTTAATATGTTTTGATATTTTATTCAGTAATATTATTGGTTAGTTTTCAAACTCATCTGAAGCCCTTAATGCTTCCGTTTGTGATTTGGTTCAACTTCATGAACTCAGTTTAGATGTACACGATTACAGAAAAATTTAAAAAAAAATACCCAAAAATGTTTATATTTAATGTTTTATAAAATGTAAAATAAATACCAGAAATGTATAATTAAATAATTTATGATTATACACATATTCAGGCTCAGTCTCAGAGTGACTCTGGACATTTCCACTGGCATCAACGCTTTAACTTCAAATAATTAAAAAAACACTAAAACATACCTTATGACATCAATATTCAGATGGTATGAAAGCTGCTGTTTTTTGTTCTATATTGCTCTATTTTGTTGTTTATAGCATTGCTTTAAAAAGAATCTTTTGCTTTTTTTGCTTGTCCTGGATTTGATCAGTGTCTGCACTGTGGGAAAGGTCAAAGTGAAACGTTTTTTTTTTTCATTCTCTAAATGTCTGGCACATAACTGCAGAATTGACAATAAAGCATCTTGAATCTTAAATAACTCCCCTGAATAAGAGCAAGCTATTGAAATAAAGGGGATACTAAAACCGAGACTACTAACTGTAGACTAAATTGTCATCAGAATTAATAAAATAGTGTTTTTTATATGACAGAATTTCTGTAGTAGGATATAGAGTAAATTCACTGACTGTCCATGGCTGATAGAATTGACCGTAATGTCTCGTTAAACGCGCACCTTAATTTAATGCTTGGCGTCCATTGACGGTTTATTACGGCTCTCCGGAAGCGCATGACGCTGCTGCTCTCTGGCGCCACCTGCTGTTGTCATGTGTTCTGAGTGACGCGTCCAAACGAGGAACTTCTTCACTTTCACCGTCCAGTGGTTCGCCGTGCGTGTCACAGGTACACGGACTGCTGCGTCTGTCCAGCTGTAATCTCGGCGAAGGTCGCGCCCGGTCTCGCGCCCACCGTCAGGGAGCGTTGTTGTACTCCCGAGCACGAGCTCGTGCTTCCGCGTGCTCGCGCCGCTCCTCCTGTACTTCACCCACACTCAGCTACAACATGAGCGAATACTTCAGCCTGTCGGACTGCGATGTCATCGGGTTCGACCTGGACCACACGCTGTGCCGGTACCACCTGAAGGAGACCTCTCGGGTGAGTGCGCCGAGCGCGTGCGGCTCTGGTGCCACACATGACCGCGCGTGGCTGTTACATATGATAAAACCAGCCCGGGCGCCCAGCGGTCACTGGTCTGTGCTGTCTGCATGTGTTAGGATGATGATGATGATAATGATGACGATGACGACACGCAGGTGAAAATGCGTGGTCGTGCAGTCGGTGGGTGGATGTGGAAATGTTTGAGGCGATGCAGCCAATGCTGCAACGACTCTGCGTGACTCACAGCATCAGGGTCGATGCTGTTGCTCATCCATATACATCCACTCTCTTTCCCACTGTCACGCATTTCCGTATGTTAAGGGCTACAGTCACAGCGGACACGCAGGATGAATCTCCCCTACTCTTCCTGGCCCGCGGGGTTTCCAGGCCTGAGGTTCATTTCTGCTTCACATCTGCCAGATGCGTTCCCTTATCCTGTCAGTCAGGAAGTAGATGTTTAAATAAGGAACGAGTGAAAAGACTGTCGGTTGTCTACATTTGGAGAATTTCCACGATTTTGTCTTTACTCACCATTATGATACAAATTAAATAAAACAAAACGTGATCAAGCCACAGACTTGTGACTTTGAGGTTTCACAAAAATATTGCATTTATGATTTAGGAATCAGGGCCATTTTAAGCAAAGTACTTTCACTTTCAAGGGGTCAAAGTGTTTGGAAAATTAGCTGAAAAGATTTCAGTTAGACCAGATCAATATATACTATATAATATGCAATATATACTTAATTATTTTGGTACTTCATAATGAATGACTCACTTAAAAGGTCTGGAGTTGATATCAGGCTTTAAAGTGGACATTTTGAGAGGAGTTACTAAGATGAAGTCCAAGGACAGCTCATGGTAAACAAGGGAGGCTAAAAAAAAACATGAGATGAAAACCTCAAGTGTGTCCAAATCAGCAGTTAGAAAGAAAGAAAGAAAGCACTGATTGGATTGAAAGTCCAGCATGGATCAGCACGATTTCTGCAATGTATTTGTCATTTTAAAATGAGACGGATGTTTAAGTACTGAAATGTCTACCACATGTTGTGTCTGTCACACACCAAAGACAGAGATGCAGTGTGGCACTACCCAGCTGTTACAGCTGTTTTTGTGCCAAACGGTTTTAAGCAACAGAATGAGACACCCCAGTCAAGTCCAGCGTCACTAAAAACACAAAGCCAAAGGGAGGGCTAGTACCTAACTTAGATTTCTGTAAACGTGTAAATGGTAGAATCAAAAGAAAGCTCTTGATATTGTTGATATTGCTAAAAGTTAGCGATATCAACACCCACATTTTCTTCCCAGCAGAATTTCTGTTCAAACTGCCATGAATTGTGTTTGACAGTTTATGATTTCAATCAGATCCAGAAAATGATGAGTACAGATGAGTGTAGTCATCTGGTTCCAGGAAAAGCCATTTACACGTTACATATATTGGCCTTCAGTCACGTGTGTAAAAGTTAGTACCTCTTAAATGAATCCAGTTTTTTCTTGTGTAATTAAAAAAAAAAAAAAAAATCTGATCGTTCTGGCCTCTGCCTCAAGTGAGCAACAACGTCTAACTTTTTCTATAAGCTCCTTCTTACTGGGTCCCTAGGAATCCCAAGAATAAGTTGTAGCGACCACGAAGAACTGATCAGCAGGACGTGTGTGGACCTCGGTAAAAGCACATGTTTTTTTGGTATGTTGATCTGGAGAATTCAGGTTTATGTTAACACAATGCTAAGAGGGCAAGACATGAGCAATGATCTTAGAAAAGCAGTTGCTGGAAGGGGTTACGTAACCGTTCAAGAGAGTTGCCAGTCTTTACAGAGGTGGATGTCCCAGCAAATTTACTCTACGGTCAGCAGATGCAGTGCTCAGAGGAATACACAGCTTTGTTCATACAGCTGGTTTTTGAGGGAGGGGTTAGGTTCTTGACTCCGCCCCTGATTAGGAACCTCTTTTGTAGTCAGTGTTTTAACTTTGTGTTGACCTCTTACTGCAGCAAGTAGATCATGATGTGAAGTTGAATTAATACAGCGGTTGGAGAATTCTACTCCACACTGCTCTAAACAAAACACTGTGACTCGGTTGTGTTTTGTTTTTTATCTGGTCGTTGCCTGAAACACCAAAAGCAGAGGAAACCCATTCAGTGTTGGTCTGAGGTCATACGTAGCTGAGATCCATCACTGCTGGATCATTTTTATTGTGCTTTAGCTCAAAAACAATAATAAAAACTTTTATTTATATAACATCTTTCAAAACACAAAAAAAGTGGTTTACATTAAAATCTTCAAGCAGCCACACAGAACAAAACAAAACAGCAATATATGATAAATATATAATAAAATTATATTCAAGTCTAATAAGTCTTGTAAAGTGAGAAAAAGCTTGATCATAAAAGTATGTTTAAAGAAAGGATTTCAAGATGATCACTGAAGCAGGTGATCTTATTTTCTTGGAAAAACTGTTACACAGCCATGACACTGATTACAAATACCATAGTTACAACAGAAGAAAAAAGAAAAAAAAAACCCTAATCCACATCAGGCTCAGCTGGAACACAGCGAGCGACTAGATTTACCAGCATATCAGCAGTTTGAAGGGAGACGTGGGGATTTTGTCCGTGGGCTGAGATGCGATAGGAAAAGTTCTGAGCGATGGTGTTCTTAAACTTATTATTGTAAAGTTATTATGTTTCCTTCATCGTATGTAAATGTTCAACCTGAGCAGATTTCTCCCATCTGCTTTCCTGCAGTCGCTCTTCATAATGTCTGATCTCATTGGGCATCCACGTTTGATAACTAACAGCAGAACTGGCCTTCAGCGATGCTCTGTCAAGTCCTGACTGACAGCTGGGTTTAAACGGAATATTTGGTCCTTTTGTGTGGGAATTAGTGGAAGTTTCAAACAGAGCACAGAACTGATGAGAGCTTTGTTCGTTAAGGAAGCGAGAGCTAAAGCTACGGTGTGATAAAGCCTCGGTGGCCAGTTGGAAACACTTGGGGGCACACATTATCATATCAGTTACATATGCGACACTTATTTTTGTCCGCAGAGTTAAAACTAAGTCAGCCGGTGTGTCTGTCTGTCTGTGTCCTTGTAGGTCCAACTGAAAAGAGGAAGTATTAACACATTAAAATAAGGGGTATTATGATTTGCACAGCTGTTTTTGCATTTCTGTCATGTCAGGACTGCGCTGCTAATTCCACTGTGACATCGTGTGTTTCCAGCTCATCTATGAGAGCTTCGCCCGGTTTCTGGTGGAGCATAAAGGGTATGACAAAGACCTGTTGAACCTGAGCCCTGCTGATTGGGACTTCTGGTGAGTCTGCTGCAGCAGTTCCAGGAAGTTTGTTGCAGAAGTGGCTAATAAATACCAAACAATGCTTCAGGGGTGTTTTATAACTCCATTAAATATTAAGGTTAAAAAAGAAAAAGCTCTTTGTGCACTAAAACCCACTTGTTAACAGATTAACTTTCCCCGTCCTTTTCCTGGTTGGTGACCATTGCCTAGCCCATGCACAAGGAAAATCAATGTTGACACTGTAGTGTCACTGTCTTTCTTCATTCTTGCCTTTTTATTTTTTTATTTTTTTTACTGTTTTGCATTGATTGCAACTCCAGTTCCCAGAAAGAAAATCCATTGTAGAAAATGTAAATTAAACTGAATGTGTGAAAATTTGCAAATCTCATGAGCCCGTATTTTATTCACAAGGAAACAGAAAACACTTATCAAATGCTAAAATTATACAATTCACCATATTAAGGAAAAAATGAGGACATTTTGAATCTGATGGCAGCAAAACATCTGAGAGCAAAGCTGGGAGAGGGGTTTTGTTTTTATTTCACGATACGGCAAACTATTTTGAGTTGGTGGAAGTCTGGGCTTCAGACTGGCCTGTTCAGGGCCTGGACTTCAGCACCTGACTACCACTGAAGTCATGCTTTTTTATAACAGTTCAGTATTGTCTTGCTGAAACGTGCAAGGCCATGCCTGAAAAATATGTTATTTTGTTGGGAGCATATGTTACTCTGAAATCTGCTAATCTTTCCACACCATTGTTTCCTTTCCAGAAGACGCTACTTCACCACCAGAGGTGAAGGCTTCTAAACTGATAACAAGCCGGATGATATCTCTTCTCTTTAATGCGAATGAAGCACCTTTAGAGAATCTCACATTTGGATTGATCTGACCAGAGTACAGTTAAATGGTTTGCCCCAGTCCGTTTCAACTGAGCTTTGGCTCAGAGACAACAGTTTTGGATTTGGACCTGGTTCACATACAGCTTGTACTTTAACCCACATTTATGGATGGCCCAGTGAACTTAGACCGTGGTTTCCATGACAGTGCCATGCCTGTTTCCTTTGCAGTCACGTGAGGTCCGGTCACAGGATCCAGTGTTGACTTTCTTTCTCGCCCCACCTGCAGAGATTTATCTGGATCTATTGAGGACATAATGGATTCTACATGATACTACATTCAGACTTGGTAGCTTTATGCTGAGCAACATTGTTTTCAGTGTTTCACAGTTAGTAGATGTGTTTTTCTGTAGACTGATAAACATCAGCCTGTCTTTACTTCTGAGAGTCTCGGCCTCGCTTACATGCTCTTTCCCTACTCAGTTCTGTCACTGACCTTTTCTTAATTCACCACCAGATGTTGCTTTTTAGTACTCCTCACTTTTCAAACCTCTTTTGTCCCATGTCCCAACATTTTTGAGCCATGTCGCTGTCATCGGTTGTAAAATGAGGTCACACTTTTAACGAGATGGTAAAATATATCTCTTTTTAACATTTGATGTGTTTTCTGTTTTTAATTGTGAATAAACTAGGACTTTATGAGATTTGCAAATTCTGTGTTTATGAAGGTTTTACACCGCAGCCCAGTGGTTCAGGGTGTGATTTGGTGTATTCAGTTGTAAAAAAAAATCATATTGTAAGACTAAGTATAAAAAATAAGTTGTATACTTCTGTGTATTATAACATCAGCTATAAAAACTGATATTACAGGGGCTGAGACGTCACATTTATAAAATATATCCCTCCTTTATATGGAGTTTAGTAGAATTATAGCTGACCCCAGCTATCATCGAGTGAGAGGAGGGCTCAGCATGAGCAAGACTACAGCCTTTGGACCATTTCCTGTGAGGTTTTCACATGTAATCTTAGATGTTTGTACTTGTTTTCAACCACTGACTCTTGTATACAGTTTTAAAGGAGTGGTTGTGGATCTGGAGGACGGGAATCTTGTGAAGTTGGCAGATGATGGAACTGTCTTAAGGTACGATCTTCCTTCATGAAGTTGTTATTGTGGTGAGATATCTTTGAAAAGTGGTTATAGATTTCACTTTTTTTTTTTCTTCTTTTTTTGCTTGAATAGAGCAACACATGGAACCAATGACCTCAGCACAGAAGATATCATCAAACATTATGGTCCAAACAGGGAGTGGAAGCACTTCAACAGCCTCAGTACCTCTTTCACAAGATCTGGTATGGACTTATCCATCTGTGATGTCTAAGAACAGAGTGCGTTTGGCTCATGTGTGTTCAGATTTGTATTTTATTGTTACATTTAATTGTTCTTTTCTTATTTTTTTGGCAGCAAAATACTATTTCTATGACAATTATTTTGATCTACCGGGGGCTCTGCTCTGTGGGAGAATCGTTGACATGTTGCACAAGGTGATATATGATGCAGTATGTGGGATTTCACATTGAGTATTCATTTTTTTAATAGGATAACTGAAATGTCCTTTTCTTTTGTTTCTGACAGCGAGGTAATGAGGTGAATTCGGACCTTTGGAAAGACATGGTTGCTGCCATTGACCACAATTACAACACATCTGCGTTCAGAGGTACAAATTTCAAGTCAAACACACATTTTCATTTATTGTTGATTATTCAGGAACAAGACAAACTCAGTACACTGAAGATACTTTTCAAAGTCAAACTTTTATTCCATGATTTGGTCAGTAAGTGGTACATAACACATCCAAGTCTGGATTTCTCATCTTGTGTTTTGTTTTATTTTATTTTATTTTATTTATTTTTGGTGATCAAAGTGCTTGTGAGAATGTGCTGATCTCTGGTAACATATATTACAACAGGTTTGAGTATTTTTTGTATGTATATTACAGGATAGTCCTTTTAACAACAGACAAGAAAAAAGAAAAACAAACACGACTAAAAAACAAATCTTAATTTTCCTGACAATTGAATAGCACCACTTAAAATAAGTTCCAATGTTGTTCCAAGCTGCTTAAAATTTCAAAGACACAACTGAACAGGGGACAGGGATCAATTTGAGCCATAGGTGTATAATAAGCATACATATCTCAATTAATTCAGTAATTTCTAGGCAAATTGAAGACTTCAGAGGATTTTAATGAGGCAGTTAAACTTGTAGAACTTGAAACCAATTCACAATCTTAATTTTGTAAACTCATCTATAACTCTGAGTAGTTCTTTTTTTTATTTTTTTGGAAGGTTTTGAGATTTTTTGAGATTTATGAAATCACGTTGAGGCAATTAGGAACCCAGAGAAAACACAGTGAACATTGTCTGCAGCAAATATACCGTTGCTCTCATCATCTGGAGCCTGGACATAGACTCTGTCACCTGGATGCAGCATAAGAACAGCACTGCCTGACATCTGGTCCAGGAAGCCCTTGTTGTACTCATCATAAACAAAGACAACTGGCTCCTCATTTTTGTAGAGGGCCACCAGCGCATTGGCACCGTTAACATGCATGTGAAAGCTGAAAAAGTAAAGGCCTGGGATCTGGCATGTGAACACACCTCTGTGCTGATCATAGTGCTGCTCCCCATTGTACAGAACTTGGTTGAACTGAATAGGTGTTCCAGCTGGGGGGTAGGCCATGGTCAGCACTGCACTAAAGGCAGACATGGGAGCTTTCATCATTTCATGAGGCATCACAACCTCGTGAGACTTGACTGGCATGCTCTTGTCATGGTGATAGACCACCTGTCCTGGTGGACCAGGAGGACCAGGAGGACCAACTGGGCCAGGAATACCATCTTGACCTCTCTCTCCTGGAAGTCCTGGAGGACCCTGGGGACCACTGATTCCCTTAGCTGTCAAGCCAGCTGGACCAGGAGGGCCGGGAAGACCTGGATGTCCCTTGTGTCCAGGGAGGCCTGCTGGACCAGTGGGGCCAACTGGTCCCATGCCACCTGGTCTTCCAGGTTCACCACTTTTACCTGGTGCTCCAGGGCCACCTGTATGTCCTTTTAGTCCAGGGGCTCCATTTGCACCAGGGAGTCCTGGAGATCCAGGGTGGCCTTGTGATCCCTTTGGACCCTGAGCACCATGATGGCCTGGCAAACCTGGGGGGCCTACTGCTCCAGGGACACCTGGTTTTCCACCAAAGCCCTGAGCTCCTTGTTCACCTTTGGAACCTCTTGGGCCTGGTGCACCGACCATTCCAATGTCACCTTTGGGTCCTACTGGGCCTGGCTCACCCTGGAAACCTCTTGCACCCTGTGGACCAGCTGGGCCAATAGAACCAGGAGCACCTGGAGAGCCAGTAAATCCAGTTGGGCCTGGCTCCCCTTTCTGACCAGTTGTTCCTGGAGAACCAGGAGCTCCTCTGGATCCTGGAATTCCAGGCTCACCTGTTTTCCCAACACCTGGCATGCCTGGAGAGCCTGGCTGACCAGCAGGACCCTGTGGACCCTTAGGGCCCATAGGTCCAGGCATACCTGGGGTACCATTCTGGCCTGATTTACCTGGTGCTCCTACACCTGGAGGCCCAGGAGGACCCTTCATCCCTGGCATACCCGTCGACCCAGGAGATCCATCTCTTCCAGGCATACCACTCTTACCAGGTTCTCCAGGGAATCCAGTGGCACCAGGCTTGCCAATTCCTGGAGTGCCCGGCATACCAGATGGGCCCATTGCTCCAGTTGGACCTGGTGGTCCTTGAATACCAGGAACTCCAACTCCTCTCTCTCCCTTGGGACCGGGAAGACCGGGGATACCAGGATGACCCTTCAAACCAGGCTCTCCTCTGTGACCCATTGCACCTGGAATTCCAGCTGGTCCAGGTTTTCCAACAGCAGAAAGTCCAGCAGGTCCAGGGGTTCCGGGCGTACCAGGTGCACCTCTGGGTCCCATTGGTCCAGTTGCACCAGGTGCACCTCTGTCGCCAGGAATTCCAGGGGTACCTGGTTTTCCAGGGGCACCTGGGCCACCAGGTTTACCTGCTTGAGAGTGGCCAGGAGCTCCTGGAGCTCCTGGAGGGCCCCTTGCTCCTTGGTGTCCAATGCCTCTTTCTCCAGGAGGCCCAGGTGGTCCCATTGGTCCTGGCTCACCTGGAGGACCCTGAGGACCTGGGTGTCCTGCAACAGCTAGGAATTTAAAAAAAAAACATACAATGTGGTGGAATTAATCATGTAATATAAAGCACATGTCACGTGTCTCTCTTGCTTTAAGTTTTATGTTTATAATTACATTTAATGAACCTTTGGGGTGTAGTTTAATTTTTTTTAAAAACAGTTAAATAAAAAGACAGGGTTCTGAGTTCTGCAAAAGAAATTAACAAACCAAAACATGGTTATGTTAAAGAAACGACCTCATTTGAAGCAGCTTGGGCTGTTTTTAGTTGTAATACATGAAGTGTTTACTTTATGTTGGGATAACCCGAGTTGTGGTAACGTAGTCCACCACAACCTGACTCAAAACGCTAGTCCCTATGATTGTGGAGTGGGTTGTGGCAATAGCAGTCCTTTTTTTCTTCCATGGTCTTCACAGGAATGCTGATTTGAGGTGACATTCCCTCCAAACTTAGGTCTGGTGGCCCTGAGAAGCAGCTGACCAGTTCCTGCGCATCACGCCCTGAATGGGTTTCATTGTAACGCACCGTTTCATTTCCTTTGGAAAGGTTAAGTGAGCGCATGAGTGACTCCCTGGCCCAACAAAGCCCCCACTTGCTTTTGTAGTTATTGTTAGAACATCCCCACAAACTAAATGTAAGTGCTGCAATTTGAGTTTAGGCACCAGTTGCATTTGAAATAAAATGTCAAATAAATTCTCTACATTGGCTTTAACACTAAAATGCTATCAAACATGTCCTGATCTAATAATTCTTTTACAGTGCAAAAGCTTCTATGGGGCTGTAAATCTTAACTGTCAGAGAGGAAGGAGAACCTATCAGTCTGGCAGACGGTACTGACCTCTCCTGTGAAATGATGTTTTGTGAAGAAAACGCTCTGACAGGGCTGTCATTTTCTAGCCACATGAGGGCTGTGCCTGAATCCCCACAGTGGATGTTTGCGCCAGAGCGGGACTTTTTGGCAGCCAATAAAACCACAAACTGAAGGTGACGATACTGGCCGCAGTGGCCGACCCAGGATCTGAACTTCACGTGGCTCGTAAACAGTAAATACTTTCATAGTAGTACGTGTGTGCTCTGTTTGGCTGCTGAAGCAAACACCCCCGCTGTCTGAAGCTTGATTTGTAATGTTGTTCCTCTTTTTTCTTTTATAAAGGAGAAAAAAAGGACAGTTAGATCAACTGCTTGAACTTGTGAGGCCTTTTTCTTGCTGCTGCAGTTATTATTGTTTTTTTAATTTTTCTTTTATTGTGCGGTGCCGTTTTGATGGCATAAAGCACTTGGGTAGGGCGTTGCTGCAATGTGGTAACAGCATCTGTTTTGGAGATTTGTCAAATCGTTGAACCACATTAGAACCACTTCTATTAAAAAAAAAAAGATCTGCTTCTGCGTGCAAACTTTTAATCTTTGTTTATTTGGACCATAAACTGATGTCAGTCATCCTACTGTCGGCTTATTTATTTATTTTTTTCTTTATAAATGTGACTGGTTCAGTAGTGACTGAACACAAGAGCTCTTTTGCAGCTGTACCCCACCTCACATCGAGATGCAGTAATGCACATGTGCAGCGGTGGAGCTTAATGAAGGAGGTGGTGCTCTGTAACTCCCATTTACTGACTTGCGTGAGTTTACCAACAATTTACCTGGGTGTGGAAAAGTGATATTACTGAACTTTCAGTGCATTGAGGATGATGATGATGATAATCATGGGCATAATGACCTTAATTATGGAGATAATTAAAAAGTTTTCTAAGATTATAAAAAAAATATATATAGTTTTCACAGTTCATGGAAGTTATCACAATTATCAGATAAGATTCTGGTCTTAATTGGATTTGATGACTCGGCTAGCAGCTGCAGAGTTTCATGAACGTTCCTTGTAGTTTCTTTTCGTAGCCGTTAAAAGGAAATTGCAGACCATTAATTTTGTTTTACTTTGGGTTGGGCGCTTTATATCTTTTATTAGGAAACAGCTGTGAATAGAGAAGACTAACGGGATTTCTCCAAGATATCCCTAAAGCCAAGTTCTTACATCAGTATTCCCATTTACATTTGAGAAGGACAAACCATTGAGCAAGAGCCATAACACAACTCACCATCCATTCATTTTTGTTATAGAGTTTACACTAAATGAGTTACTTCTTCTCTATGTTAAAACATGGAAGTTGTGTACCCATGCCAGCTGCATTTGAACCATCTTGTCTGTCCCACGCACACTCAACCTCCCTGAGGACGTTTAGTTTACTGTGATGGTTGTTATGAAATCCATTCATCTATCTATTATCTACACTCTCTAATTTGTATTTAGGGTCACCGGGGTCTGCTGGAGTCTATCCCAGCTCTCTTTGAAAGACAGGAGTACACCTTGCACAGGTTTCCAGGCTACAATATGAAAGTAAACAAATACATAAATGACTCACCATGACTCTTCACGGGGTAAGGAACCTTGGACACCTTTGAAGAGTAGTACCTCTCAGGGGTTCCCTCGGCCAAAGCCAGGAGGACAAGAAGAAGGCTCGTTACCCTCAAGTCCATTTTGTGAAGCTAAACCTGCAAATACAACAAAAATAAATCTAGTTAGACAAGGGTTTGTTGCCATTTTTCTCTGATTACAGTCAGTAGCTGAAAGACCGCGTAAAATGAATCTCACGCTGGTGCCGCATCACTCCACAAGCAGCCATCAGTGAAAATGACAGAAATTGCTGATAATCATACTCAACTGTTCTGATATGAGCAACTACAGTAAAAAGCCTCCTCTGTCAGTTTTTAACATTTAGTTTATGCTGCCTTTTTTGTTTAAAACCAGACCATAGCACTTGTTGTAACTCCAACCATCAGCTCTCCCCTCATTCAGAGCCACGCTGCAGCTCAGTCCCCCTCTTCCATGCACAAACTTAAAAACAGGCAAGGACCTACTCACCGCTGGGGTTTACGCTCCAAAGAAACAGCAGGGGGAGTCGGGAGGCAGTTGTCCCAGCACAGTTCTCGTATATCCTTAGTTGTTGAACGTGTCTGCCTGAGTGAGTGGCAGCTGCTGCTTCCAGGGCACTGGGCTCAGGGTTTTTATATCTCCAGCATCGTGGAGGACCAAGGCCCTCCCTGCTGTGATGTCATCTTTAATGATGGGTGCCATGTCCCAAGGAGGCCTGACACTTCAGGGTGACGGTCCTCCTCCCCTCTTTCTCCTTCTGGTTCTCTCTGCCTGTACGGAGCAGCAGGGAGGGGATTCCTATCCCACTCATTAGGCTGAGCTGGAGTCGCATCAGTGATTGTGCAGCTCAGAAACATCCTTTACGTTCATCATGTGACTTGTCACTTTATTTTTTATTTATCATGTCACTTTATTTGTCTTTTTATTGCTTGTGATTGCTAAATCCCCACTTTGGTGTCCTCTTTCATACCTACGTATACAAACCAAGGTGTTTTACTTTTTCAGTCTAAAAATGTGAAATTATTGACCAAGTGGCTGGGTGCAGGTCATGTTTCTGGAAAAGTAAAGACTATGTGAGCCTGACAAAACTTTCCTGTCTGAGGACTCTGTGCCAGGTGAAGCATGGGTAGACTACTTATAAAAGTAGATATTTCAGTCAGTTTTGCTTATATTTTCACTTCCATTTGTCTTTCCATTAGTTTTAATGGGTGTTGGAATGTTTCTTTTTTTCTTTTTTCCACTGTAGTTTTAGGGCTTGCATTACTTTCAGGCACTCTAATGGGTATGCATTACCAATCTGATGCCAGTTTGTTTCCATTTATTAAGATCCACTTTATCAAGCTGTTGTAGTCAGGTCTTTGTGTTGCAGAGATCTGCAGTGCAGCTTTCAGACACCAGGGGGCAGAAGTGAGTTTCATTCTGAGGTGCTGGCCTTGTTCATCCTGCAAGAAGATGGTAGCAATGCTGCCATCTTTTTCCTGTTTTTTTTTTTTTTTTTTTTAAGAAAACTTTTTGAATCTTTGCTGGTAACAGAAATAACCTTTATACATACCAAGTTTTTTTTTTTTTTTTTTTTTAGATCTGATACAGCCCAGGTGTAGACCTGTGATCGAGAGATGTACAGAATGTATAATACCGTCAAAATGTGCAGTCATGAATTTAATTAAAACTATGTGGCTTTAAGGTTTGTCTCATAGAAAACGCACAGCCTTGCCCTCATCGTTCCCAATACATTAAACCTCATTGATTACATTACAGATGCTAAAACAAAACAGTCTAAAAGCAGATTAAAAACTTGAATATAAATGTAGTGTCCTGATTATAACAATGGACACAAGCATAGTGCCAAGATCTACAAGTCTGTTTCCAGCAGCATGAATGTTCTTGTTTCATCCCTTAATCCAATTCTGTCGAGCAACTATGTGGCTTTTAATTTTGATTTTAAAAGAATGTGGTTCTATGTTGAGATATTTGAGAGAAGGGAAGTATAATGACGGTATCCTAGTGTGACTGTCAAATATTGAAGATCAAGAATTCCCATTCCAGTTCCTGTCCAATTACATACAGTATGTTGGACATGTATTTATGGAATGCAATTATAGCCCTGTTCTAGTACAAATTCATGAACAATTTGTAAAATCAATACAACACTAAATCAGAAGTTGAGATGACAGAAATTGCACAAAAAAAGCAGTGATTCTTACATTTATGTTGAATTCTGTATCTTTGAAAACAATACGAACCCAAGATATTTCTGATTTTCCTTTGTTAACTTTATTAAATTTAACATCCATCCATTTTTGTTTTGTTTTTTTTAATTATTATTTATTTAACACATTCTAAAAAAAATGTTGGTCCAAAGGCAGTTTAGTGCTCTCTTACCAACACTGGTGAGGAAGTGAAAGGAAAAGGATAATGATGTTTCAAACTGCTTTTGTCAACAAGTGGAATGATGATTTTTTTTCTTTGTTCATTTATAGCTGAGGCCACATGGATAAACAGTTACTGTGAGAAACACAAGCACAGCAAAACAGTATTGCAGCTCAGTTTAAGTCACCAAATGTGGCTTAAATTGTGCAAAAACAGAAGCCTAATGTTGACCTTTTCCAAGGTGGCATCAAGATTTCTGGGTTCAGAGCTTCCAGGATGGACCATCAGACGCCTCAAATGTGTATCGTGGTCACGGGAATCAGTATTCCATATCTTTTCTTTTCAAAAACTACTGTTTCCCAACCCTGGTCCTCCCGGACCACTATGCTTCACTGTTTCAACACACCTTGATACAAAGGACTGTCCCATTATGACATACTGATGACGGCCATTAATTTGAATCAAGTGTGTTAATACAAGGAGACATCTGAAACATGCAGGACTGGGGTCCTCAAGGGACAGGGTCGAGAAGCTCTGATCTACACCATCATCAGCAACAAGTCCAAAAACCAGGTTCTGTTAATGGTATGGATCTGCACCAGTGCCCTTGGCTAAGCTCATTTCCGGTTTTGTCACGGCAGCGTCGATGCAGAAAAGTTCACTGAGATCTTGCAGTAACGTACACCATTTCCAACAGAGCATCTTTTCCATGAGCATCCGTGTAGTTTTCTAAAAGAAAGTGGGAAACTAAATTCTTCTTCCATTAGAAAGACATGAGCGTGGAAGACGAAGGTCCAGCTACTAGACTGGTCTGCCTACGGTCTCGATCCGTCCTCAGTAGATCTGTCCTCAGCAACCCTCTGACCCCCATACTGCTGCACCCTTTAAGAGATATTAACAGGAAGAATGGGACAAAACAGCTGAAACTCTTCAGCATTTGGTCTTGCCAAAATGTAAAAATGGATGTGTATAAAATTTAAGAAACAAAGAAATAAATATGTTGGGTTCATACTCTATTTTAATTATTAGAATAATTGTATTTGTTTTTTCTTTACATTTTCTCCAGATTTTTGGTCTTTTTTCACACTGTTGACTCTAAGCACTTCTTGTTTTGGTCATTTTGAGACTCTCTTTGACTCCCCTGATGTTCCCTGTCAGAAATGTCGCTACTGAGCTGTAGTTTTAAACAGCTGATCACTTCAGTTCCACCATTTTGTGTTGTTTTCACCTCCCAGCTCCGGGTTAAATTCAAAGCAATTTTATCGTTTCTTTGTTTAGTTTTTGTTGGTATCCCAATGCTTCAAGAGATAACATTCAGTGTCTAGAGTAACCTTCTGGAGAAGAAGTTGAGTAGTTTTCAATACTTGTAAACATTCTGAGCAGTTTTCTACACTGATCATCAAAAAAAGAGGCAAAAGTATAGAATAAAAGGGAACTATACGAATGTAAAATAAATATATCTAAAGGAAATCCCTGAGGAAGTGGCATGCCAGGTCCAAGCTGCTCAGCTGGGCGACTCATTGACTCCCAGTGCGGTGTGACAACCAAAGCTGCTGTACAGGCTGAGCCTGAGGTGACTTTAGGTAAACGGATCGTGGGCCAAATAATGATCTCCATCAATCTTGCATGTGTATAGAGCAAGAGCCATGATCGGTACAGCCAGTGTGGATCTTATATCTGGATTTGGAAAAGCCTTTCCCTTCTGTATCTCTTGAACTGCCAACGTCTCAGCAGCCACAGATGAACACTGACTCAGCTGTGGGCATCCCTGGTAAACTCCTTGAATGAAATGATAGAGTAGTTATGGGGGTGGAGTCGACGTTTAACAACTTTCTGAGCAGCAGATATGCATCTCACCATGAGAGCGGCTCTGACCACACTGAAGCATGGCAGATTTTTACTTCAATGGGATGTTTTTCTCCTCTTTTTGGTGTGTCAGAATTATTACCCCTGTGTCTAAATCTGGCCATCGTGAGGTTTAATGTTAACGGCTACTTAGATTCACATACTTCTTTTGGGTAAGCTCACGCTTTGCATGGCAAAAAGCAGTCACGGAGCATAAACATGTAATTAGGAGGGTAGATGAAGTTCATGGAAAGGATTTCTGACACAAACAATGTAACAGTCCCCTCAGTGTTTTCATGCGTCTCTTGATAGCAGGGTGGGTGGTATTTCTGGGAAGGGTCTGCTCTAATTATTGTTGTGCCTCTACAAAGAACTGTTTTTTGTGCCCCATTTGCAGAAAGCTTTTGTCTTAATTATTCGTAGTATTTTGTAGACTCACATGACTCATCTGATGTCCACTTTCAGCTGATAACACACAAAAGTCATAATTTACTGTGTCTTCATTTAATAGATTCATTAAATGTTCACAGTGCTGGAGGAGGAAAAAAAAGAATTTTTGGAGGTAATAGCTGGTTGAACCTCTCAGCAGCGATTGCTTCACATAAGCACTTTTAGTCAAGCTTTTTCACCCCTGCATGCCATTCAAGGGTTTTTCTGGGTTTTTTTCTTTTTCTTTTCTTTTCTTTTTTTATAGAACTGCTTCATCTCAGACACATTTGTCCTGTGTCTGGTTTTGGTCTCTTTAGGTTATTATACAGCATCTTTATTGGGTTAAAGTCTCTGCTGTGATCAGGCCACTCCTAAAGGTGTTTTTTTTTTCTTTCTTTCTTTCTTTTTTCTTCTGAAGCCATTTCTGTGGTGGATTGTACTTCAGTGCTTCGGGTCATTGTCCTGCCGCATCACACACTTTTCCAAAGCTTCAGGATGGCAGATGGCCACTCACACCTTTTTTTCCTGTATGATATTTGTGAACCACTTTCTTGGGAATGAAGTTTTTCTTCATAATAGCAAGTAGTCCAGACCTTGAGACAGCAGAGAGGGCAACATCATGATACTCCCGCCATCCTGCCTCACTGTTGGGGAGGATGTTTGGATGTCTGTAAGCTGTGAGGGTTTTTTCTGAGCCATGCTTGGTGGTGAGGGTTATCCCGGAACTATTAACATGTGTTTTATCAGTCCAGGAACCATTTTCCCAATTTTACCTTGATGGCAAACATCAGGCATACCGTGTTCTTCAACAATTTATTTCTGGAAGTATGTCTGTTGTATATTCAGTGGTGACTGAGGGCATGAAGATTGCTGCATCCAATACTGATTATCAGCTTTAGTCACGCCACTGAGCTGCTGCCAACTGACCTATCTAGCTTCAAGGTCTTCCTCCAGGTGTTTCTTTTTATGTGGCTGCGTCATATTCAAAATCGGGTCATATTTTTTAATCTAATGGTAAATGTCTCTTTTTGAACGTTTAATGTTTTTTTATGTTCAGTTGAGAATAAAATATGGATTTATAAGATTTAGAAATCATTGCATTTTGTTTGCATTTACATTGTACACAGTTTGTGGAATCAGGTTTTCACATGACTGTGTTGCCTTCATTTAGTGCCAATGAGTTAAGAATGCCATAAATCCTGGGAAAAAACAGGAAATAATTTTAGGGTGATGAGCAGCAGCCTTCAAGTAAGAATGAAAACCAGGAGCTAAAGATAGTATTTGACTTGGGAAATGAATGTGGCTCAGATTTAACGTTTTAATAAACCAAATAAACCACTAAGAGGCACTTAGAACTTTATGAATGGAGGTAGTGAAGCCGGACCTCCTGGCTGCACGTTGGACACAATTACAGGGATCCACAGACAAAAAAAAAGCATGGTTGGAAGCCTGACCGACCTGAGTCCAAGTGGAATTCAGAATAGCAACCAAAAGCCTTCCGCTGCATCCTTCTGGATTTTCTTTTCCTTTTTCCGAGTCATTATAAAATTATGCAAAGGTTTAGTCTAATTTGAAAGTAAAATTAAAGCCAGAGACATTGAAACCCCTGGTTACCAAATCAGATTTTTCTCTCTTTTTAGAGTTTATTTTAGGAGCAGGTAATACTTTAGTTTAAAGCTAATTATCTTAATCAAAGCTGAGTAAGAGCAATAAAGGCCTTTTCATTTTATACTGTACTTACCTCCTCAGTTTGTAATTTAGGGTTGTTATGTTGCAATCTGGTTCTCTCAGCAGCTCAACTCAAAAGCAGGAATAAACTTAACATGAACTGAGAGTCATTTTCTTTCACCACTTTTATAAAATGCATTCACACTTTATTTAAGACTTGGGTCTCCAGCTCATTTTATTTACAATTACAGTTATTCATTAAGCGCACGCTTTTATCCACAGTAACTTACAAATGAGGAACAACAGTCAAGCTCCAGTCCAGTTAAAGTTCCTGGCTGAGTCAGTTAAAAAAGATGAGACCAGAGAAACATGTAAAGAAAGACCATGTTCAAGGCAGAACTGTAGAGAAGTCAGTCATTCATTTTCTATCCATCCATCCATTTTCTATACCCATTAAATCCATCTGCAGGGTCACGGGGGTCTGCCGGCGCTTATCCCAGGCAATAAGCAGGGGTACACCTGGACAGGTTAACCAGTCCATCGCAGGGCCACAGACGAACAACCATGCACATTCACACCAAATTGGGCAACTTAGAGTTCTCAATCAACCTTACATACATGTTTTTGGACTGTGGGAGGAAACCGGAGTACCCAGAGAAGTCCAAAAGAAAGGCCCGGGAGTTGAACCAGGAACCTTCTTACTGTGAGGCAATAGTGCTGATCACTAAGCCACTGTGCTGTTTGCAAAGACTGTGCTGTAGAGAAGTGAATATTCAAAAGTGCAGCTAGATCAAGTGGGATTTTACAGAGGTTAAGAGAGGTGTTCTTGGAAGAGATGCATCTTCAATCATATAATACAGACCTGAAGTGTAAGCATGATAAAGACTGAACAATGAAAACACAATACTTTTTACTGGGATTTCTGTTAAAGGAGCGACAAACAGTATTTGTGAAGTTCATAATATTACATCATTGTCCTTGTATGGGCAAAATACATGAGTTAAAGCTACAACTTTTAATACTATAAACAGCATAAAACGATGTGGAAAAACATCCACCAGTTCTCAGGTTGTCAAGGAATTCCGGCCCGTCCCAGCAGCATTTCAGTTTGCGATGTGGACTTTGACTGGACCACTGCAACACCTTGGTTCTTCTCTTTTTCAATCCTTTTTTCATAGATTTGATATCGCGCTTATGATCATTGACCTGTTGTATGACCAAATTTAAACATTAGTTGTTAAACAAGTGGCCTCGTGTTGGATGTTCAATGTTTAAGTCATGATAGTATAGTTTAAAATAATAGCTGCTGAAGTATTAGAAGTTTAGAAAACTTAGTAGCAGAAAGCATCTTCTCACTAAAAAGACCATGGCAGCTAAATTAAGGAAACTGAGAACAACCTCAGCTGTAGCCAGGCTGTCTGTTAAGCCACATATTTCTTTAGCTCTCTGTAATAATGATTTCAAGAGCTTTTTACAAAGTAGGCTTTCTGTTGGAGAGAGAATTCATAGCACAATTCTGGCTCCAGTCCACCAGAATGTTATAAATGAGGTTAGATCTACAGGGACCTTTCTACTAGTCCACTAGTTAGTGCCTCATGGCTGGTGAGGCACTAACTTCATCACAATCACATTTACAAACATATGAACCCTACAGAGTACACAAGAGGGAAAAAAAATAAATGGATGGCTGCACTTCCCTTAATAACTGTACATTGTAGCGTGCTGTCCCTTCTTCTGCAGCCGAGGAGTAGCAAGAAGAGTCACTGGGATCACGACCGCCCCCTACCATGAGGCAGGAGAACTGCATGCCTCACAAGAAACACGTTACACCCACACGAGACAAAAAAAAAAACACGTTACATCAAATACATCAACTAAACTATGGAAATTTAGTTCATATAGCAAAAGTTTTTGAGTGTTTTAATAGCGACATAGGGACAGACAGCAATGCGGTCCCAGTGCATAACATGCTAGCACAGTTAGCCGAGTCATTGCGCAAGCCACGGTGAGGACCCTCTGGTTGCTGCCTCACCGCACGTATCTCCTCAGTAGTTGAACAGTAAATGTGAAAATTCAGCGATTTTGAATAAAAAATCATCTAAAACCAGTGAGGTTAGTTGGAAAATAACTTGATACTGCAAATAACTGGATAAATATAATAATTTAATTTATTTTTTCATTATGCATTTTTATCTTTCCATGATGACGGGGAGGCGCCGCCTCTCCTGCCTCCCCCGACGGTAGTTACTGCCGTCTTCTCAGCACCCTCAGCCGGCGTGTTTCCGTCACACTAGCGCCACACAAGAGCCTTTGACTGAAAAATAACAGCCAGCCACAAGGTGGCAGTAATGTGCATTTTTTGCTGTTCGCAAACAGCCAGCAGCATACCAGGAGGCGAAATAAAAAGAAGAAACATGTAAACAATGGATGCTGTTTTTGTTTTTGTTTTCAACATACGCTGCAGTCATAGCGATTGAGATTAAGAGAAAAAAAAACAACACTGGACCTCTAAATTGGTGCAATGCGCTAACAAGACGCATCGGGCCATCTATCAGTTTTTCTTGTAATCTCCATCTTCATCAAATGTACTTACAGCAAAATGTTTCTGATCCAAATGGTTCAACTGAGTTGTGTTTTCATGATTTATGCTCACTTGAGAATTCTGAATGTAATCTAGAAATCCTGATCAGCAGAGACTCCTCCCCTCGGCAGAAGGTTCCTGTTGAATAACCTGAGAACCTCTCCCACTACAGGGAAGTTTTTCACCCCGTAAAGGTTTCTGAAGGTCACTTTTACAGAGTGGTCTCTGGTGATGGATGTTCACGCCATATCACAGCTATTCAAGTCTGTTTTTCACTTAACATTTCCACATTGGAATCATTATATCCTCACAGAAAGTCTGTGTACCACAGGCTTACCAGTTTTCTGTAATTAACCCTGGTGCAGGAAGGTTGGTTAGTTGTAGTCCCAAACCAGCCCACTGTGGTTCCATTAGCTCCAATATGAACCTTAAACCTCTGTAACAGAATAAATATTATGATCACAAAGTCCAGCACTAGATGCTTAACGTTCACTTTCAGTGCCATTTCTGTTCTGTGAAGTGATCTAAACTCTTTAAACAGATTTTTTCAAAGCAAAAGGTTAGTTGATTTGTAACTTTTTTTTCTGCACATTTAGAAAGAAATGGGAGGGAGAAGAAATTTAGGTCTATTTGGCTAACATTTCTGGATCAAGATAAGTACTCATTATAGGTACTTATATTTTTAAGTAAAGGTTTAATTACAGCAACTAGCTGCTGAAACTAGTTGGTTTTCACCGTCATACCAGCAAAAAAAAAAAAGCTATTAGAAAAATAGCTTTCTGAATACCAGAAATGATACCAAGCTGAAATAAATATGCACTATTTGACTAAAACCGTCAGTTTAAAGTGGACACATTATACAGTACTGTGGTGAACTGTTGGTGAGTGAAAAAACATTTCTACGACAGGGATTCGGCTGTCGCTCCAAAACTCCTGTTGTGTCTGTTGCATCAGAAGTTCATAGCGATCATGGCCTGTCCCTCCTCACGTCCTGTCCTCTGGTCTCCAGTGTCTCCGAGGTGAACGGCGCAGTCAAGCTTACTGCCAACTCACTATGGAGGTGGCGGCGGTGGCGACAAAAAGATGTTTGAAGCCAAACCCGACGACTTAAACAGCTCCAATGCTATTATGTGTTTTTGTGGAAGGAGCGCCAGTGTTTATCAAATCACCCAGGGCTCAGAATAATTATGGTGCACAAAGACAAAAATGGAAAGAGCGACAACAGCTTGCAGATACAGCAAACATCAGAGGGAAACATGTTGAGAAGTCATCTCTTTTTTTTTTAATTGATTTAGAGAGTCTATGGAAGAGAAAAATGGTGGAATTAAATTTCAAGTTAAAGGGTGGAGCCACGAGGGGCCGTCAATGAGCAGGCGGTCATTTGTTGTCACGTTAGTTACAGAACTCCTCCTTTACTCGATTGATTTATTGATTCAAGCTTATTTTGCAGGAACATTCTCGACATTTTTCTTGATTTTACATGGAGACCAAAGCAGAGCTGTGAGCTATATAGAAATGTATTTAGGAAGAAAGAGTAGTGGATGGGTTAGGAGAGATCTTATGTCCAGATGTATTTTATTACTATCCCAAATGTTGCTACTATATAAAAAATACAGACAAAAATTAATGCACTGATTCTAACTACTTTAGCAATTTAATTTAGCAATTAATTTATTAGCGGGGAAAATAAAAAACCTCGGCCCGTCTCCTGACGGATGTTTGTGTGCTTCCTGTTGTCTTTTGTCTTGGTGTCATTCGTAGTACCTGTCGACTTGGATAGCTTTAATCAGCTGTTGAGTTGTACCTATACTGGAGTCAGTGTGGATTTCCCTCAGCCGGCTGTTCTCTGAGCTCACGTTTGTTGTTTTTGTCGGTTAAGGTTTTATTTTAGGTGTTGGGCTGGGAAGTATCCCTGGAACCATTCTTAGCAGTGGGAAGAATGCGTAAGGAAGTTGAGAATCAACGGGTTGTTTTTCCTTTCCACCAATCCAGAGAAAGCCAGCATCCCTCAGCAGAAATAAGTAAGGAGCAAGTCACGAATAGCACTTATCTTGCAGGCAGTATAAATATCTCTGGTTTGATTCCCACCACAGCTGATGAATAGATAGCTCAAATAGATGCACATTTAGATATATGAAAGCTATTATGTCCATTAGAGTTGCTTAAAGCAGACTTGACCTCCAGTGAAAACATGCAGTGTGGAAAGTTACCTGAGAAGGGATTTTCATTTTATTGAAAGGCATTCTTCATCTCAGGAAAATCAACATCTGGATTTAGCAGTAAAACATCAGATGTCTATCTACTTTATTAGCTTTGTTTTGCAGCGTTTCAAATAGCTCCATACCGTTTGGTTACAGTCAATTAAGCTGTTCAGAAAATGAGAAGAACCATCAAAGTCAGTGTTGTTTACTGGGGAGATTGAGGAGAAATAAAACACAGTGGGGATGTGGATTGACGATAAAAAGCTTCAGCACTGTAATTTTTCACCCATTCAGAGACATGTAAACACTGTTGAGTGTCGCTGCACTCCCTCAGACATACTGGAGGTCTGAATGTTTTTTAAACTTGGAGAAGTTTCAGTTTGACACAGACATCTGTATGCTGCACTTTTGTAGGGCATTTGAGGTCACATAAAGATTAAACCAGCCAAAAATTGAGTCATTAAAAAGGGTACTAAGACGAAAGCTGAAGATTCAAGTGTTCATGAAGCTTTAGATAAGCTGAACTTTCAAATTACATCAAGGAATTCATATTTCAAGGAAAGGGACTGCTTGCTGTCATGGCTTCCTCCTCATTTTATCAGACCACCTCCCTAAATGATACTTTTTATGCAGGTGTTTTGAAGGGTTGGACCTAGGACTTTAGCCACGAATTTTGAAACAGGGTGTCCAAGGGCAGGCAGGTGTTCGGACTGAAGGGTGAATGGCGTGGAGGTGGAAAGGCAATTTATTGCCACTACTAACTCTGCTCATATTGTTTTTTTTTTAATATTTAATTATTTTATCCTCATACGATTTCATATTACCTCATCACTTCTGTTGCTGGCAGTGTTTTACAACTAAGTAAAACATCTTGGCACAGTCAGAAGAATGTGTGAAAATCAACTTCTGTCATTGGATTTTGGCAAGGTTGAGAGGAATTAGCTTGTCTAAAAATAAAATAAAGAAAATGACTATACTGGGCACGCACACACACATATACGTGTATGTGTGTGTTTATATATATATATATATATATATATATATATATATATATATACGTATATATATATATACGTATATAATGTAACAGTGTGTTTGATATATATATATATATCTACTACATATATATGTGTGTATATATATATATATATATATATATATATATGTATGTATGTATGTATGTATGTACATGTATGTATGTTTATGGTGGCATCACAATGCCCTTTTTTTAAGATATGCTGAAATATGAAATATTTAACAAGTCTTATTCCTATGTATGGCGCCTCTAAGACTTTTCTCTTCTGCATGCACTTTTGAAGTAGGTGAAGTTGTGCCAGCAGCCTTTAGAAAGGTTTGACTCCTCCCATGCATCAAACGGGGGGCTTCCATGGAAGTGTAATGACCACTGGTGAGGTGACCTCAGCCGGTCCTCTTCCACACTGTCATTAGTGGGAGCTCATTAAAACCAGATTCCCCTCTGAGAAAGAAAATAAATGTTCTGGTCCACTTGCCTCCAGTATGTGGACGACTCACATTTTATGTATTGCACATTTAAGAGAGGGGTTGTAAAAGGAGTGGATTATTTTACTGACAGTTTAAAGCACTGCATTTGGTTTCTCATTTTAATTGAATCATCTATATGTGCAAACATGTAATTCAGCTATTTGTTTAAAGTTAGCCAGTACCTCTCCCAAGAGGTACAACTGAAGTTAAAAAGATGCATCATTTTCTCAGTGAAAGAGGGGCCAGCCTTGCTGAACGGATGTGTGTGCTGGTTTTTATGGTAATACAGCAATTCCAAAATAGGACTGCTTTTCAGTCAGCAGTTTCCAAAATGCTCTCATCAAATCCGCCACGTCTCCGACCACTTCTTCACGTCAGTGTCCTCTGCTAAATAACCCACTGAGTCTGTCTCTCCTCACAGAGTCATTATTCAGAGAGGGATGTTTCTGATAGCCTAGCCGACCTGGGACTGTAAACTCCTCCAACCATAAAACTCGTGTGACTCTTCCACACAGCACAGTCCTAAGGCCGTGTGGAAGCATTTACCCTCAAACCCCTATTTAGTGTTTCTGGTTTTCCTAGTTACCAAGTGACCAGGAACTAGTGGACTGGAATCTAGCGCTGGAACCGGTGACCATCTTTCTCCTCTGTGGGAATCCTTGACTTGTTGCAGCAGATGTTTTCACACACTGGATTCCCACTCTGCTTAACTGGTGGTGTTTAGGAGTGAGCATGCACCACTCGCATGTTGACACTAGCAACCGTATCCGTGTCTTTACGACTTTGTAAAAATTTTAAATAGACGATGAAATCATCCATGCCACGAGTCGTTGGCCTAAATTAGTCTGTGTAACGGCAAGCTGAGTTAATTTGATGTCTTTGTTTGCAGTTGAAGTGGTCCCACGCCACTGGCTTTGAACTTCAATAAACACAGTCTATAAGAGGAACATGCGAGTTACTGACTGAACCTAAAACGCTACGTGACGCCATCACATGAAGAAGCCCTCTCGCTCTGTTGCACTCTCATGAAAACTGCCATACGTGTACAAATAGTTGTTTTATGGAGGACTGAAGTCTTAGTCATTAAATCAAAAGCTCAGAGAACTTTCCCTTAAGTCCCTGTCCTGGTGTGTGTCCACGGTGGTCATTTAGATTTTTAGTGCCCAGTTTTTACGTTATTTCCCATTATTTTTCATATAATCAGAAATAAATTGTTGATGTTCATAATATTAAGAGGTGGGTAACATCATCATTTCACTTTAACGCTCTTGTCCATTTTGCCTTCAGACGTCATCAGCTGTAAGTCTACAATGATACAAGTGTGGAAACACGTTGGTGAAGTTAGGTTTTAATTGTCCAAGCCGATCGTTTTCCCCGTGATATGTCATATCATACATAAGTCACATTTGTGATAAATCACTGTTTAATTTTCTAACAAAGGCTAATTACAGATAAAACCTGAGATTTTTTTTCCTGGTAATCTAAATTGTGCTTTCAGGGTGTACACTCATTTTGCAGTCTGGTCTTAACTCATTTTAACTCTTCTCTGATAACATGGACCCCAGCAGCATCAACACTACAGCCATATTTGCAGATGGTATCGCTTTTTTCCCGCCTCCTTTCTTTTATTTGTTTGAAACAATTTAAAAAGGGGCGATCTGACGTTCAGGATAACACCTGATGAAAAGGCCCATTTCTTTGGTAAATGACCTGGAGTTCTGATTCGTCTGACAGCAGTACAGGTTTACAGGTGATGGTTCATCTCAGATGCCCCTGAGTCCAGGGGCGTTGACCCCACCTCTGGACAAGATTAATTAGAAAAAAAAAAGTTGTTTTTGCACTTTAAAGTTATGACTTTTGTGACTGTAGCGCTACGCTGCTGTTCATGACAAAGATTTCCCAGAGTTATCCTCTAGTCCATGACGCTTCTTCACTTCTGTTTCTGAGCCACCTGAGGGAGATCGCTGGTGTGCCGATTAGGCTTACCTCGGACTTTTATGGACTGAAATTCCTCCAGCTACCTTGAATTGTTGATATTCCTCACTGTCGAAGGAGAAATATTTAAATCTCTCCAGATTTTTCTTTGAGGAACATTGTTTTTAATGCTGAAGTAAATGTGAAAGTTGTAAGTTTGTTTTTTTTCTTTCCATTAGTATCTTCTCCAGACGTTTTCTGGGGTTGTAGTTCTGTAACGGCAAGTACAGTGGTTAAGTTACTGACACTTGATTAATCAAACTAAGCCCGACTATACCTTTGACACAAATCAGAAAATGTTCATTTCTAACCCTTAGACGTTAATCTTGCGGCCGACCAGTGCAACCCATTTGTCAGTTTGATAAACTGGGCGATATGGTGACATTAAATGTATGCGTGTTTGTATTCAGGAAGGGCAACATTTAACTTCCCCCCTCCTGTTTCTGTTTTTTCTGCCTCTGAGGACGGAGCCTGATGTAAACACCATCAGTCCACAGCTGGTATATAAGTGTCAGTTTACCTCAGCTTGGGTCGGTACCACCCTCTTTCCATGCATAAAATGCTCTGTTGGGCATTTAGGTCCCTTCTTCATTCTCTCCTAGCTTTGGAGCGAATGTATACATCTGTGCCACAGTGAGACGTCATCCGTCAGGGTGGGGATGTACACTGTTATGTCTGACTTGCTAAATGATGTTGTAGCGGCGCCTGAGCTTTGATCTGGCCTCTGATTGTTCTCAGATAAGCTAAATATGTGTTTTGCATGCAACACTAACAAAAGAACATTTCGTGCAGTAACAAACAAGCCCATCTTTGATGAACTGCTACTGTATTTTGGCTTTGATCAGCTTTTCCTCCGAGAATGAATGGCTGCGTTGTGTCACAGAGCCATTCATCATAATTACTCCTGTGGCTGATATTGGTGACTAAGCAGCAGATTTCTGTGGGCAGGGCTGGACTTGATTGATCCTACATTTGCAGTCCAGGGAATCCTGAACAAAGTGTGTTTCTGCAAAAAGAAATTGAGCTTATGAGACTTGACTTCACCACCAGTGCAACAGTACTTCTTCCTGTTCAGGTGAAGTTTGAACCCAGAAGTGATACTTTGCAGTCTGCTGAAAGTTTCTCAAACCACAGACTTAAGTTTTATGTTCTTTTGTGGACAACACCAGTACGAGTCAGTGTAATAAGCTATTAATAGCCATCCTCGCTGTTGTTAAAGCTGTGAACAAACAGTAAACATGTGCTGTTCTGGGTTGGTGCTGATCACACATGGTACAAGAAGACCGTCATAAACCCCCGGTTTATGTCACTCAGTCGGTGAAGATTAACTTTTAGATGGGTCTCAGCAGCCATATTATGGTTTTCATATTTTCTGACATGTCTGCAGTTTTAGGATGATGAATTATAATCTTAGATTTGACCAGAGACTCAAAAATAAAAATGTTTGGGTAGACTTGAGGGGTTGAGATATTTAAAAGGTCGTTTTGAAAATGGTTACCCTTCACAACAAATCTGATGATCTGTGTTTTTAATAGTTAGTCTGGGTGCAAAACTACTCTGGAGGTACTAGGGGTGAAAATTTGACAGCATAATATTACCACTTTAACAGGACTTGTAGAGAACAGGCATTGGCAGCTTTGACTTTTATTTTCTTTAATTAAGTGCTGAAGCTACTTTTAAAAACAGCATAGCACTTGTATAGTCGGTGTAACTGGCAATGTGGGATGTAATACGAACGACACTTAGGCTTTTATACTGTTTGCCTTTTCCATTTCAGAATTAAACGGATCAAAATTCCCCGAGATTACTGAGCCTTGGTCCAAAAGTGCAACAGGCTATTACAAAAAAAAAAAAACGGGGTGGGGGGACTCGTAAGCCAAAGCCCAAGGAAAATGAAAAAGATTAACTGAAACATGTTTAAAATAAAAATGCAGACACATTTTTAGGACAATGGGTTATTATATCTGAACTGATGCTGATGGCGCTTGTGCCACCATAAAAATATATATGCAAAAAAAAAGAACCTGCTCAGTCATCTCACATGAACTAAAATGATAAAACTGTACCAAATCTGACATGCCAATGTCAGATGTCTGCCTGAGTTCAGTTCAATGTAGTTTATCCTCATTTGACTCTAATTCCTGCTCGTATCCTGAGACCTCTGTCCCTTTTGAGGAAAGCCAGAACTGACATAGAACGCAAAGACAAGATTTATGCAGTGTGTGTTAAAGTCTCTTTCATTATTAACTTTATCTTTATACAGCACTAAGTGAGAATTCAGATGGAAACAGAGCAAGAACCAGGACGACGTGCCAGGAGAAAGTTAGAAGTGGTTCCAGTGATTTCCTCTTTGGAAAGAGGACTGAGAGAAATTAAACCAAAGCCGCTTTCAAATTGGTGACTTTTACAGTCATCAGGTTGTCTGAGCGCTCTGAAAGTAATCGGTCGTGTTGGAGTTATTTTATTGTTCTCTTTATCAGATCGATCGCCAGTGGAGGGAACAATTTTATCTGAAAGTGACTCAGTCACATGATCGATCTCTAAAATTAGATGATAGAAACAAAAAAAACATGCAGCAAATGAGGTGTCACCATGTGCAAAACAGGAGTTGATTATTTGAAAATGGTTCGAGGGAAGAAACAATGATGTAAGCTGTTTGCCCTGTGATGTTTTTCAGGACCCAAACAAAAAGATAAAAGACGAAGAACAAGGTTCTATGGGTTGGCCGTGCTGCACAGAAAGTTGGAGCTGAGGAAGAAACAAACTTGTGATAGTTGCAGCCTGCTCATTAAATGCGATGCATCCGTCCGTTCCTGCTTTGCTGGTTTCCTATTTGGGATTTTCTTCCTCACAGTGACCTCACTGACCTCTCATTGTCTGGAGGTCGGAGAGGGTTTTCCCCCGATGGCTCTAGATATTTGGGTAGTTTGACAAGTCTGAGTTACTCAAATGTGGTAGGCTTCTGAATTCTGAGTGGCAGATTCTCCTGCTCTTCCACTTCCATTGCTCTGAGAAAAATTAGACTTCAAATAGTGTTAATTTGTCTTTAAGACGCAACTACTGCAGGTGATGACCGCACTGTGGAACTGTGTCATGCAAAAGATCTGCAGTTCTGTATAACTGAAGATGAATAGTGTAAAAAAATATCAAATAACGTATTCAGACCTTGGATTGGAGATCGACGGGTGAAGAGTCTCTTTTGACACATACAAAGGACAGACGTGAACAGAATGATGACCTCTGCACCTCAGCAGGTTAGTGCTGCCATTAGTCAAGATAACTGTGAGCAGGTAACTGCACATCTGGACTAGATGTGACCGTTGTTGCTTGTATTTGACTCAGCAAATGTAAATTAGATTCATGAATGCATTTGGGTAAGTGTGTGAAGTTAAGCTGTGGAAAACATGCCTTATAATCACACTTGCCCTACAGCCTCACAACACCAAAGCCAGTCAGAAGCAGGGGAGGATTACAGCCTGCCTACGTCTTTCAGAAGATGATTCCCAGCATGCCCCTTTGGGCCTGGCGATAAGCAGTTGTTTGTAGAGATCATTCATCACTGCGAGCGCCAAAAAAACCCCGTGATTAAAGCAGACTTGAGTGGACTAGTTCAGTGTTTAACACATTCGGCTTTCTGTGCTTTTTTTTGCTTGTTTTTCAGCAAGTCAGCAGAATGCAGCCATTAGAAAACATGGTTAATACATTTCAGTTCAAGCACAATTTCACCTGTGTTTCAACTTTTGTTTTAGGGATATTTTCAAATCACCTCTTTTTCTGTATTTAAGATGCTTGTGCACCCATTAAGGTATTTCAGGATGATTATCCTCCGTTCAGACCTTGAAGTAGGAATCTTCACGGTTTTCTTAAGATAGCTCTGACTAAATATAGCTCTGGTTTTGTTATAATCACAGATTGCAGCATCCCTCACTTTCGCCCCGAGGAGAAAGTGACTGTGAAACTGGCGTCACTGGCCCCCACAGTGATCCACACGGGTGTCAAAAAAACCACTGTCCCTTTTTTCTCTCCGCTACCATTGTTCTTCTTTTCGCCTTTTTTTTTTTTTTTTTTTTAAATCGACAACTGCTGCACTTCTTCGCAGCGTGAGGATAAGCTGATATAAGGAATCCAACTGCTAGTATCTCATCATATTCCACGTTCACCGTGATGCAGAGCAACATCTCGAAGTGTGTTTGTGGAACTATTCCAGTGGTTTTGATAAAGGTGCTGTTCTTACTTAAAGGGGTCACAGTGTACAAAGTAGATATATAAATATTGTTTTCTGCTTCAGTACATTTATTTGAGCTCATTTTCTGATCGTTAATTGATCTTTGGAAATCTGCTGCTTCCACATGTAAACAACTTTTTTTAAGTCATTGATTCTGATGCTGCACCCCCAGCTGATGACTGCAGATGTGATTGAACTCTTTACATGTAATATCTCGCTGATAAAGTGGAGACAGCATCTCCGGTCCAGTCTGTTGTCCTGGTCAACCCTGAGGTACTTTCACTCCTCCACCACCTCTGCCTCCTCCTGTGATGAAAATAATATTTGACTTGTTCCTGGTACTTCTAAAATCCACAATCATCTCCTTTTTTATGTTCACTTACAAGATGAAATGATTCTTCGCACACCATGCCACAAAACCGTTCCACCAGTTCTCGATCATCAGTCTCAGTCCACCACTGATGCGCCCCACAGCTGTAGTGTACAGCGTGAAGTGGGAGGTTGAGAGTACAGTCCTCTGTGGTGCTCCTGTGCTGCTGACCACCTCTTCGGATCCAACCATTCAGTCTCACAAACTGTTCTCTGTTTGTCAGGTGGTCAGGTATACATTTTGGATTTCTTAGTTGAACTTTAACCCTTTGCAGGGGAAGTGACCATATTTGGAAACTTCAGCAGAACTGCAGACTATGATTATGACAGAAAAATAGTTACAATGTTAATAGAGGTCTTTTAATATTCTCCAATAACCCTCCAGAGTTGAGATGTTAAAATTTTAATTATTTAATTGACTACCGTATAAAGGGTTAATACTACCTTTAATAGAACTAATATTTTTACCCTAGTAACATCATCAAAACATATGTGACTCTATTCTTTACACCTAAATAGTGTGTTTTCTTTTATTAGTCCAGGTGATGTTTATGCAGGATCCCAGAAATGATCTGAGCATGTAATGAAGGAATACACTGGCTGGAAACTGAACTTTGTATTAAATCTTTGCAAATTTCCAGTTCATTCCCATTAATTCCAATATACTTCCGTTAGTTCCCACATAAATCCTTTCATTTTTGTGGAGAGTTTCCTTCTTGACTGCGAATACTACAATACAAAATAGTGGATATTTTTCAGAACTATGTATGGAAATGTCATCTACTCGGATTTTGGCCTTTATGTCAGGTGTGCTGTTGAACTATAATACACTTATCTTATCACAAGTATTGTTTGAAGGTTTCCTCCACTGACTGTCACTGCAGACTGAAAAAACTGTGTGCACCGTGAAGGACATCATGCAGTAATTTGTGGTGAGTCTTCTAAAATTGGAAAGTCCACAGACGAAATGGCCCAGCCATTTTTCCACGTGGTTCAGACAGGTGCGGGAAAACGCTGCATGTCTGGACGCCATATAAGACAAAACACTGGAGATTATAGCTTCTGTCAGCCTCTGTCCATAGTGCCTCATGCAGGCTGTTCAGAGATATCTGCTCATTATGTACAAAGAGAAAGTGCTGAACTGTCTATTTTTGGATTTGTTTTCCTTGTTTTCATCTTCCCTTCTGATTTACTAAGGAGTAAAGAGAATGAAAGCACCTCTGCATCCAGCCCCTTCATCACTCTTGGTGTGGCTGTTTGCGCTCTCGTGCCCAACCCTAGTTTACACTGCAGCTGTTGATTTGTGTATCCTGTCAGGCTGCTTTGATGTGTGACAGAGATTGAGCTGCTGCCAGTCGTGGTTCTCTCTCTGAAACTGGGCAGCGCTCCAGCGTGTCCAGGCCCGGCGCCTGGCCAGAGTGATGCAGTGCCCGGCCGCAGGCCTGCAGGCCCTCGGGGCACTGCAGTCCTACATTCACAGCCAGAGCTGCTGAAGCACATTGACCTCCACCACACACACACTCAGTAGCTTCACCCTGATGCCACAGCAGGGTTTTAGTTCCGTTTTTTTTTTTCTGCAGGACCTGTTGTGTGATTACATGCATCAGTGCAGGACAGACCAACTTCTCCATCAGTCTAATGCTAGGGAGACACAGTCATGTCCAACAGTCAGTACCCCTTCCTTTAACCCTGTTTTTTGGTTTTGTTTTTCCTGTACGTGTGTGTGTGTGTGTGTGTAAAGGCAGGATCAAAACTATCTGATGTTGTGTCTTATTTTACAAAAATTGAAACCAAAAGAAAAAAAATCATGGGGCAGTGCTAATTACCTTGGTGATTCAGTAGCTGGCAGATCCAGCGTTCACAGCTTGTAACTTGTTTCCTCTATGGCCTTATCGTCTCTCATATCATGGAGTAATTTTGGTAATATTTCTGCATCTCATTGAGATTTTTGGTCAGTCACTTGTGCACTGCCATCCCAAGGTCCTGCCACGGCGTTTCAGTCTGGATCTTGATTGGCCCATTCCAAAACCTTGATTCTTTTACCTGCAGTCATTCTGATGTAGATTTGACAGCGTGCTCTAAATTAGTTTCAGTTTCAGTCAGGCTTTAGTTGTTGGACATATGGGCTCATATTTGCATGTAAATATTCTGGGATACAAAGGAGTTTATGGTTGACTCAATGTCTACAAGATTCCCAGGTCCTGTGGCTCTAAAACAACCAAAGTCATCAGACCGCCACCACTGTGACAGTAACTGCCAAGTGTTTCTGTTGAAATGCTATGTTTTGTGTTTTTCATGCAAACATGGTGTTGGACATTAGGGCCAGACAACTTCACTTAGGTCCTGTCTCTACATAGGACATGGTTCCAGAAGTCATGCTGTTTGTTTAGATGCATTTTTGCAAACCTCATTCAAGCTACCATGATCTTAAAGAAGAGGCCTCCTGGTATCCCTTCCAAACAAACGGTTCAGTTTCATTGTGTCATGGACTTTCGAATTTAACATGCTAACTGGTTCCTGTTGGACCTCAGATGAAGCTCTTGGGACATTTATTTGCATTTCTCCAAGCATTGAACAGTCTGAACTTGGGTTAAAGACATCTGGTCCTTGGAAGTTTGGCAACTCTCTTGAATGCTTTCCAATTGAAATAATGTTTCTTGCTCTAAAGTGTTGAAATCCAGATTGTTTGAAAAGGATTTTATAACCCTTTCCCTCATAGTTTGCAGCAACAATTTCTTCAGTAAGAAAAGTTTTCTTCTGTAAGAAAAAAAATGTTGCTTTCCTTCTTTTATTATTCTTTTACAATACCAAAAAGACAGTTAAGTCTTTTTCCCTATCTGCATTGTGTTAATGCAAACCTGTAGGCCAGCAGCCAAAAAGGTCTGCTTATATAGAGATCTGCACATGTGCTGACTATCAGCACTAAGAGTATAACTAAGGGTGTTCCTCAAGGATTGATCCTGGGGTCATGTTTGTTCAATTTATACATTAACAATCTCTATTGACAAGTGTCTTGTGCTAAATTTCATGTATTATGGGGATGAATCTATAGCAGTGTTTCCCAACCCTGTTCCTCAGGCACCACTGGCCTTCAGATGTTTCTCTGCTCCAACACATCTGACTCAAATTACTGGGCCAAACTTGTGTAGACCTTGATGATGAGCTGATAGTGACCCAGTCAGGTGTGATTGAGCAGGAAAACATCTATATGCTGGTTTCACAATATAGATCCTTAGGGATTTTGATTGATGATACTCTCTCTTTTGTCGTTTTTTTGAACTTTTTTTTTTTTTTAAGAAACAAGTCTAGCTTTTCTTTTGAAGCCAAAAAGAAATTAGCATTGGCCTCAGGCTTTTTTTCTTTTCAGTTTTGTTACATATATAATGACATGGTGAAAAATGTCATGTGTTGTTCTGTATCTAAGATCATATTTGCTTCATACTAAGACCAGCTATGATCAAATGACTTTTCTTTTTTTTTAAACACAAAGATATGTAATTAAAAGACAGGGTACTATATTTAGAGTATGACTATCCCTCATGTCTTTCAAAAGGAAGGTTGTGTTTGGAGGGTTAGACTTGCTGAGATTTTCTGTCTGAAGTCACCCAAATTTAAAAAAAAAAAAAAAAAATCAATCTTCCACTGTCTACTACAACCTGAATGTACATCTGAAGGCATTGAGCATTATTTCTGGGTTTCAGGTTAAACAGTGATGTTCACACAACAGATATCAGGGCTGGGTCTTCATATTGTAACTGGTGATTGTTTGAGAGCAAATAACATTGTTCTTCAACAAATGTGTTCAGCATCTTTTGTATAAATAATTTAAAAAAAAAGAATCAGAAACTAGTTCTCGGAAACACAAATGGAGACAGAGAGCTGTCAGTCCTAAAGTGTCTTGACTTCAGAATGTGTAGATGCATATTCAGCCAGGTGTTTTCAGTCAGGATTAAATGTCTGGAACATCAGCTGAGGATTACATGCAGGTACTGTACTTATTTACAGATTTTGTTCAATAATAGAGAAGCCAGACAGTTTTTTTTAAACATGAACTTTGTCATAAATATCCATATTCGTATAGGAAGCATCCCAACTTAAATGGACCCCGTCTTTTAAAACTGTTAGTGGGTGGTGAGTTCCCACAGCTGAGTAGAACCAGTTGTGCTCGGTGTCTCTTCACAGTGGCATTTGACCAAATGTAACAGAGGATGAAGGCAAGGTCAGTTTTTGTTTGCGGTCTCACGCATATGGCACTGTGGGATTTGGACGGCCAGAGAGTTCTGTGAGCCTCCCTCCGCTGACCTCCCTGGCTGTGGGTAATGATGCGGGACTCGCCCTCCACAGCAGGATCTCAGAGAAAGTTCTGAACTCAAACTCAGGGCGACCTTTTTCTTCTGTTTAACTGAGACTCTAATGATCTGTGGATGCAATTAGGACTTCAGAGGGAAATAGTTTTTGCAAAATATTTACAACTGGAACCTTTTCAAAGGTGTGATTTTCTGGTTTCCAGTGGAAGTCCTAGTCTCAGCTTGTGTTTGTCGACATCTTCTGGCCGGAACCTTCCACTGCCGCTCTTTGAGATTACAGACGCTTTTGATTTTTTACTTTTCCTTTTTCGTTGTAGTCCCGTGATCTACCACTGGAGGGCAGCATATGCAAACTTTTCACACTCAAGGTTCAAGAGTCAAAAAAGCAGCTAGATTGTGTTATAAACATTTGAACTTCTGGACAGCTGTTCTGTCACTGTTTCACAGATAATGTCAGATGTTTTAAAAAAATGTTTTTTGTGTTTTTCCTCTCTGTAGTGGTGTTGCAGAGATGAAAGCTAAACCTCTGTGAAGTAACTATTCAGCGAGTCGCCCCGGGGATTGAGTTTAAGGTTGGAAAAAAACAGGCTTGTTTGTTTTAGTGGTAACCACAGTGACTGAGGTGTTATATGACCCAAACCCACTCATAGAGAATCAACCCAGACTCCCAAAAATGTAAACTATTTTGAATAGTCATTAAAATAAATGCTGTCCCTCTTTAAAGATCCAGAAGCCTCCAAGTTAACTTTCGGTTGTATGGAGTTTAAATTGAATGGAAAATCTAATTTCTTTTCATCTTTTTTACCATGTCAACAACTTGGAGAAACACAGATAAAAGAGAAATTTGTTATATCCAAGCATATCTACCGGAGTGAAAGCTGTTTTTGTTGAGTGTTTGCTGTCATGGCAGTGGTCAGAAACTACGGTTAACAGTCTTAAAAACATCACACTAAAGTGGCTGTTCCTTCATTTCTTCTGCTTGTAGCGTCTCATGTTGATCAGCTCAGACTGTTGCTAGTAGAGTGGGCTTGTGTTAACGTTTGTGCTGCAGACTAATGAATTTTTTTAACCTTTAAAACAACAGTTCGTCTGATGATGCAGTGCTTAGTGCGTTACTGTAACATCATACACTAGCTTCCAGAAAAACTACCCTGTATTTGTCACTCAAAGTTAAGTTTACTTCATTTTTCGCTGCTGTGTGAAGTCAAACACAGTAGCTTGCTGTTGTTAATAAACGTGTAGGAATTAGTCTGTTGTCAGGAAATCTGATGTGACGCATCCTTTATGATGCTTCCGTATGACCTTTTCTCCCTTGAAAACGTAACGGTGGACCAGCGTGCCCCAGTCCAACCCTGAGTCTTCCTCTCCTTCTCCCTCCAACTCATGAAGAAGACATGAGGTGCTTCAACTCTTCCTCTTCAGACAGCTACAAACTCTCACCTCCTCTTTTTCTGACTGAGAACTTGACCTCAGACTTGTAGATTCTCAGCCTGGCTGCTCTCGTCCTTTTAAGTGAGTTTATTTTTTAATCAGAGAGAAGTGGGGAATGAAAAGGGGGGAAAAAAACCCAGATTTCATGCATTCTTTGCAAAACTTGTAGGGGTACTCTTGGATTGCCACATATTCATGTGGTTTCGACTGGAATTGTTAAAATGCAGCTTCATGGAGTTTTTCACTGATAAGAGCTTCAAAGCTCTGTCTTGTTGTTTCAGGTCAGAGAAATAAAATTCAGACAGTTTAAAACCCTGTAAGCACAGAGTGTGTTTCAGTGATGCTCCTGCGAAACCTTGTGTCTCCGCCAGAATAAACCCTTCAGCTCTTCAACACATTGACCTGTTATCTCTTTGCTTTCAAAAGAAGAAACATTACTTCTTCTTTCCCAATATTAGGTTGAAAGAAGACGCCGTTTTTCTGTTTGGTTTAGGTTGAACAGATCCCATTCTTTCACTCCGTTTTTCTTTCTTTCTTCACATCACAACACTATGCCTTCAAAGTTTTTTCCATATAACTCATCAGGAGTAAAAAAAAAAAAACGTTTCCTGTCATTACAACTCCCCCAGATACCATTCTGCCTTTTATATTTCCTCTCACTGCTTAGCAGATCTGAACTGCTCCGAACAAAAGCCAATAAAAGTGATGACTGTCACGATGCGTAACTGGCCTAAAACAGAAAACCGCTCACCCTAAAAGATTGTCTGAGAGTAGATCCATTGCTCCGTATTTAAAGGTTAGAACACCTCCTGGACACCTTCCAGGTGAGGAGATATGGCCATGAGGCTCCAGGGAGAACCCACCATCTCTTATTCTTAGATGTTGTATCTCTGGAGGGCTTTCATTAAAATGTGGCACAAATTTTTGGTTAAGCTAAACAGTGATATGGTTGGAATTTGTCAACTAGTGACCTTTGTCATTGTGACTTGACGGTTTTGATCATAATTACACAAGAATATGTTATTTGTTACGCATATTTATCAGCGTGATAAAATAACGACGGTTCATATTCAAAGGATCTGTGTCCCACATTTTGACGATGTTTGTGTTCTCGTACAGAGGATGCCGGGACATACTTCCCCAGCACGAAGAGGGATCCGGGCCAGTATTTGCAGCCTTGCTCCGACTCCGTCAAGACTTGGCTGCGCAGCATGAAAAATGCCGGGAAGGTTCTCCTCCTCATCACCAGCTCCCACAGCGACTATTGCAGGCTCATCTGTGAACACATCCTTGGGTAAGGCTGCCCACACGTGCACCACAAATTGGCTCCCTCCTTAACAAGACCAGGACCTCATCTGCAGTGCTGAACACAACCACCATCACCGTGAAAGTCTGGCAGTTTTTGATTTCTCCCTCCACTTACAGCAGTCCTTACAGCGCTCGCATGCCACAAGTTATAATTCCACCGGCTGGCTCACATTATGGATAACACAGAAGGACAGATAACCATGGACGCTTGCGCACTTCAGTCTTTCGAATCATCCGTTAATCTAAGACATGTCTCCGGTTTGTGGGAGGAAGCCAGAGCCCTCAGAGAAAAGCCAAGAGGGCTTGAAGAAAACATGCAGATTCCACTGAGAAAGCCAACCACCAAACCACTGTCCAAGTTCCACTGGAAATTAATCTAAACAAAAAAGCTTGGCATTCTTGCTAAAAGTGCACTAAAAGAGAAATATTATAAGACAATTAACATTGTATGTCCTTGAAAGCAGATATTTGGGTATCTCAACCATCTACCAGATTGAAAACTCTTGACTTAACAGAAACTTTGTTTTGTCCCTTTGTTTTGGACCGGATAAATCCGTGCAGGTTAATCAAACAAAGCATCTACACATGGATGAGTCCACCAGCAAGGCATCCAGACCTCCTTAAAAATGTCTAGTGAAACCAAAGCAGCCAGCTTCAGGGTTGTTTGCATGTTATTCCGAACAAAGACATAGACCAAATTGGGAAGAAAAAGGCAATAAAGAAAACATTTTGGAACCAAAACTATAATAAAATATACTTGGGGATTGAAGGCTTTATTGGTCTGAATGGTTTCTGGTCAGGAGATAAAAAGGGAGCAGACCAAGAATAGATTTATAAATAAAAATATGTCAGCCTTTCAGTCAGCATTCTGACAATTCAATTAAAATTAAAAATACTTTCTTAAGTCCTGAAGGAATATTTATCAAACACAATGAACAACATCACACAGTGATGAGTGCAGGCTTCGAGGTTTGTTCTAAACGTCAGGTCACCATGATAACCAGCGTTCAGAGCGCCAGACATCACATCACCCTAGTCGAACACAGACATGAAGGTGGCCTCTTTTTAGCTGTAAATAAAAGACAAGACTTAGATCTGAAATGAAAACCAAACTTCAGCATAAATCTTTAAACCAAACTCTGAACACAAACCACTAAAAACAGACAGTCATCAATTAAAACTCAAGACATTTCAAATTAAACACGCAGTCTGTCACAGAACCTTGTAAGGTGGGGATGGAGGGAAGATTTAATGAGATTCTTTTGGCATTAGAGAACAACACGGGTTTAGATTTGTCTGCGTTTAAAATCAGTTCATGTTTTTGCAGTTTCTGTTGAACAACATTAAAAGCAAGTCGCAGCTGGGAAAGAGAGTGGTCATGCTGCTGAACTGTATATGAGTGTGTCATTGTCATAAAATTCATAGCGATGAAAATGGATGTTTTGAACTTTTTTTTGTCACTTTTATACATGTAGGGAAAGAAGAGAATTGGTCCTAAGATGGACCCCTGGGGTACACCATATGTTACCTTAAGTGAACTAGAGGTGAAGCCCTCTGCCTGAGCACACCGAGTTCTGTTGGAGGGACAAGTTTGAAACCAACCAATGCTAGTGTCCGACGGTCCGATGCTAAGTTTTTGTTTCAGTATTTTATGATCTACGCTATCAAATGCTTTTGTTAAATCAAAAAACAGGGCTGCACGGGTTAGAATGATCAACTTTCTTTATCTTTATCTCCATCCACCACTTCACATCGTGTTGCATTTGCTTCAGAATAAAGTTAGTGACAAGTTTCCAATCAAAAAATAGTCACAAATGTGTAGTACCCATGTCCAACTAGGATTGACTGCATTTTTAAGTTAATTGTTTAGCTTGGAGCAAGTCCTTTGTCAAAATGTAAACTTTTAGGGGGTGTAACGTTCTTAACCTAGTCATGTAAAAACTATCTCAAACACTGTTGATTAGACTCTGTTTCAAGGTTACTTTGTCATATGTTTTATGTTTGCAAGTCTTTTCTCAGCTCTGTAGATGGGTTATTGAGGGTGTTTTGATGTTATGACTCACTAAGTTCTCCTGCTGTTTTAGCTTTGAAGCAACATATAATAGTTTTTCTTTCACAAGTGAAAAAGTAGAATACATAGCGGCAAAAAGAACATATTTTTCCGAGGCAACGGGAGACAGAATAAGGCTGTGCTTCATCTGCTGTAATAGTAGCTGAGTAACACATAGATTTGGTTTGTCTTTTTGTATAAACAAGTGTTGTGTGCTGCCACCATGTGGCCAAACATTTGTATCGGGTTAGTTAAGCACAAATCAGGTCTGCCAAGTAAACACATTAGCCTTCATGAAACAACCTTAATTTACCAGGTATATGAAGACTCGTATACATCTACTTAAATTAAAATTCTCCTACCTAAGCAGATTTAATCTTCAACACTTAAATGTCTGGTTTTAAATGAGCATCAGAATCTTTACTGTCTAAAGAGGCTTTTTTCTAGACCACCTTTGGTTCACCGCTAGCTTTTTTTTTTTTGCAGCGTGCGCAGTGTTGTTTAAGCTTGTTTTTGTAGCCTAAGCCCTGTTTCACAGTCGATCGAGCTGCAGAAGGCCCTTCAAATGACACCATGCCAGAGTTACTCCTGCACTAGAACAAACACAAGTGCTCTGTGCCCTTTGCTTTTCATTTCCTCATGATGTGTTGTTGTCATACACTTGTCTGGTCTTGTTCAGTAAGCTGGTTTTTCACCAGTGACTCTCAGAGATGAGCAAATCAAATAAAAAAACAGGTGATGCTGGGGCTGCAAAGTCAGAAAATTTCCACCAAATATCATTTTTAATGGAAATATCTGGGAATAAATGAACAGTTACTGGCGTTAATTAGAACTGTGTGGTAATTTCTCATTAAACATTAATATGCATATTTTGTGTGGTTACATTCAGACATCCATGCAAACGCATTTAAATTTAACAGTAACATGTTTGACTTTTATTTATTTGGAAGTAGAACTTTGAGAGATAAATGTTGAGTGGCATAAACATATTCCCTTGTGAACATGCTTTCATCTCACCATTGTCATTGAGCTGAAATTTAATTTCACATTAAATGGTGAAGGGAGGCATTATGGTGTAGAATAAAACTGAATAAAACAGTTGCTACACTGACGTTAATGTAATGCCATGTCAGAGATGCAGAGTAGAGGACACAAATCCATAAACGAAAATCCTGCACTGCAGGATTTCCAAAAATACGAAAAGACATGGCGGGGGACAGAAAAGCGCAGTCAGGAAGCATGACCTGTGGCACAGCAAACGGACTAGCAGGGGACGATGGAGAGACGAGACTATGTAGACAAACTCTCGAGGGTTGTCAGACATTGACGGGACGGAGGAGAACAGAGCAAGTCCAACCAGAAATAAAAAATTTAAAATAAGAAAGGACCGAAACAACATCACCTGAACTCAAAGGAGTACAACTTAAGCCTCAGTCACAAAGGTTCCTAGGAACGATGGGTTGGTGTGAATCTCCCAGTTTGTATGAAACCTGGAATTCAAAGACATTCATGGAGGGGGGATAGTGTCCTACAGCCTTTGCAGGAACTCAGTACGGAAACATTTGTCATTTTCTAGATGGCAGTCATGGTAAGAAGACACAAGCTGCACCTTCTACAGCTGCAAGAAGAAGATCTAACAGTTGTAGCCACTGCTTTCATTTGGCTGCGGCCGAGTGGTGCATGTATGATGTACAACCGGAAGTACGCATGGAGATGCGTATTTCTGCATCTCAGTTTGAAAGGTGTTCATGGGAACGCTGTAAGGGCCCTCCCAGAACAACTTAATGTGTTCTTGTACCATACTTGAATGAACATAGTGTGTTGTTCTCTTAGGTTGTTCCTAAGGTATTTGTCTGTCGGCCCTCTGACGTGGCTTTTTGTGGCACGTTCATAGAATATCTTGAACATGACCATCAACTGGGCCATGAATTTAGAAACGGGCTACAAACGCTGGATTCTTATAAAGCTGCCTTAAGGTCACTGTAGGAAATGGTTCAAAAATCATTTGTGGAGTGTTTGCACCCGTTGGTACGGGTCATTGTGACCGAGGCTTAAAGAAGACTAAAATTTAACCAAAGGAGAGAACTAACAACATTCAAAAAAGATCGAAACTGTAAAACCATAAAAAAAAGAAATGAGAATATTCTGGAATGGTTAAAACAAATGATGAAGGACTGATGACTAGTATAGATGAGCCCTCCTCAATACACATGCTAATTCAAACTATAACGTGTGCTCTTCTCTGGAAACAGAAAACAGCACGATAACTAGCTTCTGCTGCTTAAATACTGTTAGTTAGCTTACATTTAGCATATCTGGTTTTCTTGGCTGGCTGACTAATGTAGAAAAAAAATTATATTTGTCAGTTAAACTTTAATTCAGTAAATCCACTATGTGCACTTTATTAACATCCCCACAACTATATGTAGTTTTTGGACAGAAACAGTCTTCAGTAGAGCCGGTGTCGTGTGCAGGATTCAAGAAAGCGTTTGAGTATGTGATGGGGAATCGAACATGGTAGACATTAAATTGAACTGCATTAAAGTCCAACCAGCAAACCTCAGTTTCACCGCACATCCGTCCTCTTGCTCTTAATAGTATGATTTGCCCAACCAGCTACATCCGGCTCACTAGCATGATTTAATAAAGGGAAGTGAAGGAAATTGCAGTTCTTCAACTGACCAATGTGGACTGGCTCAAAAACAAAGTCACCCTCCAAGTTTTTGGAGTGTTTTTACGAGAATGTGTACCCATTCATTCTGTAGATGCGTTGATGAGGTTGGCTGCTGATGCTGGATGAGAAAGCCTGGTTCACATCGCAGTCTTTGCTCCAGGTCACCTCCCAAGTGCTTGGTGGGCAGTCCAGTTTTTATGCACTGAACTCATCAAGCTGTGTCTTTATAGTCGATGCTTTGGACATTGGGGCACCGTAGAAAAAGGCCTTCCCCAAACTGTTGCCACAAAGCTGGAAACGAAGCATTGTCCAACATGTGTTAGTCTGCAGAAGCACTAAGATCTTCGTTGGAGAGTAGGAGCTGAGCCCAAACCCTGAAAACCAGCCCAGAACCATTGTTCTTTCTCCAAAAACTTCACGTTCGCACAACGTGATCAGGCAGCAACGGTCCAGTTGGCTGTTGAGTATCCAGCAGGGTTGAAAATTCAGGATCTGTCTGACTGCAGAGGTAACATCCTATTACAGTACTACACTGGAAGTCATTTAAAATAATTAGTTTTGTATCACAAATGCCCTACAAATGAGTATTCAGTATAATTAACAGATGGAGCCAAACACGTCTGACAACTGTACAAAGAGTGACTTTTTATTTATCATATCAGCCAAAATGATATAAAGCCACAAATATGTGAATAATTAGCGCCACAGTCTTTTAAGTTGGTGGGTGTCTGTCATCACTTTAGCTACTTTGTGGTAAGCACTGTCTTGAGTAAGGACCTAACAGTTTATAGTGGTTCTTTTTTTTAATACCAAAGCATCATAATCCATAATTTGTCCCCGCTTGGTCCTGGTTCCTCAAGCCGAGCCCCCATCCAGGCTGGCCAGCTTCCTTCCAGATTGATTAACTTTGCCGGACCTCCGGCGGGAGTCAGCTCTGATGAAGCCGCTGGGACTGCAAGGCTGCGGGGATTTAACATTAACTTGTTGAGGATGGACAAACGGACCGGATCAGATTTGTCGAGGTCTTTTTATGCAATCTATGGCGTTGTCCTGAGGAGGACCGCATTTAAAGAGCGTCTGACCTCGTCCAAAATGTCCAAAATTGTTGCTTTATATGAACAGAGGATTCAGATTTGTGCAGTGATATCTAGACAGGAAATCAGGGGAGTGTTATCTTTCCACAAGTGGTTTGTGCAGTCTGTTGTTTAGGGATTGGCTTGATCTGCTGACAGATCCTTCCTGTTTTCCTCCAGCTGAAGTTTATGAACTTTATAATCCTTCTTGGAAAAACCTTAAGCTAAATTCAGAGATCAAAGAATTGCATAAAAACTATCTTTTATAATTGGTGCGTCTTATCAGCGTTTGACTGTTGAGAAATCCTTTTATTGTGAAAGAAGGGGGAAAACGGCTCTGCAGTTGCTGCAGTACGGCGAGTCGGCTGCAGTACGGCGAGTCGGCTGCAGGCCAGCGACGGTCATCTGTCAGAAACAACACAGCAAGGCCAGAACAGTCTCACAAGGGCATGACCAGCCAACGGCCTGTCCAGAAAAGCCGCACAGCAGGATGCGAGCATTCCTGCTGGAGCAGAGCTCACTCATTCGATAGTTTTCCTCAAGACCACTGACGGCACAACCTCTTTTCTGGTTTAAATGAAGAAGTCTTTAATCAGGAGCCAAGAATCTTTTTCAGCTGTCTTAAATTTGTTTCAGCTTGTCTGCAGTTATAGTCTGGGAGGGTCTCTATGAAAGTGCATGTTTTGTCAGTTTGCTGGTCAGAAGAATTCAGACGTGTGTTAACACAGTGCAAAGAAGGAAAGACATCAGCAGTGATAGTTGAAGCAGTTTTTGCATATGTTGTAAAGAAAACTGCCAAAATTACTCTACATTGATTTGAAAAAACTGATGGAGTCATACGCAGAATAAATTACTTCGAGCTATTGCTCCTAAAAGTGGTTTTATTGGTATTGAATTGAATCCTGGGGTGTACTTATTTTTTTTAAACATCTCAATTTTTGTGTTTGTTTTTGTCAGAAAACTAATAGCAGAGTATGTTATGTCATGTGGGGATGTATTGAGCTCATTTTTAGACCTCATAAGGACCAGATGATCTTTTTTCCCTCCTTTTTATGTTCTGATAATAAGGGCAAGGATGTACTTTCCTGTTGGCACAACTGTATCTGCAAATATTAGGAACATATTAGGATGCCTGGCTGCTGTAACTTCACCTCAGTCAAAGAAATTTAATGTCATGCAAATTAGGTTTTGATTGAATGTATATTGATCCAAGAATGTCTCTCAAGGAGGTAGTAAGTTATTTGTTATAATGTTATATATAAACAGTTTATGTTATAAACAGTTTGTCATATTTGTTCTGTTTCCACACTTAAGACTTTTTTGTTTACATAAAATTGTGAAGAAACTTTATATGACAAAGTCTTCCTTCACTTACAGTACCAAGACTTTCTAGACGTTTCTATGGAGACGTGGCCCATCTCTCAACATTCATTGCTACTTGTGTTCACGTCCAATGGGACTGTTCCGTTTATCTGGTCCTTCGACAGAACTGTTTGTTCTCATCCTTGTGTTTTCCATCTTCTCCACGGTCTGTTTAGCTTCACTGAGCGCAGATACTTGTGCCTGTGGAACTAAATGTATTTGGATGCGGTCCAGTAACATCTTCACACAGCGGCCACATGCCCTTTTCTGACGCTGATGTTGTTTATCTGGCGGTTGCAGGAAGGATTTTGAGGAGCTGTTTGACGTCATCATCACAAATGCCCTGAAACCTGGCTTCTTCTCCCTGGTGCCCCAACAGAGGCCCTTTAGGACCCTCGGTGAGTAGGAATCCATCACTTTCATGACCCCCAGGACTTTACCAAGAATAGCAGCATCTGACAATATAACCCGTTTGCAACTTCAAATCAGAAAACGGTGGAACAATATGGGAATAGCAAATAAAAATAAATAAATAAATACATGGATGGCTTCACCAAGAACACCGATACAAGCTCATACCATCACTGAGCCTGGCTTTGTTGCTGAAAGTCTGGATGGTCCTTTTTTTCTTTGGTCCAGACTTCACGGTCCCCACTTCTTTAAAAACAAATAAAATTAGAATATCAATTTGTTTTTGCACAGTAGACATTTCCGCTGTGTCACGCTCCATCCATGATACCTCCAGCCCAAAGATGTGGCCTCCTGCTGTCGAATTAACATAAATGCCTTTTTCCCTTTTTTTTTTTTTTTCTTTTTTTTTTAGATGCAGATGTAGTTCTTAGTCTGAAATGGTGGGCTTCAGAAGTCCTGGGGTCCTTCCTGCAGGATTCCAGAAACGATCTGAGCCTTTAATAAGGAGATGCACAGAGTGTACTGAGCTGAAACTTTCATTATTTCTTGTTGTTTTTACCAGATTAACAGTATGTACTGCATACTGCATAATACAGACTTCACTTACTGTGTAGTATGTACTGCATACTACATCCTTGATATTAAGTAGTATTCCACTGTAAAAACAACAAACAAACAACAAACTTTGCTAGCTAGCAGTAATTACCAGAGTGATCTGACTTGCATCATCTTGTTGTCCTCTAGTCGTTTCTGTGTAGCAGCAGCTACTATTTCTCTGGTTTGGATAGTTTCTTATTTTGTTCTCAGAGTTCCCAGCTGATGACAGCTGGCCTTTAAAGAGTTTATGGCCAATATTTTCCAGTAAGTTTAACGTTCAAGAGACTCAGTTAACGGGAGGTTCTGGTAAAGCGCCGTCCATGTGGGGGCCTTGTAGAAGTCACTCAGCCGTCGCTTGCTTTTTCTACACATCTGCTGCATGCCAGTGGCTGCCTCATGTGACCATTTCTTCACTCGACAGTTTATTCTTACATAACAGTTGGTTTGTTTGTAACTGCACATTTAATCAAAACTGGCTGCACTTTTTTGCTTTTGTTGTTTTGATGAGCTGAGCCAGTATTAAATCTGAGATTTTTAGACAGAGTTTGAGGGCCGTCTGCCGGCTGTCTGCTCCGGTTCCTAACCCGATGTGAAGACCTCAAACACCTGTTAGGTGTGTTAGTGAGATCAGTATCAGCTGCTGACATTTCCCCGGCTCAGGTTCTCCCCGTCAGCCGTCCAGATGCTCCTTTCTGCTCCGTCTGCCCTCTCTCTCACGAACCCAAACATGTGATCCTGGATGCTGGGGATGAAGGTGTGCCCCGGTGAGAGGGGGCTCGCTGCACCCTCCCCTCATCTGGGTTGTGCTGCTGCCAGCGACGAGCATTGTGTGTGAAGACGGGATGATCCACTCACTGAAATATTCTGCTCACTCCCGTCTACCTCCTCACCTCTGCCACGTTGGCAGGAAGAGCATCAGCATCTGTTCTTCCTCTGGCCTGCGATCGTCTTTAAGCTGGAAAAACTAGCTGTTATTGTGAACCCTTTGCATTTTCTGTTTCATTAAGTCGCCAATAAAGTTTATTTGCAAGGATTTGACGCTAAATGGTTATAAAATGAGGGCTGGTGGTCAAAACTATCTAAGCGGTGTGATAATTTATAAAATAGTGGATGCAGCCAATTATCAGCTCATAAAGGATTTATTTTCGTAAAACTTTCCCCTCTGTTAATTTAATTCTTAGTTCTTCTTCGGTTAGATGAGTCACCACAAATACAGAAATAATAGGTTCATAACAGGGTTTTTACAGAAATTGATCCTGCTAAGGAAGCTACAGCAGAATATTTTACAGCTGTTAGAATAACCCTTTATTCAAACTTGGCTGATCTGTGGTCCTTTAACCTTGTCCAGGAGTAGATTTGATGTCACTGCAGTATGTTGAGCCTCGGTCACGGTGTCCCATACCAGCAGCTGGGAACACTCTACGAATCATTTTTGGACCATTTCCTACAGCCTCCATAAGGCAGCTTCATAAGAGTCCAGTGTTTGTTGCCCGTTCCTAAGAATATCTATAAACTCCAGATTTCATACAAACTTGGAGATTCGCACGAACTCACCGTTTGTAGGAACCTTTGTGACCGAGGCCTTGGTTTAACATCGCTGCATGTCACGTTCTCCTGTTTGGATTTTTTTCCTCGCTTCATAGTTGGAACAGTTTTCCAGAAGAAAGTGTACCATTTTCTCATATTTAGATGAAATCGCTTCTCTGGATGACTGTTTCCTCTGTGCAAACATTGAACAAGCGCTCAAGCAGTGGAAAATCCTGAGTCATTCATCAGGAGGTGGGTGAGCTCAGGCCGACTTTGGTTCATGCATGTCAGAGGGTCCAGCCCTAAATCAAGACGTGTTTTTAGATTAGCATGACGCATCACGAGACGGGACAGTCGTCCCTGAGGAAGCTCCGATTTCCAGACAAAGTCTTCTGCCAGTCTGGAGGAAGGTTCAGTTGTATCTGCTGTCATCTGTTGGGGCATCAGTAACTCCATGCTGCTCCGAGCATCTGACCAGAAGAAGCTGACCGCACTCATGAACTAGTCTGGGTCTGTTCTGGAGCCTCTGAAGCTGATTGTGTAAACAAGAACATGTTTAGATGTGACGCCGTTGTCTTCAGTCCTCTTCAGGTTCACTGCAGTGCTGACGACTACTGGAGATGATTTCTGTACAACTACAATAATGTTGAACGTTATTAACTAAAATACAACTTCTCTCTGCAGTAATGAGGAAGAAAAGAGACAAATATGCATTTAAGTATTATAGTTAATATTACAAAGGTTTATACTTTTCTGTTGTTATTTGTAAACTGACAGCATTTAGTGTTAAGTTACATTCACGGGATGTAAATTTAACAATAACTTGTTACTGGTATGAAATCAGTCGGCATGTTTTTTAAAAACTCCCCCTGGATTTCACCTCGTCACCTTTGGCAATAAAGATGTTGATGATGATATATCTAAACAATAATTTGTGCGCTCATGCAGGGCTGTGATGTCATCACACCTCCGTTCTTCACTTTTGGCACTAAAATCAAGTATTAACTACTTTAAATAAGTATTTCTGGCATCCCAGAAAGGTTTACAGACAACTTACATTGTCTTTATCAGATAAAACAATATCCTCCCACATATTCTTCAGCCTTCTGGTTCATTCATGGCACCAAAATGTAACATTATAGAAGTTTTTTTTTATTTTTTTTTTTTTCCTTTTTTTACCTGCCATTATATTTCTTATTTGCTCGTGATCTCATAACCTCAACGATTTACTCCTGATCTCTAAACCCAGAGCCTGTCATGAGTGTGAGTGTTAACAGTGTCTCTGTGTATAAAAGTGAGGTTTTCTGGTTTGGCTGTGGGTGAGTGGCGTGGTTTGTGTCTCGATGATCTGTGTGTGCGTGTGTGTGTGTGTGTCGGTGCGCGGCAGCCTTCTCTTTGATCAAACTGGGTTGTCTTGCTGGGGTTTTCTCTGTCCAGTGAATGACGTGGAGGAGAGCGAGGGGCTGCCGTTACTGGACAAACCCGGCTGGTACTCCCAGGGCAACTGGCCACACCTCCACGAGCTGCTCAAGACCATGACAGGAAAACCAGAGCCCAAGGTATGCCAGAGCCGCTGAGACCACAGAAGCACGCAGCGGAGCTCACTTTGAGCTTGACTCCAACTTCAGGTTTTGGCAGAGCCTGAAAGAGATGGAGGTTTCATGATAGACCAGCTCAGAGAGATTCACACCGGGTTGAGGAAGACGAGGAACATGGTTCTTGGCTTGACTGACGACAGGTTAGCTGTGCGTCAACGTGCCGAGACTTCACTGTTAAAATGTACAACTGGAGGACAGTTGTTCATGTATTCTCTTTCCTAGGGTCCGGTGTAATCCCATTTAGATAAATCTTTTTACTTGTTATTTTAAGCCCCTGATGTGAAACTCATCAAAGTTATTAACACATAGCTCAGCTCTCACTGCAGAAGACACAAATTAAAGGTAGGGTAAGCAATTCCACACAGTTTCTAACCCAGAACACTTTTTTTTTTTGTCACGTTCAGTGGACGTGTCCTCACCATCCACGAGCTGTCCGTCTCTTCAGCAGACCGTTAAACTGACTGCTCCTCGTACACAGTTCTGGAAACCTGAATCAAACAGAGCGGGTGCAGCCTGACCCCCAAATCATGAGAAGGTTTGCTCCAGCCGACCCCTGACGGGGGAGGGTCTGTGCTCCCACCACAGGGTCGATACATCTTCCTGATAACATCTGCAACATTCCTGAGTGAAAATACCAGAGGTACAGAGCCGAGCATCTTTTTTGAACTCTGGTCATAGCAACAGGTTTTAGGGGGTGGAGTCAGCCACTTGACTCCACCCTCCTCTTCTGCAGGACGTTTCTCATCAATAAGTGATCTCCTGTTGGAGTTACAGCACCAAGTGACCTCCAAATACAACAGCTGTGAAACATTTAAGTTTAAAACAAAGACAAAAGGGAGTTTTTGCTCAGTTAGAAACAGAACACATATATAGTTTTGTTGTAACTTGTGTTTGATGTCGATGTATGAAATTATCGCATCGACATCAGCCCTTCTCTTCGTCTTGTGTTTTACTTTTGCAAACTAAAACAACAGTGTTGCTCTGCTTGGATTTTGTTACAGACCTGAAGTAAAAACAAACAAAAAAAATACACAAGTGTGTATTAAATTACGTAAATATGAAGAAAAAAAAACAAACGGGAAATATATTGGGTTCATTCTGGCTGCAGAAATCAAAGTAAATGTAAGAATTGCTGTTTCTCTTTCTAAGTGAGCGTTAATGATCTGCTGCAGGAAAAAGCCAAACTTGCCAGCAGCCTGAGGTCAAACACTTGTGGAAATAAAATAAGTGATAAAAGCTGAAAATGCTCATCACGAGCAACATAAACACCACATGATGATAACAAGCAGGAAACAGAACAAAGGCCAGAAGTAAACTAAACAGAGGTATGTGCTGACGAGGAATTTAAAAATAAAACAGGAAATTCCAGAAATATGAAAACGGTGAGAAGCGTCGCAGCTACCTTTTCTTCTGTAATCACATCAACTCTTTCTCCGTCTCATCTGACCGTAAAAAAACAGGCTCTTGGAGACCACGCCGACTTCTTTTCATTTCTACTTTTTCACTCTCAGGTTTACAAGGAGCTTCTTGGTAGATTAGTTGAAGTTTATTTTCGATGTTTTTGATAGTTTAATTTTGTCTCAGCGTGCTCCTTATACAGCATATAACAGTTTTATTTGAAGAATTCGTTTTGTAACAACTGCGAGGCAGCGCTGCGTTGGTGAGGCCGTCCTCTGCTGCCCTCCCCACCTCCTCAAAGCCTGGTCTGTGCGCAGCCACGTGGAGGAATCTCCTGTGGAATCCGGTGTCAACCTGCTCTCAGAGCTTCTTTAAGCCTTCGTCCAGGGTGACCCGAGGCTCTTTGCGTTTTCACTTCTCTCCACTTTCACCTGACGGGTCTGAGCCCAGGTGGCCTGAATGGAGCCATTCAGGGGAGATTAGTGTCGGTGTTAAACGCGGTGCTGAAACTGACGGGGTCGCGGCCGGGCTCACACGACGCCATCGTCCAGACTCGGAGTCTGGCTCACTCAGAAGCTGCACGTTTTTATGAGTAAGAGTGGTCGGTGGAGAGTCGGCGTTTAACACGCAGAGAGAATGTTGTGTTTGTAATCTTTTTGTCATTTTTGAACAGCTTTGATCACATTGTTCTACCGGCTAACTAATACTGGTGTCATTGATCACTGACACCAGTATCAGAACTGGTGATAGCAGCGGAGATACTGGGAATAAGCCGGTGGGTTTTATTTGTTTTGTCCCTGAGCTCCAGGGGAGCCCAGCAGACGACACAAAGGGCTCACTGAGACCCCATCTACACGCCTGCAGTGCTGTTGACCCAGACTTGAGCTTCAACTGCACATCTGGATGATGAGCTGACGACAGAGTCACTTTACATGTCATCCTAGAACAAGACGGTTTCATCTTCTCTGTTATCACTTTCTGTCATCTGAGTTCATCCATCCATCCATTTTCTCTACCCGCTGAATCCCTTACTGGGTCACAGGGGTCTGCTGGAGCCAATCCCAACCCATTACAGGCGAGAGGCAGGGAGACACCCTGGACAGGTCACCACTCCATCGCAGCTGAGTTTCCTAATAGACTCTTACAGAAATGTTTCAAATTTTCTGATTTAGAAATCCAGTCTCCTGAAAATATTACTGTCCCTAAACACAACAGACATTTCTAGAGATGCACTGTCTTGGGATTTCCATTTTTATTCCAGGTTTGGCCTGCCAGTACCAGTTTGGACTGATTCTGATGTGATCTGTTAGAACTAAGGTCACATTCAGCGCGTGTTTCAGGTGCTGCACATTTGATATTTTCTTTAAATGCCTTTTCTGTTGATTCGGACATAGACTGCAGTGAAACTGGCATTCAGAGCCTTTAAATGATGTTTTCAGTTTTATTTTTTAATTCTGATAGAACTTTCACAACCTGAATACTTAATTTATCCCTCCTAAGGAATTGTTTTAAAACAAGAAATATAATTAAAAATTAAATATAAGAAAAAATATAATAATAGAATAAAAGGGACCAAAATGCTAACTATTTACTGTAAATTATGTTTATCTAATTTTGTTTATTTTCTATGTTTAAGTTATTTATGTTTATTTTATTTAAATTATGTAAGAGTCTTGTCCATGTGTGTGTTTGTGTCATATTCCCTTCAAAACATCTTCCTGTGTGTGTGGTCACATGGCTCCACTTCGCCTCGTCTGTGGCACAAAAGCTTTGCGTAGACGGTCAGCAGCTTTGAAGCAAACAAAAAAGTCCGCAGACACAAGAGGAAAACAGTTTCAGAAGGAAAAACCGAACAATAAGAGACGGAGGTGGAGTCCAGACTACTCACGACCTGGTGTACGACTACACAGCATGTTCAGTGTATGAAGTGAGAATTTTTACAAGTTATTTTCTTCTTTTTTAAGCTTTCTGACTCTAATTTTACATCAAAACTAAAATACAAACCTTTTCCCTAGAAGTAGTTCAAATGTACTCTCACATTAGAAAAATACCTTTGTTGTAATAGCTGAACAGATTAATGTTGTCAGTGATCTGTGACAGCTGAAAATAAAAGAAAACCCTCCTAATTAATCCTGATCATATTAAAATGTTCATAGTTTTGAGGTCAGTGACATGTAAGCCACACTTCCACTAAACGGCAGTTTATTTAGATTTAATACAGTTGTAACACGAAGTTCCGACTCACTTCCACTGGTGTATTTATTGTTTCCTGTCAATAAAAACAAGGATATAAACCCTCAACAAGTGACATGTTAGTTACAGCACTCCCAACAACAGCAGCAGCTTGTTGGATAAATACACAGAGCAGCGCCCCAGAACGACTCGCTGTTTAAGCTGGATCTCCAGCACCCCTGACAGACTCCGTCATCGACTCCAGCGGAGCTGATCGTGTCCGTCGGTCCCTCTACTCCTGCACTTTCCAGTCTCTCGCCCATCAAATCCAACCACTCAGTTGTTTTTCTGTTTCCAGCTGCTCGGTTGTTCTTTCTACGGTCAGTCTGAGAGCTTTGTCCTCCAGGTGCACCTTTTCTTCTCTGGTGATCCCAAAGAAGGTCTGCACCACCTGGATCCTTCAGGGAGCTCCACGCCACCAGTACCCTAGAAAACAATCAGTCTGGAGTCCTCTCTAATCAGCAGGGTATTTGTGGCTAACACACATGTGCTTCACCGACCTTCATCATCGACCGATCGATAAGGGAAGGTCAGTAATTGATTGTTCCTTTATTGATTGGTTGATAGAGGAGGTAGTTTCTTCCTGAAGTATTTCTGGTTTTAGCGCTGGGAACCCAAAAGTCAGAATTGATTGTTTTGGTACCCGTTTGCACAGTTTATGTGATAAAATGTATTTCTCGTGCCAAAATGTCACTTCAGAGGATAAACTGGCTGCCTGAGCCGATACTCCACCAGTGCTGTAAAAGTGAGCAATAAAAAGTCCTTTTCCAAACTGTTTGGGAAATGGCTAAACTTCATCGGTAAATATACATTTCTTTGTCCTGGCAAACGTTCAGTTCGGGCTTTACTGTGGCACAGCAGGTCTCGTTCAGGGTTGACGATAAAAGACAACAACCAGAACCCGGGCTTTGAACCACTGAACAATGAGCCAGTGTCCCAGAAACAGCTGATTGGACCTCGTCCTGCCATGTGTTGGCTTGGTTCCCCTCCTTCGTGGAGGGCTCTTCAGACTAATGTGACTGCATCTATCAACAATGACTCCCTTCTTTGATATGTTGCCTCAGCGCTGGAATCCCAGGACTCTGTAAATATTTATCGTAATGGTCCCACGACTCCAGCAGCAGCACTGCTGAGCAACAAGAGGTGCGGGCTTTTTTGAGGGGTTACTAGAACCAGGCGCTGCGGCCAAGTCTGGGGGAAGTCTGCTGGAAACGTGACTCCTGCAGCCGTCAGCCCACAGCCCCCAGTTTTCCTGCCCGTTTGTTTACACGTGGACGAGGCAGCTGAAACACAGCGTGGCCCTGTGAGGGGGAGGGATGAGAGCGGCTACTGGAATGCTTTACATCCTCTTTATGGCCCTCTGAATCCTGCAGGGAGGGTTCCTTTTTGCCTCGCACACTCAGACTTACGCAACAGACGTGTGTCAGCTCTACCTGAGAAGGTGAGGTCGAGTCTTCAGGATTTACTTCTGAAAAGCTCCACATGACTGAACAGCATTGCTCTTCCAAACCTCCATCAGCTGGTCTCCGCAGTTCCCAAAACTTTATGGACTTTTCTTAAAGTAGACGGGATACTAGACAGTGATAAACATTGCTTTAGAAAAACTTTATTGTTTGATTCTTTATCATTATCATTATTGTTGTTTGGAGGATGGGGATCATACTTCAGGATTATTTAAATGTGAAGTCCAGAATATGAGAGGCAGGTTTGCAGTGTTACAATTTAAAAAAAAAAAAAGTTGGGGACTTCTGCAGACTCACCTGGTCAGGTGGTCCTGGTCAGAGCCAGCATGGACGCCCTGACGGACCGTCATCTTTCCTCACTGGTGTTTCTGTGACAGCTGAAGTCTCTTCTGACACTTCTTTCTCCCTGTCAACCCTGCAGGTGGTGTATTTTGGGGACAGCATAAGGTCCGACATGTTCCCTGCCAGCAGCTTTAGTAAGTGGGAGACGGTGATGGTCGTGGAGGAAATGGAGGGGGAGGGCGTTCCCAAAAGCAACGCAGCGATGTTCAATGAGGCCCAAGTGGAACCACTCGAGAAAAGGGGAAAGTTTGAGGTAAGTTTTAGACCAGCGCCTCACCCAGATCCCCCCATACCAGTCACACCCTCTCTCACACCGGTCACACACCCCTCACACTGGTCACACACCGGTCACACCGGTCACACTCACCTCCTGCACCAGTCTGTTGTTTTGCAGCCAAAAAATGTTTTCAGGATGCCATTGCTCTTAGTTGTCACCATAACAACAAGTAAATATTAATAAAGAAGAAATGATGCAACATTTACATTTAGAGAAAAGAGAACTGGGTTACAGTTTTCCCTGGTATTCAGCTGTTGTACCACAGATGTCTCGAATAAAAGTGAATGACACAGAAAAAGTTATTTCCAAGTCCAACTGTGGAATGATGATTCAGACAGATTCAGCATAAACTGATAAATCCAAGATGTAGTGAGTGTGAGGCTTTCCATGTCCAGAATGCAGAAATGAAAGAGTGAAGTAAAGTTGTGCATGATGTAACGGAGGCCTCACCCACCACACAGCGCAGGAGGAGATGAAGCAGCAGGATGTTAGGATCAAAAAGTGAGAAGTCAGCACATCCTTTAGCCAGAAACAGCAGAACCTGGACTGAACTTCCTTTCCTTCACCAACACAATGGGGCGTGGTATTTCAGCGTACTCAGAGCCTCCGACAAACGTCGACATGTTCAGCTCCAACTCAAGCACAAAGCTGATTTCAAGAAGAGAGGGATTTTTTTAAATAGAATAAAACAAACTATGCTCTGCCTCTCTCCTACTAAAGGATGGTATTTAAAATGTTGAACACTTTATTCATTTCAAAATCATTTGTGTTTATTGCATATTTTGAGGTGGAGATGCCATAATTACTGATAATTACTGCACAGTGGAGAAAAAAGCCCAGAACCCACCATAACAATAAACCTTAGATGAGAAAATTTATTTTTTAATACAATCGAAAGTAGAGGGGGTGTCTGTGGCCCACCAGAGAGGGGCTTCATAACTGAGGTCTCCCCCCCAGACTACTTATAAAAACTGTAGGAACCCCAAGAAACCCTGAAGTCGAAGAGCCGCGTGCTCCGGTGGGAAAATATGGAACTACGAGGTTTTAAGATACAACATGTGAGAAGAAGATTTATCAAAGTTTATCCTGGAATTAATAAGAATGAAGAAAAGCTGAGATTGGAGAAATATGATCTCTCATTTCATTTCTCATCAGAACACCGGCTGCTGCATTTTGGATCATCTGGAGGTTGTTTCAGAGTCATTTAGAACGTTTTACCTCTAAAGAATTACAGTAGTCGTAATCTTGAAGAAAGAAATAGATTAATCACCCCGAGACAAGATGTTCCTAATTTCAAAAATCAGCAGTTCTAAAACATTTATTTATTTGGGATTTCATGGACACGTCCTGGTTAAAAATGATCAAATAAAATAATCACTTTAAGATACAACATATTTCATGTGTCATGTTGTTTAGTCCAGACCAGTAGTACCGAACCACGAGTCTCAACATACCCTAACACACACTTGTAGTCCAGTTAGCTGATTGATCTAAAAGTTTAGCTGCGTTTGATCTGCATAGCAGTGAAAGTCGTGGAAGCACATACGTATTTGGTACCACCTATCTGAACATATCTGAGGGAAGATTTCCTGGTGGCCTCTCGGCAGGTTCGTCTTCTCACATGAGTAAAACACACTGCATTATAGTGAGACCCTGCAGAAAAGGTTCTTTATGAGTACACTTATGTGCAAAAGTCAGGACCCCTTCCTTCAGATGGAACAGAAACATGATCTGAAGCACAATAACGAAAAGAAAAAATAAAGCAAAATAAATAAATCAAGGTTTTGGAGAGACCAAGTCAAATTCGAGATCTGAACCCCACTGAACTGCTGCCACGATCAGATTATTTTTGTGTGTGTTTTCACTCAAAACGTAAAGTTAAAAGTGATAACCTTTCCTCGATAAACTGTAGAAAACATGCATTCGTGTGTAGCAGAGATAGTTCGCATTTCAGAAAAAAAAAGAAGAGTGTTGTAACTGCAGTCCTGCGGTTTCCGCAGTGATCAGGATTTTGATGTGAGGGGATTTTGAAGCTTCTGTTGCAACAACATTTCCATCTCAGATGGAACCCCAGCTGTGATAAACAACTGCCATTTCCTGTGGTTGATGATATATTTATCAGCATTCGCTCAAACTGTTGAGAAACTTGAGCTCTGAGTGATCTTATCTCTGCTCAGACACTCTAGATGAGGTACTTTTCAAATGAACATCACTCAGCATGCACAAATACCTCCAACACTTCTACAGGGAGTTTTAAGTTTTTGAATCCCTATTTAATGATCATATTGAAGAATATATATATATATATATATATATATATATATATATATATATATATATATATATATAGGCCCTTTTTTGTGCTTCTGTGTTACACAACTGCATCAGAGGCTCATTGGCTGCGACTGTCTAAGACTGATGTATGTTATCAACTTTGTCTTTTCGGATTCCACATCTTGCTGTGATCTTTACTTATCAGTTTTGCGTGCCTGCAGAATGTTCTGAATTTGCTGGAGTAGCTCATACAGAGTAGGGAGTTTCTCAGAAATGATGATTCATTATAGTTCTGATGATAACCCCCAGCGAGCTGGGTTAAAGCCAGTTTGAAGTCCTGCTGTATTCCCTCTAATTCCCAGATCCTTTAATCAGGTTTACACTTGTCCAAAGATGACTCTCCACGCAGCGTTGCATAGTTTGGCTGACGTGTCATTCGTGTCTTCAGGAGCAGGGCATGAAGTCCCCCTCGGCTGTGTCGAACCGGTGGGGCTCCTACTTTGTGGACGTACACAAAAACGGAGGAGGCGACGAGGAGCGTCAGAAACTGACCTGGTGCAGCCACTGCATCCACAAATACAGCACCATAGCCATCCCGAGTGTGGAGCACATAGCAGGTGAGTGGGAGGAGGACGTAGGTGGAAGATTTCATGTCCTAAAAAGGTCATCAAATGTTTTACAACCTTACAGGAAAACCGAGGAAAAGGTCGCAAGTCAAAAAGATAAAAACAGGCAATAAAATGTTGAATTCATAGTTAGAAGAAAAAGTGAGATCAGCATTGAGGTTTGAGATGAAATAAAACACCAACTCTGTTACCTTTGAGCTAGATTTCCAGACTCTTTGTGGTCCCGACCCAAAGCTGCACCTTCCTGGAACCAGGCAAGTCCATTCTTGAATCAGAGCCACCGTTAGAACGTCGACGACATTCCTGGACGGTGTGAAGGTTCAGGTGGCCAGAGGAGTTCAGCAGTAAAGCACATGCTGCTCGTCCTGAAGGGCTTCACGTCATCCAAACAAGCCTAGTGTTAGGCAAATACGAGCTCAGAAAAACAAATAACTTTTTACAGCATGACATAAATGATTTAAAAAGGAAACCAGAAGGAGAAATCATGTGGGGAATAATAAGTATGTCTTTATTGTTTTGAGGGGATTTAAAGTCCAGTCCCAGCCAGGTGCTGCTCATCATCAGTGCTTGATGAACTGATCATCAGCCGGTGTGCAGGCCTCCAGAAAAGCAGATGTTTTGCCAGTTTGCTGATCTGGAGTTTACATAAGCGATGGTCTGAGTGAAGCAGTTGTTGCTGCGGATTCATCTGGACAGGGTTGGAAGACCATTTCAGTGGCCTGCACTGAGAAAGATGATTTAAGTGGAAAATATTCATGACAGTTGCTAATTCTCCCACAAGTTGACATCCCACCAAATCCCCAGAGGTCAGATGGCGCTGTGCTCGGGGGCGGGGGGGGGGCTGCATGTCAGAGCAGATATCCTCAATAAGTCCATGACAGCACGGCAGGAAAAAGAGTGACTATGTCTGGTTTGTTGGGAAGGATTGCCCCGTCCTCTGTCTACAAGAAAAACAAAACAGTTTTATTACACTGCATCTTAGTAAACCACAAATAGTTCTGGAGCAATCTCCTGTGGACCAGTGAAACTGAAGTGGAGCTGTTTGGCCATAAAGCCTAGCGCCTTGCTGGGTGAAAACCAACCGCAGCCTTTCAGCACAAACACCTCGTAGCCACTGTCAAGCACAGTGGTGGTCTGGGGTCCAGCTACAGGACCTGGACGCCTTCCAGTTGTTGAGTAGACCATGAACTCATCTGGATCCCAACGTTGTCTAGAAGCAGCTGGGAGGTCGCCTGCAGGTACTCATGCAATGAAGTCAAAAACCAGCAAACCTACACCAGAAAGGCTGAAAAATAAAAGACTCCAGGTGTCCAAGTGCCCGAGTCAGTCCAGACCTGAACCCAACTGAAAAGATTAATATCATAAATAACTGTCTCGAAGTCTTAATGACCTGAATGATTGGATTTTGTTTTTTGTTTTTTTTTTGAGAAATAAATGATGGCACAGCAAAAAAAGGTTATATGTTGCCTTTTGCCTGAGGTTGTAATTGCATCATACAAACTCCCAGTATGATCATGTGGGTTTTTTTTTTGTGCTTCTCTACAAAAAAAAATCCCAAACCCACCTTTGCACATGACCGTAAGCTCAGACTGGATCCGAGTTCTGCTGACCCAGCAAATGAAGCCAATATTCAAATCCAGTAAAGCCAGTCAAGGCAGGACTAACAACAGAGGTGGGGTGAATGTGCTGCATCACCACTCTAAGAAGCTTTGTGGTGTTGAACTTCCAGTGGTTAAAATAATCCCACACCAGCCCGCCCCCATGCTCCACTCCGACACAGAAACATTCACAACAACCATAACAGTTACTGAACCAAACCCAGATGTGGAGCCGAAGCCAGAGTTGGGTCCAAACAGACAGCTCTGTGCAGCAGAGTCCATCCTGGGAAAACGGCATCGGTTCGCCACCTCACACTGAGCTTCACGCTGTTTTCACACGGCAACAGTTTGAGCTTGATCCCGACCAAAGCGGGCCTCTGATCCCTCTGGGCTTCTTTCAGCAACGTGTGAATCATTCTTCCTCATATCTTCTAAACCCGTTGCTGGGGTAACTTCCCATATCAAAGCCCAGATGTTTCCAACAGTTGCCCCAAAATCTCTTTAGTTGTCTGGGATTTGTCAAGACTGCCACCACCGATGCTATCGTGGCATCTGGGGGCCGTCTTCCGTATGACCCACCACGGCGCTGTCGAGCTGACGGCCCGTCGTCATGGCTACCACAGTTCCATCAAATGTTTTCACTGCTGATGTGAACAGCGTTTATTCTCGGTCGTCTGGAGTCGTGCTGTTCTGCTGTTTGAGTTAAAAAGCAGAAAAAGCTCAAAGGAGGGTTAGGGTGGGGTTAGGGTGGGGTTAGGGTTAGGGTGGGGTTAGGGTTCGAAATCCCAGAGGTGTAGCATCCCGTCTCACCGGGACCGTTTCTTGGGTGTAAAAATCACAAGATTGTGAAGTTACCCCTGCAACAACTTGAAGTAAAAAAAAAAAATTACATAAACATGTCATTTGACCTGCAAAGGTTCAATTCACTTTTAACACAAGAAATTACAAATGTTTGTGTATTTCCATCATAAGCACATTGTGTTTGTTATTATTATGACTTTGATGAAGATTAGATCACATTTTGAAGGAAACTAATTCAAAAAAATTTTATTTTAAACTCAGCAGACTCCAAAGGGTTCCCATAGTTTTACTAGCTACTTTAAACTTCTCAGCAGAGAAGAATTTATCTCAGTCTTGTGAGACTTTTCTTTCCAAAACTACTCTTTTTTTCATATATTTGAAGTTTGAAGGCCTGTGAGTTGTTACTTTATTCCAGAGCTTCTCTTTGAACACCAGTCCAGTGTTTTCTGGACCGAGTGATTATCACCTGCTGCTTTCAACAAAGTGTCTTTTCCCGCCGAATCGTAAATCGCTGCGAAGCTGCCACGAGGCGTTAAACCTGCTGTCTGCTTTGTTTGATTTTGCTCCGTTTAGATCTCCCTCTGGATTACAAGTTTCCCAGGTTTTCCCCCAACAAGCCCTGCACCATCGGCTACTACCCCAGGCCTCCGGATTCTTTGCTGAAGTGGTGTGAGAATATGTCGTAAAAAAGAGAAAAAAGGAAGAAAAGGAAAAAGAAAAAAGTCCTCCCTCACCCTCTGCCTCAGGAGAGGAATGTGCCTCCATTTTTGCCTGTCGTTTCCCACCTGTCTCCCCCCCATCCCCCCGCCATGGAGGCGTACGCTCCTCACCCGTCCAGAGAAACCATGTGAATGTAAGCCACAGTGTCTCTGTAATAACGCCTACCTTTGAAAGATGTTTCGTGGTGTAGTGTATCGTACACGTGGAAACGTGCGTGTGTGTGAGGCTCTCTGTTATTTTAGGAACACCAACCCTTCAAAGCTCCATGAAATAAAGTGAGTATTTCACTCTTTTACCCTGAAGTGATTACCTCAAAAACAAGACCTAGTGTCAGCCAAACTGGTCCCTTTGGAGTGATTGAGTCAATATATTACATATTCAATTGTTGTATTGTTTTATTCTCTTTTTTTCTTTTGCATTTTAGGAACCTTAATGTGAGATTTAAGGTCTGTTGTTTCCCCTGTGTCCTTTTTGTGAAAGGTGTTGGTCGTCATTGTTGCTAAAGAACTAGCACAAAACAGTCCCTTGTGTTTCTGTTTCACAAAACACGACTCTGAGAAATGATAATAGTAATAATAACCATAAAGACTATGCTCGCTGTTCTCTGTGTTACTTTGGTGAAACTGTGACCTGTTCTCTTGGGGTGATTGCGTCCAAACACTTGTGCTTCGCTCATACGCCGACTTCTGAATGGTTATTCTGTGGGTGCGTTTTGACAAACTGCGCCGCAGATTTCCCAGAAGTCTTATTGTGAAACTCTGCTTGTTGCTCTAAGGAGATCGGGATTATCTGCACATTGGGGGGGGGGAGTGCTTGCCAAAGACTGAACAAAAACTCCAGGTCCGCCGTCCCATAGTTGTTGAAACATTTGAGAAGCCACCAGGCTGGTCCCGGTTAGAAGACTGGCCAGAAGCTGGTGGTCTGTGGGTCATGGATCAGGGTGCTTTTCCCAGCATGGCCAGCGAGTTTACTCCGTTACCGTTAGAAACAACAAAGCACAATTATGATTGACTTTCAGGGCAACTTCGAGAGGGAGAAAACGTTTGGGCCTGGGTCCTGCTGGGAGCGGCGTGGTCCAACCTTCCGCATCTTTGTCCCATCCACAGCGGTTCCACGAGGCTAACACGCTCATCGGACCCGGGCATAGGACTCGAGGAAATCGCAGCTTTGCAAGAAAAACGAAATCATAATATTGTCAGAATCAAGTTGTAGTTTTATTTAAAAAAAACAAACATTATTACAATGATGAAATTGTAATTTTGCCAGAAGAAGAAGTTTCAGAATTATGAGAAGGGTCAAAACTTTACAAGAAAAAGTTGGAATTCTTCAAGGATAAAGGTCCGAAAGTTTGGAGAATAAATGTGCAGTTTTACAAGTGTAAAATCACAAAAAAAAAGAGAAAAAAAGATGTTATTAGAAAAAAAGTCTTTTACAAGACTAAGTTATTATACAGTGTAAAATAAGGATTGTGGAGGACAGGAGTGGTTTATTTCGTCGTTTGGTGCGTCAGCATCACATGACCCTCTAGTGTCAGGAGCTTCAAAAGAATCTGTACAAAACTAGATGTTTTGTGCTGAATTAAGTTTGATTTGCATTATGACTTTAATCTCATCAAGTTATGACCTTATTTATGATTTCATTCTCTCAAGTTAAAAAAAAAACAACTTATTTTCTTGTAATAGTACACATTTCTTTTGGTGACGTTTCAGCTCAGTTCCTGTTAGATTTATTTTCCCTGGAGGTGGCTCTGATACTCTCTTCTATGACATGTGAGGTGACGTCTGGAGTTTTTTTCCAGTCTTTATGAAAATGACGGATTACGATGGTTGAAATGTTCCTATTTGGCTCTGAGTCATTAAACGTCAGCTTTGTGAAATGCTGAAACATTTCTGTAAGATGAAGAGGCAGCAGCGTGAAAATGAGAGGGCCGTCTGCGGCGGATCCCGACTCCTGCTGCGTTTTCCTCATCCAGCTGCGCTGATTGTACTCTTTCTTCTCACCTGGAAACTTTGACATGTGCATTTGCCTTTTGTTTGAGTCATTTGTGGTCTTAAGATCTTGGGAGAAAAAAAAAAAAAAAACACGGGAAAAGTCCAGCTCTGTGTTCAAGTGTTGACGTACTGTCAATCAAATAAAAGGATTTATGATTTTCTTACATGAAGTGTTTTGATTTGGAGTTTTCTGCCCAGCCATCGATGTCATGTGGTGGAGTTGAATAAAGACCTCAAGACGAACGGGAATTCACTGTTTTACGTGAAAATGTCTACTTTGAGTCAGTAGAAAAACCACTTTGCTGTTTTTTCAGTCACAGCTGAGATTTTTTTTTTTTTTTTTGAACCCACAGTGGCAGTTACCAGCTGCTGTGGTACCACAACAAACCATCTTGTCTTTATATGATCATGAATGATGACGAATATTTCCCAGGAAAGAGTCACGTGAATCAAGCTCCAGAATACTGTTGTTAATGCTTAAAAAGCTTCAAAAGAAGTCTGCTCTTCTTTAAGGTTTGTATTTAAGCCTCTTGGCTCCGTTCTTACACAACCCCGATTTCAAAAAACAAAGAAAAAAAAAACGTTGGGACAAGGTGTAATACGGAAATAAAAGCAGAAATCTCATAAAGCCATATTTTATTCACAATAGAACATGACAGATGTTGAAACTGAGACATTTTGTTAGTTCATTAAAAATATGAACTCATTTCGAGTTGGAAGCAGCAACGCATCTGTAAAACGTTGGAACAGGACGGTGTTTAGAGTTGTGCAGCAGCATCGCCTCTCCTTTTAAACATCTGGGAAGTGAGGAGAGCAGCTGCTCGGGTTTTAGCAGGAGAACGTTGTCCCATTCTGGCCCGACCCAGGATTCTAGCCGCTCAACAGTCCTGGACCTTCACTGGTGGATTTTTGTATGTCACAATGTTCCAGATGTTTAGTGTTGGTGAAAGATCTGGACTGCAGGTGGACCAGCTCAGCACCTGGACTCGTCTGTGCAGCCATGCTGCTGTGATGGGACCAGTCGGTGGTTTAGCAACGTCTTCCTGAAATATTCAAGGCCTTCCCTTAAAGAGACGGTGTCTGGACAGAAGCAGCGCTTGCTCTAAAGCCTTGATGGACTCTTCAGGCGTGGAAGTTGGATTCATCTGACCACAGAGTAGTTGCCTCAGAAGATTTTAAACAAGCTTTGGCCCGGAGAAGATGGCGGTATTTCTGGATCACGTTCACGTATGGCTTCTTCTTCAGTTGCATTTGTGGATTTGTGTGTTCACAGACAGACCTGGAAGTCTACGTGAAGAGTTTTCCAGAAGAGAATCAGCTGTTTTTAATTCGCTACCACCTGAGGTCCTGCAGATCACAAGATCACAGGCTTGACCTCCAACCTTGGCCCGTAAATACAGAGATTCCTCTTGATTCTCTTGAAGATATGACAGACTTTAGATGTTGGCATCTTCAAAGTCTTTGAAGTTTATATTAAACATTTTCTTGGAATTTTTTCCACTTGTTCTTTTTTGGAAGCCCAGTTTGCCACAGCTTGGTGAACCTCTCCTCATCTTCACATCTGAGAGATTCTTCTCTGAAATATTCCTTTTACATCCCGTCACATAACTGACAACAAACCTAACTAGCTGTGGAATGCTCTTCCAGGTGTTTTGGATTTGTGCCTCTTCCAGCCTTCCGTTGCTCCTGTTCTCACGTTTCTGAGGTGTATGGCTGCCATCAAATTCAAAGTATGAAATGGTGAAACGGTTTCAGCATCTCATACGCTGCTTAGGCTCTACTGGGAATAAAACATGGGCTTACGACATTGTCAAATCATTGCATTCAGTTCTTATTTACGTTTTATGCAGCTCCTCAGCTGTTTGGGAATGGGGATGAAGTCAAACAACTTTAATAACCGCTTGTTTATCTCTTATTTATACCCACTTCTGAAAAAGTTGAGACACTGTGAGGAATCTAAATGGAAACGGGATGCAGTGATTTGCAAACCTCGTAAATCCATATTTTATTCCCAACATAGAAGCCGTTAAACCCAGTCGTAGAAAAGAAAGAGTAAAACCCATTTCCAGACAGACTGGAGCGGTGATGTAAGTGAAGGAGTAAACAGCTGCCTGCTCTTAAGTCTTTATCAGGGAGAATAAACACGTTTCCTAGGCAGCATGAAGTTTGGAAATGAGTCACGTGGGCTGATGAGTGGGGCCTTGGTGTGCCTAATCTTGTCTCAAGTGATCATTATTCCTAAGAACATTGGAAATAAGAAACACGCCAGGGGTTGAGGGAGGGTCTTTGGGGGTCGAGTGTTGTAACCCTGCACAGTCTCGTCAAACCCACGGAGGACTTATTTCCAAGAATCAAGTGTAGCCCGTGGCCTCCTCAGCTGAGAAATGTTCCACAGACGGTGGGTGAGGTTAATAACCGATGTGTCGAAGAAAGGATCAGATTCAGCGTGGGTGAATCAGAGGGAGGACGGCCCGTGGGCTCCGTGGCCCCCCTCCAAGCCTCACCCACAGCGGCCCCTCCTCACTGGCAACATGACGCCCACCGCCGCGCTCTGACGTCCTGCGTGTCCGACCACAAGGAACCCACTTCGATCAGCTTTGTGAATCTGTGTCGGCGAGGGATGGCGACCGCGCGCACGGACACGAGGGCTCGTGACTTCTGACAGGTAAAGGGTTTTTTGGGGTTTTTTTTTTTTTTTTTTTGTTCTTCATCCCGGGGTTTTCCTGCAGGAACAAGGCGGACTTCAGCGCGTGGACGTGGGTTATCGATCCCATCGATCGCCGATATTCCCCGTCTGGGATTTGTGTAAACTTCCACAGCAGCCGTGGCGTTCAAGTGGGGTTTCTTAATGAAACAGATTCTGAGAGGTCTGAAGTTTCCAGCCGTGGGTTTAAGTGCGGCGGTTCGGAGTTCGGAGGGGGACCCGGACCAGAAGCGCGTCTGCGGGTTCGACCCTGCGGACCAGAACCCGGATTGGAAGAGTTTAAACCTCCCCGACAGTATCTGGAAAAACACCCGAGATCCTGTTGTTTTTCTGAGCAAAGTTAGAAGTCCTGGCAGGAAGTGGGTTCGTTTAAGACGTTTGAAGAAGATCAGGGTTTTTTATTTGTTTATTTATTTATTTTTATTTTGTTTAGAAGGGCCTGAAGTCTCGTCCCGCGTCCACAACTTCATTTAAATTCTCTCCAGCAAGCCAGAAGAACCGCGGTTGACAGCTGATCTTTATTCTGCTTTCACGTTTGGACTTTTTTCCTGATTGTGGAAACAAGTACGACTCTTTAAGGCTCCAGCTGAGTTTCAGGAACTTTGACAGGATGCATTTTTACAAGTTTAATCCGATGGAAATACGGCGGCTTTACAGCACTTGTTTTTCCTTTTTTAAAAGTTTTAAATCAGAGAAAAAAAATCTGAAATATTTCATTCTAATAAAGTTGGGGTTTCTGATGTTAAAGTTGTTTGGCACAACTTAAAAAAAGTTGCAAATGGGTGGAAAATGTCAGGAAGTTTCTGAAAAGCTTTCCGTGGGAAGTTGAGCTGAATTCTGGACATTTTCCAACGTGGAATCAAATGGTGAAGGTGCATTTTTCTGTCCAGTAAGATTAGAGCTTAAGCTTTTAAGAAGAAGAAAGCCAGGCCATGCACAGATGTAGCTGGCTGAACAAACAGAATATTCTTGATCCGGTTCAAACGGTGATCGGACTAATCAATAAATACAGGTCAGCAAAAATCAGCAGTTCAGTCAACAAACATTTTTGTTTGTTGACAGAAAACTGGATTTCAGGGGAAACGGTCTCTTCAGTTCTCAGTGAAATTGTTTTAGCTTGCTTACATTAAATATATGTGCTTTACAGACAGGATGGTTGTTGTATAAACACAGTTAAACTTTAATCCCATGAAAGTGGTCGGTTGACTCACGGTTTGGCTGCAGTCGTCCTGGTGTAGTCCTAAATCCATGTTTTAGCAACAGCGGAGCATAAAAAGTGTGTCAAATGTTGAAAATGAGGACATGTACCAGAAAGATCACATTGAGAGCATTTAAAAAAAAAAAAAAGTTAGGACAGTGTGATGTTTTTAATTTTTATTTTATTTTATTTTTCTAACCACTGACAAGCATTTTTTTCTTCTTTTAACAACAGTCCATTTATGTTTAAGGAGACCCGCTGCACCGATGCTGGAATTTCGAGAGAGGAATGTTGTCACATTCACAATCTGATCAGATCTGAATCTTTAGTATTTGTTTGATTTCCTGATGTGCCAAATGTGTTCAGTTGGTGAAAGATCTGGACTGGACTGGACCAGTTCAGGACTGAACCAGTTCAGGACTGGACCAGTTCAGCACCTGGACTCTTCTCTGGCACCTGTAGGAATAATCTGCTTTAGCTGAAAGACACAAGGTCTTTCCTGAAAATAAACGTCGTTTGGATGTTGCTCTAAAACCTGGATATGTCTTTCGGCAGTTTTTGTTTGTGTGTTTGTTTGTTTTTCTAGATGTACAATTGCTTGTTTTATACTTTCGAATGCCAACGAAGATGCAGGTTTCTGGCCTCTCTCTCCTCTTTAATCCAGAGGACGCAGCATCGTTGGTTTCCAAACAGATTCCCAGATTTAGCTTCATTCTTTTGAAATGAGTTTTGGCCCTGAGAAGACGACGGCGTTTCTGGATCATCTTCACGTGTGGTTTATTCTCTGTATGACAGAACTTGACTGAAGATTTGCACGCCTGCTCCCCGAGAACCTGAAGATCCCACCTTTTTCACAACTGGGGTTTATTGTCCATGGAAAGTTTTCAGTTTTGAAAATTCCCAGAACTGTTGAAGCCCCAGAGGCACAGACCCGGTTTTGCTGCCTATCAAACGAGTGCCCTCACCTGGTTGTGCTTGTTGTGCGTCTTTGAATCAGGGCTGCAGGCGTTTTCTCAGAGTCGAATCATCAGTGTGAGGAAACAGCTGAGACGTCCTCATAGTTTACTCTCGAACCACGAGTTTTCCACCCTCCCGCTCACCGCAGAGGAAGGTGTGGCCTCACTGGGTCAGATGTTGAGAGAACTTCAGCAGGAGAACCAGTTTTACCTCTCGGCTTCATCAACCGCCACTCGGCCCGCGTGTTCAGTCCGTTACAGCGGCCTCCAGTCTAGACGGACTTTAAACCCGTGGGGCTTTTGCCAGGAGCTGCAGTAAGGTCATGGAATCCACTCCCGTGTTCGGATCAGAGCCGCCGGGCCAGCTTGTGTCTGTGGAAAGTGCACCACTTTGGTTTAAAGCTTGTAACAGTTGACCACAGCAATGTTACTGCAGTACTGGACGGTTTACGACCTCCAGGCCTGCTGGAGCTCTCTGGTGGGTCAGAAAGAAATGTGGAGCGCTGGCTAGAAGGCTGCAGGTATGCAGAGGCGTAAAATCTCCAGATTTCTGATTTGATGGGGTCACCCTGTTCAGAAGTTTCTACCCCCTCTTTTGATCTTATGGTTGAGTGTGTGTGTGTCTCCTGAGTTTTAACAGTTTGCAGGCCTGGTGCATTTAGGTGTGCGTTAACACAATGCCGACAAGGACTGACATAAGTAATAGTCCTAGAAAAGCAGCTGTCGTTGCACATCAGTCTAGACAGGGTTATAAACCCATTTTCCAGACGGTTTTGAACAGCCAGGAGTGGTCATCCTAGCCAGTTTACTCCAAATTTAGATGGTGAGATGTTCAGAGGAATACAAAAACAAAGCAATACCTTCATCTCGGGGTCTAGGGTCTGAGATGTAGCTCAAACCCTGTAGGTTCTGACCCTGTAGGTTCTGACCCCTGACTGAGCATGCGACGTTCATGACAGTGTAATCAGAAGACTACACCTTGTTGGGAAGGGTTGCTTGGAAAAAGTCTTTTCTAACCCAAAAACAAAAAAGACAAGAGCACGAGTGAGATCCGTAAAACTGTATCTGAAGAAACCACAAAACTCCTGAAGCAATGTCCACGTCTGGAAAGGTGAACCCAGAGTAAATTTGTTTTGGCTAAATTTCCACCTTTATGTTTGCTGAAAACCTAACAACCCGTTGCAGCGGAAGCGCTTCACAGCAGCGCTCATGGACAGCGGTGCAGAGCTGATGGTTTGGACTGTTTTGCAGCTACAGAAGCTGACCTAATCCAAGTCCAGACCCCAACCCAACTGAAAGAGTGTTGGGGGGCCCGGGGAGAGCTGTGCATCGGTGAATACCTAAAACAACGGTTCAAAGGGTCCACAGAACCTCCAGAACCATGTGAGGGACTGGTGGTCATGCAGGAAACAGCTGTTTGGGGTTGTTGCTTGTAAAGATTGAACTACAAGCTCTTGAGTCAAGGTGGTGCTTACTGTTGCTGGCACGACTTTAAACAGCTATGTTCATGTTTGTTATGCTTGCCTAGTACTTTGTCCCCCGATTATCAGACCAGTTTTATTTTTTACACAACAATGAATAAGATGAAAAGAAGCGCTACCAACCTTTGCACTAACATAGTTTCGGTTGCTTTAGAACAGTGACTTGTTTGGCCAGGCGCCGCTGGTGACTTCTTAAACTGTGCCCCTCAATGGCGGCCTATATCAGGACGGAAAGCCTGCATCATCGGCCCACAGCTGTATCTCATTATTCCAGGAATGCAGGGCTTTGGTACGAATCTGCGTAGAATCTGAAGCCAGCGCTCAAACCCTTCTCCCCCACTCTTCTCTTCTCTCTCTCAGCTGAGTTCCTTCGGCAACGCCACAGTCCCATCTCTGATGAGACGATGACAACGCACACCCGTGGGTCCCCCACAGTCTTCTTCATAAGTCTCATGTGGCCCCTGCTCGCTCCAGCGCCCGCTGCCGAAGTGGACCCCAGCACAGGGATCCCCTTCATGGGAGGCAACTATGACGGGCATCCCATGCTGTACTTCAGCCGCGGGGACGTAGAGGAGCTGCAGTACGCCGCCGCGGGGACTCACCGGGACATGGCCCGGAGGATCCGGGAGGCTGGTGAAGCCATGCTGGAGCATCCGGAGGAGTACCTGCCTCCCTGGAGCCCGGCCGAGTTCAGCGCCCGCTGGAACGAGGTGTACGGGAACAACTTAGGGGTGCTGTCCATGTTCTGCCTGCTGTACCCCCACAGGGCCGGGGCCCTCAGCTTCGCCAAGGACTACATGGAGAGGATGGCGGCTCAACCTAGTTGGTAGATTTTATGTCTTTTTACTATTTACTTTTTGTGTTGCCACCATGAAATGTTCAGCCGTGCTCTGAAGGTCTTTGTTGTCAAGAGAAAAAAAATAACAAAAGACAAAGTTCACAGATGGTATCTGATATCGCCCCTCCATCTTTTGTGTCATAAATCCTCCCTTTCAGAGGCACATTTAACCAATCTAACCTCATCTGCGTCTGTGGGCAGAATTCTGGTAAAGATGCTTTTCTGGTCCGATACGTCTTCGGCCCAGCAAATATGTTTAGCAGCTGTATGCTGAGTGTGTCCTCCCCCACGCCCCCCAGGGAAAGGAAATGAAATATTCAGATGCGAGCTGAACATGTGAGGCTTGTGCTAAGATGGAGGCTCGGGGTCAGCGTGACCAGATAAGGACGGACTCCACGGCTAAAGTCTCGATTGTTTTGTGGCGCATGTGCTCACACAACGTTAAAGTAGCCTTCCCGTGGACAGAGACCCACACGGTGGCTGGTCACCGAGTGAGTGGGCAAACCAGTGTTTTTAAACTGCTTTTCACTTAAACATGGAGGATGTGTTTCCAATGAATGCTTTATTCAGTTTTCTCAGGGCAGAGTAACTCTTCGTCAAAGTGACAGGAGGACAAGCCGTCTTTGTGGGACCAGCGAGTTTGTGGTTTTGACTTTGTAAGAAACATTAAACACAGTTAAAGAATGTACAGAGGAGGGGGGCTATCAGCTACTTCGAAACATACGTTTGACTGTATTCTTATTTTTACTTATTATATATATTCCAAGTGTCACCGTGCTTTTTTAAAATAAAATTTGTTGGAACATTGAAGTTTAAGACTGACCAGGTCTAGTAAACGACAGTGTAAGTCAGTGAGAGGGCGTCCCACACTAAGCTGTGTGCGTGTGTGTGCACAAACACAATAAAATGTGTCTGAACATAGTGTGTTTTAGAAATTAAAAAAACAGTATAACCTTAGAGAAACAACAACACATAAGTTTTAGACCCTGACCTTAGATCTTTCGACTGAATTCTTGTACAGATGCCGTTTTCTGGACCTCAGTTGTGCTTACATGCCTTCTTATATTTTTCTGTGAAATGGTGGACTCTAAACCATTTGGAAATGTTTTTATAAGTTACTTCAGATGATGTACAGAAAATAACTGCTGCTCCAAGGACGTTGCTCATGTCTGTGTTCTCGGTCCAGATCCTCACCTGTCCTGCATGTTTCCCTGCTTCAGCACACCTGATTGAAATGAAGGGGGTCTTCGGCAGACTTGACCAGACCTTGATTACAAGCTGATGGTGATCTGCTCATCTGAATCAGGTGTCTTGGGGCAGAAAAGCATTTGAAACATACAGGACGTTGGCTCTCAAGGACTTGGACTAGGTAACATGGGCTTATGTTTTCCCCTGCTGGCATTATGTTCACACACCTGAACGCTCCAGCTCAGCAGCTGCTGAAATGTCTGATTTTGTGGAGGTCTGCACACCTGCTGATCAAGTCAGCAGAGGCTGATGATTAGATATCATCTCGTCACAACTTACTCTCCTACATCTAGATGAAACAGTAGGAGATAGCACATGCTATTCATTTTTTGACTTTATTTGTGTAAATAAATACTGGCAGAGGGGGGGGGGATGATGATCTCGTCCATCTGAGGTTACAGAAAGCTGACACCATGCAGATTCGGTTAGCTGGGCGTCCTGCTCAAGTCTCAACGTTGTGCTTTTGGGGCAGTGTTCTGCTTTGAATGGGACTCTTTTTGCAGCCGATAATTATTTCTCTCAACATTTGTGGGCTGTTTCTGGTTTTGGGAAGAAGCCTAATTTAATTCCCAGTTTGCAGCACTTTAAAAGAGAGAGAGCGTGTTGACCTTTATATCACCTTTTATATCAAGTCAAATAACGCCATCCAACACTCAGACTCCTTTGTAGGAAGCATAACCTTCACACCCTGAATCGGTGTGAGAGGCGTCTCAGCATTAGTCTGCTGTACATCATCTTCAGTCTCCATGAGTCTTGACCTGCGACCGCTTTCACGTTTTGAGCGCATTCAGATGAATTCGTGGTATGATATGTGACATGTCTTTTCTCTTTGTAAATCAAGTGTGTTTGTGTGAAGTGTTTATGAGGGTCAGAGCGCTCTCAGGGAGAAATTCTGATGGGAAACCAGCAAAACATCGACTTGAATCTAAAAACGAGTCACCGTCTTCACTTTGGCAGTGGTGTGAATCACACCGTGGGTTTTTTCCCTTTCACACCGGGCACTTGCATGCACTGTAACATCTGCGGCAAAGAAAAGGTAGCGACAAAGTGAATAAACGTGTGTTGCAGAAGCAGCACTGTGTAATTATACGTAATAGCGTTTGCTCTGAAATGTAAGGTTAAAGTGTAAAAAGATTACAGATGAATCAACGTTTGACCAACAACTGGATTTAACTGGAGATTTTACGACAGAGAACCTGCACAACTGTTAAAAGTTATTAAATGAAATTAAAAAAACAGAAATGCTTTAAAAATTCTGATTTAACAAAAAAAAATACTAGATAATAATACTAGAAATAAATACTAGATAATAATGATCAAAATCCGCCATCAACTCAATAGCTGCTGTTCTCTGTTTTTAAACCTGCAAAGCACCACCTTTCTTTG
>JAOWBL010000017.1:11866528-11876997 GCA_028564865.1 Zenarchopterus dispar | reverse complement strand
TAAACATTAAATCCTCTTTGAGTATTGGTAAATATGCTCCGTCCAGCGGAGGAGAACCAGCAGAGAGTAAACACATTTACCTCAGTATCAATCCCGTCGTAGTTGCACATTCCTGCTGACTCTGCAAACAGGAAGTGTTGATGGCAACTTGTAATTATGATTATTTGTCGAAGTACAAACAATAATGACCCATAATTCCACCAGAATCATTACTGCAGTGGTTAACTGCTCAAGGCCTTGACATTTCACAGCTTTCTGCTCTGTAAGCTGACAAGAAAGTAATGTTGAAGTTGCTAAGTTTTTTTTTTTTTAATCAAAAATCTGAAATGAGCCACAGCTACATTAGAAAACTCCTTTTAGCTGGTCAGAGAGGGTCAGAGTTCAAACCTACACAGAAGCCAGAATGCAGCTCAGCAAAAGGAATTTCATTAGTCTGGACTTTACTGGAGAGGTTTAGTCTCACGTGGTCTGAAGGCTGGTTCAGAGGATTTCCAGGGAGGGATTTACTGTAAAATCAATGACAAGATTTGAAAATCTTTTCTATGTCTCCCCTGACATCATGCTTTGGCTTGTCACTTTCAAGCCTCGGGCTCCTTTTGTTCCTCCGTTTGTCTGACTGTGTCGGCAGCTAGCACAGATCTCCGGACCTCACCCTCCACAGCCACCCCCCCGATCTCTCCAGCAGCTCCTGCTCTGCCCTGACGCCTCCTCTCCTCCCAGGTGGACACGTCCGATCCTGACTACAAGCTCAAACCACCTGTACTGGCTTGGCGTCAGTCTGTGATACTTAAAATGAACTTGGGACAATTTGAATTCTCAAAAGAGCTTAGCTGGGGAGACAAAAATGATGTTTGTACCAGACTATAGACATTTTTGCTTTTGCTGTAAATTGACAGACTGACTTTTACAGCCAAACTAAAGAGGAACTATAGTTTTGCCTCTTGATATTTTTCTTTATACAGAATAACCCCAAATCAGGAAAAGTTAGGATTAAGTGGGAAATGGACATTTTTCTTAGCTTATTAATACAAACCACATTCATTTTTGCAGGACATGTTCACAGGCCTGCAGCACATTCTAACATGAGACGGCGTTCACCTCTGTGTCGTGCACGGCCCCGGACCATTAATCCGTTACGGGGGTCTTGCGCTTCATGTTGTCTCACACAGCTGGTGGTCTGTTTTCATAGTTCTTTTATCATTTATCCGATTTGCCTCATGTGTTTTATTTATTTTGTTATTTTGTTTTATTTTGTGTATATATACGTGTGTGTGTGTGTGTATATATGTATATATATATATATATATATGTAAATTGAGAGAGAGAATATATATTGAATATAACTTCCCCACTTATTATTTACTAATATCAGAGATTTAGAATATTAATTAAAATGATTCTTTCAGTGGCTGACTGTGAGCTTAGTTTATTGAATATCTGGCTTTGACACAGAAGTCTGGACAGATGCAGCAGAACCATGACAGAAACTCAGAAATGTCTCCTACATGTCCACAATAGAAACTGGTGACTGTGGGGAAACTACAGTAAATGTCAAAGTACCAAATGATCTTTAAAATAAAACTGCAGACATATTGGGAGTTGTTTCCTTCCTCACAGAACTTCTTGGTACTTGAAATAAAAGCCTGGACTTACAGTAAAATACCATTTTAAATTCAGCTGAGACTTACTGGAGTGTCCAGTAAGTCTCAGCTGAATTTCTGGCATACAAAAGCACAGTTTATGTGAGTGATAATGGACGAGATAAAACCTCTCCCTGCTTCGATGCTGATGTTTGAAAAATAAAACATTTTCACAACACGCTGTTCCAAGACTCTGCTTTTTGACCCCAGACTAAAGTTCCTGCGTAGCCATCGACCACGATGTCAGACTCGGAGGTGAACGCTGCAGTGCACCCACCGAACATCGCACAGTGTGTGTATGTGGTGTGAATGTTAGCTTTAAAGTGGGTTTTTGTCATTGGTGTTTAAGCAACTCACCAGATGTAACGTAAGCATCTAATTTCTTAGACGTTGAAGCTATTTTGTGATGCCACCTGAGTTTCAGTGTAATGAAATATTTCATCAGAAACTGGACTGTGTTTTCAGTTTAAAATGGATGTAAAACAGCCTATACTGTATTACAGTACTTTGGATTAAGATGTTTTTATTTGAATCCTGAATTTATTTATCCGAATCTACAACCGCAGTTCCAGTTCAGAATAAAGTTGTAGAAGAATAGGCAAAAGATAAAAACAACTTATGTCTTTGTAGACATGATAGCTCATATTTTTCTTTGTCAACTTCATGTCATTTGTGAATTTATATCCTCTTTTGTAACTCGGGCTAGCGACACATTCTCAAACTCTTGTTTTGGAGTTAATTCAGCTCTTGTAAAAATGTTATTTGAAACAGGTGATTGTAATGATGTTTTGGTACAAAGTCGTGATCCCTGAGTTTTTATCTGCCAAAGACAGTAATGTAATGCTTAAAAACAATGGGCCACATTCATGAAATGTGAGCAGAACAAATTTGTACATAAACTGCGAGTAGAGCCAAATGTTTTGGTCTTCATGAGCTTTAGTGGGCTTGCATAAAGTCTATTCTGGACTTCACGATGTTCCTGCCTATCTGGTCTGTCATTTTCACCGTATGCAGATACCTTTAAAACATAGTAAATTAGAAATAATACACATTTCTCTTAATTGTTGAGAATTTCACATATTCAAGCTTCATACTATGTTTCTTAAAATGGATGGTAAAAAGAATATCCTCTGGCTGCCGCAGCTCATAGCGATGGTCTGTACAAAGCTTACCTGCAGAGTTTCCTGCTGACACCTGGTGAGGTGTGGGACTGTCCATCAGGTGGGATTCCTGATGAGGAGTCCAGAGGCAGTGCAGTTGTCTGCAGCAGAGACACTCCACTTTGTCCTCCACTGCACAAAAGAGAAGCCTGATGGCACAAAAATAACACCTTTAACCCTTCATCACTTGTAAGAGTGGCACTTGACGCTGTGGACCGACCACCAGGCCCCCACGGCCCTGCTGACAACGACGGGACCGGGACACAACCCACTGCGCTTTTACCGGTGGTCTGAGAGACTGCAGCCGTATAACTTCACCACACCGTGTCTCACAGGGACAATGCTGCGTTGGATCTCCTACCCAGAACCACACTCGGCCCTGCACCAGATTCAACTCCTGACCCTTCAGAGCTGGAGCTGGTTCTGGTGCTGCACATGGCCCTCCAAGCTGCCTAACAGGACCATATACTCACACAGTTATAGACATTCATCTGGGACAGCTGGCCCACCTGGGTTTTGGGGAAACGAGCACCTTTCCACTGCATCAAGGACCAGGTTTCCTGCTGGAACGACGTCAGCGTGTCGAGGGGACTGCTCACGGGGGAGCTAGCACCTTGAGGGCACATGTCCTGGCCATGATGCATGAGGGCCACCTGGGCATCGTAAAGGTTAAGCAGGGGCCTGGTCCGGTGGCTGGGCGTGGACAGGGCTATGGAGGCAATGGCGAAAGACTGTACAGCATGTCTCACCAGCACTAAAACTGGCCCACCTCCGCCCCCACCTCTACAGCCCTGCTGTGGACACTGGTGCTGTAGACCCACATCCACATGGACTTGTGCAGCAAACTTCATGACACGCCTCAGCACCAGGGCTTTCTCTTGGTGGCCTTCACTCCAAATGGCTCAAGGTGGCACCCACGGGGTCACCGACTTCCTCTCCTCTGTGTTTGTTTGCCAACTGGGGGAGTGCCCGAAACGATCGCCACCGACACTGAGGCCCCAGGTCATCTCGGCTGACTTCACTGCCTTCGTAGAGGGTCGGGATCAAGCATATCAGAGCCAACAAAGGCATGGAGAGGTTCAAGCAGATCCATACAGACAGCGGGTGAAGCACCCTGCACTTACAGTGATAGGCTGGGTTCGGATCCATAAAAGCACACCCATCCCACAAACTACTTTCATTCCAGTCTGAAGCAAGGCAGATGCAGTATGTGCCACCATCATCTGCCTCTGACCAAGTGACTGAAGCCGACCAGCACCACACAGAACGGGAAAGGGATTTTTTTTCTGTCTACAGACTGGGACCCAGCTGGGCATCCACCCGAACCAGACTCATCGGCTGAACCCCCACAGCCTGAGTACCTCCCCACTCAGGTCCCCCAGAGGCTTCTCTACCTCAGAGACTATGTTACGGACTTTTGAAGTTCTAAGTTAGTGTATAGCCTGCCACATGGTTATGCAGGTAACTGATAGTCTGCCTGGTGTACCCAGTCAGGGCGGTTGGGTTTGTGCCTCATTCATATTGTCCTGTGTTGTTGTGTTCTGATAGTTTGTGCTTTCTTCTGGTTCTTTGAGGGGTGGGGTAATTTTTTCTTTTATGGGATTAGGCGCAGCCATGAAATAAAAAAATGGATGCATATTGACAAATAAAATGAAGTTGATGAGGAAAAATATTTTAAAAAATCTGGGGTTCACACTGTCAGTAAAGCTCAATAAAGCCTGTTTTGCTTTTCCATATTGTCCCATTTTACTTCATAAGAAAAGTAGCTTAAAGCTTTTACGTTACAGCTTTCGATGGGACTGTTTGCTGGTAATCAGAAGATGAATATAATTTAATGAGAAGGAAAAGTGTGGGTAATAACTGTACTTTTGAGGAGAGTGTCAGAGGAGCAGCGCTGGAGTGTGACTCTGTACTCCGTGCACGCTTGTGATGCTCTGTTGTGTAAATGTGGTCTTTGTGCCTGCACATGTCGGAACGTAAATACCTGCTCTGTGCAAACCAACCCAAACCAAACACCATCAGGGACGACACTGGTGGGTGGCTGTCAGCTGGGATTCCTCCATGAGCTGCAGCCGGGGCTGTTTTGTGGTTGCTTGTTCTCATAGTAAAGTGTGTGTGTGTGAGTGTGAGTGTGAGTGAGTGAGTGAGAGAGAGAACTTGCATGGTGAGGTGTAGCACACTGGTGTGATGCTTTCCACAGCCACAGATGAACACTGGGGGATGTGTGTGGAAGGTTTCTGTACCTCACAAAGAAGGTACTCTGTTCTGTAATGACATAGTTCATAAAAGCTGCTGCTGACATCACACATGTTCAGAAGCTCCGAAACTTAAGATTCAAAGTTCATTTTAGAGCCTAGTCTCTTCAATTCATGCGCTGATCTCAGCATATTTCTAAAAAGCCAGTTCATCTGACAGCTGCTGTGCTCTCTTTCCCAGCCTCTCCTCCTCCTTCTCAGTCTCTTCACCATCTACATCCACATCGTCATCTTCTTCCTGTCTGCTACGAGGACTGACCTTTCCACAAACATGAAACATAAAGGACAAACTAGGACTGTCTAACCACAGACACCATCTCAAACTTGTGTGTTCCAGGTTACCTTCAGGAGGCGTACCTGTGGACCAGGCAGGTCTTGTCCATCATGGAGAAGTCGATGGTCCTTTTGCAGGATGTGACCGACGGCTCGCTGTATGAGGGCGTGGCCTATGGGACGTACACCACCCGCTCTCTGTTTCAGTACATGTTCCTGGTGCAGCGTCACTTCGCCATCAGCCACTTCAACCACCCCTGGCTGCTGAAACACTTCGCCTTCCTGTACAGGACCATCCTGCCTGGTAACTGTCCGCCACCCGCTCCGGCCAGTTTGCGATCTGAACTTGGGGAAAAAATATAGGAGAAACTTTTTCATAAAAATGTTTATATTTGGACAGCCAAAAACAGAGCAGGTCAACAATCTGTGAAGGAGTGTTTATTTAGCTATGAATAGTTTACATACATCTAGTTCTGTGCTTGCTGGATTTCTTTTTTTTTTTTTTTTTTTTGCCGAAAGTGTGATTACATTTAATCAGGCATGAAAATAACCCCGAGCTACTACAAAGTAGTGTACTTTCTCCTTGGTATGAACATGGGGTATGCATGCGTGTTGTGATTACCCTCCTGGATGGCGTTCAAAGCTCTGCTGAGGCCTGCAGGGAGCTGACATCCCCTGGAAGTTCAGTCTGAGGGTCAGGGGGAGGGCAGCGGGGGCGAGGGGGCCCCGGCTCATTTTTATGCATGTCATAAGCCAACACCAGAAGTCTCTGCTGCACCATGAAGGCAGCTCCGAGGAGACGTCTGCTTTCTGCTCCCTGATTGACCGTGGAGGGCTCAGCTGTGCATGTAGTTTAAAAGAAAATGTTCAAATCTGACTCGTTTTGTTTGACACAGTTACAACCAGAAAACTGCAGTTTAGAGAAAGACACAAACTTTATTCTCCAGTCCTAAGTAAGGCTGAGGAAACATGAACAGTTTTAGGTTATTTTAAATGTTCGATTTTTCTTTCATTTGAACGTTGCCATAATAATAAAAGAATTTCATTTATAACTTTATTCAAAATATGAAGTTTACATACACTGTTAATATTTTTAACTTTGCTCAGATGTTGTGGGTACCGTCCACAGGCTTCATACAGCATATTTGACTGGAACTGTGGCCCATTCCTCATGACAGAGTTGATGGAGCTCAGTCCAGTTTGCAAATGCTTTTTTCAGTGGCACCAACCAATTTTCTGTAGGATTGAGGCGAGGTCTTTATGGTGGACACCACAGTCCCAATGCCATTTAGAACTATGTATTTGGGGTCTCAGAAGTCTCTATGTATGCTCAAGCCTGAAGTTCATGGCTGATTTCTTGGGGTGTTGTCTCAGTATATCTATATCATCTTCTTTCCGTATGGTGCTGCCTATTTCATCAAGTGGATCAGAACCTCCTGAAGTCCCACGCCATGATGCTGCCACCCTAGTACTTCACAATCAGGACAATGTTCCAAATCCTGCGAGCCTTCCCTTTTTAACTTCAAAAACAACAGTAATCATCGTTACTAAACAGTTCAGTTTTAGTCCCATCAGACCACAGAACACATTTCCAGAAATAATGACCTTTGTCCTGTTACACAGTTGCAAAGTGTAAAGTGACCTGGCCCTCACGTCACCCCTATGTGGTGACTTTTTGGGTTTTAGTTTTTTCTCACAGCATGGCATGTCAGCTCTGGATAAAGATACTCTCTTTCTAATTTCAGCCGGCAGCTTTACAAGGTCTTTTCTCCTTGTTCTGGGGTTCATATGCACATTTCGCACCACAAGCATGTTCTCGTCTGGGACACTGAGGTCATCTGCTTCCAGACCAGTATCATGGCAGTGCTATTTATACTTGTGTGTTATTGTTTCAGCAGATAAATGTTGGACCTTCAGGTATCTAGAGATTGTATCCAAGGATGAATCGGACCTGCACTTGTGGCTAGAGACCAGAGAGTGCTGTGTAGTTCTGTTAATAGATGTCTAAATCCATTTTTTAAGTAATTTGGCCACACAAGGTTTTGATTGATTTGGGAATCATATCACCTCTGAGTTTTTCCTGCCTGTATTTTCATCTTCCCTCCAGGATTTCAGCGGACTGTCGCCATTGCAGATTCCAACTACAACTGGTTCTATGGTCCAGAGAGTCAGCTGGTCTTCCTGGACCGTTACGTGTTGCGTAACGGCAGTGGAAACTGGCTGGCAGAGATGATTCATCAAAATAGAGTGACTGAGGGTCCAGGTCAGGCTGGAAAGGGTCAGCGCTGGTGCACACTCCACACAGAGTTCATTTGGTAAGCTATTGAATTTGCATCACAGCCAATCATCAAACATCTGTTTTTAATAAGTGGCATACATACATTTCTGTTTTTGTTCTGTTCACTCTATTTTTCCTCTAATATACTTTGGAGATATTGTGACCTGTACATGTTGGAGGTTATTTTTCAGTCAGTAGTCAGGGTTCCTTTTAATGCATGTGGTTGGATGATGGCAACAGAGATTGTTCATTTTTAGGCTTTATAAATCCTGATTCATTTCTATCTCATGAGAAATAAACTAGGATTTTATTTATCTATGTACTTTAATTATCATTCTATTTTATTTTTATTTTTATTTTAGGACAGAAAAAAATCCTTGTTCTTGGTTTATTGCAAAGTCAGCAAGACTGACATCTGAATGCAAGCAGACATTTGCTTGCTCACAGGGGATGATTGGATTGTTGAGATTTTCCTTGTAACACTGTTTTATCTTTACCCTACAGTGTGAACCGCCTCGAGGCGACTTTTGTTTTGAATTGGCGCTATATAAATAAAATTGAATTTGAATGCAGTCACAATCTCTGCTGAACCAAAATCTTGAATATATCTACAAGAACTGCAACCATTCCTAAAATCAAGGAATCCCCACTGTTAGAGTTTGATCATTTACTTTTTAGAAGTTAAGAAAAAAACACAGCTATTTTATTTTAACAGCTGAACATTCAGGCTTTGTTACATGTACCTAAAAAATGATAACTTGACATTAGTGATGGGAGTTTTTATTTTCAGATTAAGTAGAAAGAATAAAATATGAACTCACCCTAAATTTCCATTTCTAAAATGAATACGTGTAAGGAGTCGGTGCAAATTAGTCATCAGGTGAAACAGAGCGCATAAAGATTTTTTTTTTCAAAGAGAAAAAACATGCTTGTGTGAGGAACACGTGAATAGTTAGTGTTTTACCTTAAACTGTATAAAATAATGGACGAGACATTCGGCCACACGACCCTTTGGTTTCTGAAGATCAGTTTTGAAGCCCGATTTTATTCTTCCAGCGCGCAGCCGTGTTGCTTCAGAACCCGACTTGAACATGCCCACCGCATGTCCATCGAGGTTGGCTTTTATCCCAGCTTCTTCATCCAAACCTCGCCGAAATATCCACAGAGCTGCCGTCAGACATTTACAGCGGATTATACATTTAATATATTAACTCAATAGTAAAATAAAAAATGATTGCCCCATTTATCCAACGCTGGTTTAACATAAACAGGTAGTTGCTTCACTAAGCGTGGTAGCATGACAATTTCAGATGAGGAGACTGTCAATCAATCATATTAGAAATACATTTAATGCTTAATATAAACTATCCTTGGGTGGTACAAAAAAAATTCACCCCCCTCAGAGTTGTCATGGATGTGAAATCAAATGATTGATACCAAAATTGGTTTTTATACCAGACTGTAAATATATTTTTCTGCATTAAAATCACACATTTTAACATGGGAGTCAATGGGGATTGTCTCACAGTTGGAGCCAGCCTCTAGTGGTCAGTCGAGGAACTACAACAAAACTTGGCTCCACATGTGCCTCAATGTGGAAGTCAGATGGTTGGCGCATGAATAAGTTGACAGCCTGAAGTAAAGATGTAAACACATCCAGGAGGTATTTTGAGATCTGTTAACTCATACCACATTCGTAGGATGGCTGGGTCACATGGAGTCATACTCTTATCGCAGTCTAATCACAATGCATCCTGGGCCGCATGGAAAGACTGCCTACATACCTGAAGTCTTCTGTCTAGAGAGGAGGATGCAACAATTCACACAACAATGATGTCATATGAAAGTGTGAAACGACAAGCAAGAGCCTAACCAACACACAACCACAAGTTATGTTCACACTGCAGGGAAAACCAACCCAAATCTGATTTTTTTTTTCTTCTTCTACTTCTTTTTCCCCCTGCTGGCTGAACAACACAATTGACGCAAAATCCACTTTTTTTCCATATGAGACCTGGGTCACTTTCATACGTGGCACTAAATCGTATTTATATCTGATTTTTTTTTTTCCAGTTGGACTTCAGTTTGAACTATCAGGTTGCATCTCATCTCTCTTTTTACTCTTAGGTGATTGATGTCACAATTCTGTGCTGGCAGGACTTTGTTTTGATAAAATCTGCTTCCATAAAGGCAGTCAGGTCCCAGTCCTCCACTCCTGGCTTGAATTCCTCATCCACACAAGTCCCTCTACAGATGTTGAACCCATCGCTTCACACATGGCCAGTGTGAAAACTTTTGCTCTTCTTTTCTTAATTTTCTTTTCATTGTAATTAGCTCATGAATTTGTCCACTTTCAGTGCACAAAAACTTCAAAAGGAAGTCACACAGGATACATCGGATGTACAGCATTTGATCTCACTTCACCTCACTGCACATGCTGGTCACTTCATCTCATAAGTCTGTCAGGATCCTGTCTGGCTGTTTTTTGGCTCCTCCTTGTGGGCTGGTCCTGAACACCTGGTCCTTGTGCGCCACAATCAAGCCTTCAGTGCTTCAACTCTGGTTTTTCTTCTTCACTGGATCATTCCTTCTGCCTGTATGTTTCCTGGTGTTGGCCTACAAGCGTTCCTGCTGACCTCTAGACCAAGTCTTGTCCTACCTGCTCTTGCTTTGTGGACTTAATAAACTGCTTCACTGTGCTCAGTTCAGCCTTTGGGTCTGTGTTTGTCCTTGGCCTTAACAAAGCCTGTTCACATTCAAGTCTGACATAAGACACATTAAAAACATTAATGTAAATGATGTAATAAACACAAAAGAGAAAAAAATCAGATCTTGGAAAAAAACTCAGAATTGAGCATTAAGA
>JAOWBL010000017.1:11835248-11852141 GCA_028564865.1 Zenarchopterus dispar | reverse complement strand
ACCAATTCCATCCATCCATCCATCCATCCATCCATCCATCCATCCATCCATCCATCCATCCATCCATCCATCCATCCCTCCCTCCCCTTATCCGTGGTTGGGTTGTGGGAGCAGTAGCCTAAGCAGGGAGACCCAGAGTTCCTTATCCCCAGCCACTTCATCCAGCTCATCTGGACAGCTCATCCCAAGGCATTCCCAGACCAGCTGAAAGACATAGTCCCTCCAACATGTCCAGGGCCTTCCCCGGGGTCTCCTCCTAGTGGGACATGTCTGGAAAACCTCACCAAGGAGGCGTCCAGGAGGCATCCTCACCAGATGCCCGAACCATCTCATCTGGCTCCTCTTGGTGTGGAGGAGCAGCGGCTCTACTGAGCCCCTCCCAGATGACCGAGCTTCTCACCCTATCTCTAAGGGGGACCCCGGACACTGTATGGAAGAAACTCATTTCCGCCGCTCGTATCCGCGGCTGCACCTAAAAATTCTGTCCATAAAAGTAATGAACAGAATCATGACAAAAGGCAGCCCTGGCAGAGCCTAACCCAACCCCTAACCTAACTCGACCTAATCCAAACCCCACAGGAAATGACCCCGACTTATAGCCAACAATTCAGACCAAACTCTGACACCAGGTGTATATTTTGAAAAATATCTTTTATTTTGCCAGCATTCATTAAAAATAAGTATTTTCTTTTCTTTCTGCTTAACTTTTTCCAGATCGGTAGTCAAGCCCATCTGTTATAAATGTTAAAAAAGAAAGGATATAGGCAATAAACTGTAAGTTTGAGTTTCCTGGTCAAAAATGATCTCCCTAAGGTGTATTTGAATACATTTGATACCAGAACAAAGATAACATGTGAGACTCTAAAAACAAGTGTAATAGTGTATTTTTTTTTTATGAGGCCAGAGTTAAGTCATTTCATTGTAACCTTTATTTGCTCTCTTTTTCTTAAAATTAACATGCATCTCTGTTTTTCTTCTAGGAGCTCAGATCTTGGATGGAGGCATCATGGTCCACTGAGGTGACAGTGTCTTCATCCTCTGCATCATGCTTAGTGTGGTCTCACTGGTGATGGTGCATGTTCACACGGGAGAAGAATGCTTCACTCCAGCAATGCTTCCCTTCCAGAAGCAGGGAACATTAACTCAAGTCAATGGTGGCTTGTTATGGGGCGTCTAAACCTCTCTACAAGGCTGCCGATGGAGGACATCTCCATGGCGAACATTTCCCAGGGCTCCTGGTCTCCACCAGGCTCCGTCACACCTACGGCGCCGGCCCCAGAAGTCCTTCAAGGCGTTAGTCTACCTCTTCAGGTCTTCTTCTGTTTGGCCATGGTGGTCATCCTGCTGGTGGCTCTCGCAGGAAACGTGGTGGTGTGCCTAATGGTGTACCAGAGATCCGCCATGCGATCAGCTATCAACATTCTTTTGGCGAGCCTGGCGTTCGCAGACATGATGCTGGCCATCTTGAACATGCCTTTTGCTCTGGTGACCGTTGTGACCACCAGCTGGATTTTTGGAGATGCTTTCTGTCGTGTCTCAGCCATGCTCTTTTGGTTCTTTGTGATGGAAGGAGTGGCAATACTGCTTATAATAAGCATAGATCGTTTTCTTATTATTGTTCAGAAACAAGACAAGCTCAGCCCACAAAGAGCCAAACTGCTCATTGTGGTCACCTGGGGACTCTCGTTTGTTTTCTCGTTCCCCCTAGCTGTTGGCTCCCCTCCCCTGCAGATCCCCCCCAGGGCCCCTCAGTGTGTATTTAATTATAGCGTCGAGCCTGGTTACCACGCCTACGTACTGATTCTCATGCTCGTCTTCTTCTTCATACCTTTTTTGGTCATGCTGTATACATTCATGGGGATCCTGAACACCATCCGCCATAATGCTATCCGCATCCACAGCCACCCAGACAGCATGTGTCTCAGCCAGGCCAGCAAACTGGGCCTGCTCAGCCTCCAGAGGCCTTTCCAAATGAACATAGACATGAGCTTCAAGACCCGTGCCTTCACCACCATCCTCATTCTTTTCTCTGTATTTACAGTGTGCTGGGCACCGTTCACTGCCTACAGCCTGGTCACTACTTTCAGCAAGGGATTCTACCACAAAGACGGCTTTTTTCAAATTAGCACATGGCTTCTGTGGTTGTGCTACCTCAAGTCGGCCCTCAACCCTCTCATTTACTACTGGCGGATCAAGAAGTTCCGCGACGCCTGCCTTGATTTGATGCCCAAGTACTTCAAGTTTCTTCCTCAGCTGCCAGGCAACACAAAGAGGCGCATACAGCCGAGCGCCGTGTACGTATGTGGAGAGCATCGCTCCGTGGTTTAAAATCCACTCTTAAACACTGTTAAAAGAAATCTTTAACCATGTACCTATCATTAGTGGGCTTGTGTGTCACCAGGTTTTACATTTGACTTAATAGGAACTCAGGCTGAAAGTAGCACTGCAACTAAAAAAAGAAGAAAAAAGAAAAACAGGGTCTTATTATTATTATTATTATTATTATTATTATTATTATTATTATTTTTAAATGAGGTTTGTAGATCTAATCCAGAATGTCCAGTACAAGTGCAACCTGCATGATTCGTATGGCTCGTAGTCCGAGAAATCACGGCACATTATGAGGTCTGGCTGTTGTTTAACTTCCAATGTTTAACCTGTCTTTCAGCGCCGAAACTTTGCTTTTTGATCTCAGAGAATTTTAAACAAAGGAAGCCAGATGTGTTAAATAATTTTTGTAATAATACAGCTGTTTTAAAATGTTGCCCAAATGTACCCCAGGATGGGAGGAATGTACTTTTCAGGGAAAATCAGATTGGAGGGCTTGGATGACTGTCCTGCTTTTAGATAACAAGTTTAACAGACAATAACATGAAACTGTTAGAAAACCATCTTGACTAGGTTAATTATTGATCAAAGCCATTTTGCTCTTGTAGGTGTTTCTGCACATGTCGATTAGAACAGTACAATTGTGTTCTAGTGAGGACATAATTGAGCCATTTTCCGTTGAAGCTACTCAGTGGTGCAGTTGTGATGTTTTCTTTTTCCGAGAATGAACTTCATTTACTACTTAACGTCTGTTACTCTCGTCTGTCTTATTTCCTGTTTGTTTTGGGCTCAAGCAGAACCTCTGTAAAATGATAAAGGCCTGTTTTCATTTTTTCTTTTTTATTGCCACTAGGAATGTCTACTTTATTGACTTATTTTAAATCAGAAATGTGCTTCAGTCCCTGGACAGAGTAGTATAATGCTACCTACACTTTTGTGCCCATCAAGTGAAAACTTTGATTGGATTTTACTCGATATTCACAGACCAGTGCTTGCAGGTTACGCTGCAAATGCTGCGGCATATACAACTATACTCTTCCGGCTTTATTCAGTAATGGAAATGAGCTCCAGCGTTCCTGTGACCCAGTCAGACAAATATCAGGAATGTATCAGGATTTGTGAGAAAACACAGGAAGTTGTAAAGCTGTTGACTTTCCTGTTTCAGAAAACTTATAGTTGGTACTGCATATTCATAGGGACAAACTAAGAGACAGCGAGGACCACTGAGGTTGCCCGCTGCAATGTGTCCTCCTCGTTCTCTAAAATCATGCTGTTCTCAGTGGGAATAATCACTAACGTGTGCTGTGTATTTGATGGGGATGTGCGGAGCGTTGCTGAATGATGCTTCATTGTGTTTCATCAAATCTTTTCTGGCCCAGTGACTTTTCCCTCGAAGCCAGCCCCCGCAGTGTTGTAATGCAGTGTTAACGGCAGTCTGCCTTGCTGCTTTGGACAGATTCTCATTAAGTAAATTTGACATGTTGAAACTAACTGGACTCTCCATGTGGAAGGCGTCCATGACGTCGTCAGACCAGAGCGCGACCTGGTGAACTTTTCATTTCTCTTGTAACCATTTGGCCATGTATAATAGGTATTTATTTAACACCCTTTCATTTGGAAAGGTGAGAGTCACTTCCTGCACCCCGAGGAGCTGCAGCCAGCGGCGGCCACGTAGACTCTGTCGTCGTGTCTGTGTCACCCTGAATCAGAAAAACTCACCCGTGTTTATGAAGATGCAGGACACGCCACCTCATCCAAGCATGAAACTGCAGTCCAAACTGTTCTGGTGACAGTCGGTGTGAGAGGTAATGACGGAGGCTGGAAAAGTAATATTGAGTAATACTTTTGACTGAGTAGTTCAGATCTCCACCTCAGCATTTTATTGATAAATAGATTTTTATCCGTTGGTTATTTAACTAGCATGCTGTTGTCCTGTAGATAAGATGTGCTGCTGGCTCACCTCACGCAGACAGCACAGTTGATGGTTCAGACACTTTATGAGCATATGTTACTGTCTTTGATCAAGTGCTTTTGGTTTTTCCTTCATGTTCAGATGGTGTGCTGCTCTGTCCTCGCCCACAGAGTCTCTGCTTGTGTTCAGATCTACTCGGCTTCAGACTCTGTTTCTGCTTGCAGATTCATTGTTCTTGGTGCAAACTTCAGTTTCAGTTCCCCTCCTTTACTTTTTATTCTTCTGCGCATGTTTGTCCAGTTTCAGCTCTCTGATTTGTCCCTTTAGCAAATCGACCTCGTCAAAAGTCCCGGCCAGTAGAAGAGCAGAAATGATGTAAATGTTGCCACTTCCTGTATGCACTCATTTTTCCACAAGGTATCTCCTCCTGACGGTTACTGTTTAACTGATTTTTGCAAATCACACAGTTTTTTTTTTTTAATTCATAGCAAAAGTCAGATCTATTATTTACACATCAGATTTTTATTAAACTAGAACTTAAATTGTTAAACTGCAGACGTCTAACAAGATAAAAACAGTTGATGCCAGGTGTGCATGTATGTGCACAGCCTGAAGTGAAGGAATTCCAGTACAAATATTATTCCAGCTCATTCCACAGAAGAAACGGTTCTCATTTCTACTAACTTCTGTGCATCTGTTAGGTCATTTATTTTTGTGGGAACCTTCTTAATCTCTGACGTGGTTAGAAAACTCCCTCTCGCCTATTTTTTGTTTTAGCATTATTTGACTCTTAAGGAGTATGTGTTGTGCTAGCATCCATTTGTGGCTTGAGACAAGCTTTCAGGTGTTTGTGGTGAAGTCCTTCAGGTCACTGAGCTGTAATAAAGACAGTTTCTGTGTGATGGCAGCGAGGAGTTGGAAGTGGCATGTAAGGGTGATTAGAAATGCTTTTGTTGAAGACGGTACTGTTTTTGCTTGAACACCAGGAAGCATGATCCCTATTTTATACAGATTAACAGAGGACTAGTAGAAACAGGTGTTAGAAGTCTCGTTCTGAATGTTTGCTTCACATTCCAACTTGTAAACTTTGAATTTATGCTTCACTGAAAATGTATTTTTATGTCAACTTCTGACCCCCCCATCCCCTTATATTTTAAGACTTGTTTTTCCCTCTTAGTGGCCTGAAGACTCATTCTTTTGTAAATAATGTCTCCCCTTGTTTGGGGTTTCCACGCTGTCAAGTGATTTACGAGAACCAGTTCACTAGTAACGGTCTGGAGGAGGTGCTGTCATTTGAAATAAGAGCTTGTAATAAGCTTGTAATAAGCTAAATAAGTGTTAATTAAAATGAACGATTTGTACAAGCAGCAGTGAATCTGAGCGCAGAAATGACAGTTTCCAGTTGTGAAGCAGGTCTGAATACAAGCAGACTTTCTGAGCAAGAAAACAGTCTGTGAAAACCAAAAAACTGCTCTTAGATTGAGGAGAGATGAATTTGTTCAGCAACCTTCTACTGAAGCAAAACATCATTTTATTTCCTTTTTTAAAAAAAAACTGGTAACAACTATACTCATTAATGTTAAGTGCAATTGAAGCTGGTTCAGCTGAAGGAGAAAGGAAGAGTTGGATGAAGGAAAGGAAACAGAAAAGGTGCCTTACAGAGAAAAATTGAATCGCCATGCCAACAAATGATACTTAGACAGCCTAATCCTGATAAACAAACAAACCAACCCTGGACTATATTTGCAGACTGACTTCTGCTCACATTCCTACACACTGTAAAATCAGTTTTTTATGTAGATGAACTTTGAATGATGTTAAAACAACAAATCTGCAGAAGCTGGTGCTGGGTGGGAGAATTACTAGCTAAGAAGCCACTCTTGTGCATAACTAATGCCTTGCTTCAGAATCAAACCCCCTCTTATATTCAAATTTTAAAACCAAATATATATAAAAACTTTCAAAATCTATGTGTTTTACTTCATGTAAAGTGAGTTTCATCTAATTTTTAATAACAGTGTTTGTGTTTGGTTGTCTTGACTAGAAATGCGCTGAGGTATTATTTTATTGTGTGCATTGAAAAGAAAAGAAAACTTAAATATGTAATTTTAGGATTTCAATGTTCATTGGTATGATAAAAAAGAGATTTAATGTCCATGCTTGCAAACAGGATCCTCAACATTGAATGGAAACGAGACAATGGCTCCAGTATTGCACAAAATTCAACTTCACATTCGTTCAACTGATGTTTTTTTTGTTTTTTTTTCATGACAACATGCTAAAATGAATTTGTACGGTGGTATAACATGGAAGATGTTTGGATTCCATGTGAATCTGTTATGTCTCACTCCATGTACAGTCCAGTCATCTGTAAATTGCCCTGAAGTTCTTCCCGTTACTGCTGTAGGTTTATCAGTTTGGTCTTCAGTGATGTAGAAGACCATCCATCCATCCATCCATCCATTTATTTTCCATACCCGCTGAATCCATCTGCAGGGTCACGGGGGTCTGCTGGAGCCAATCCCAGTTCATTACAGGTGATAGGCAGGGGTACACCTGGACAGGTCGCCAGTCCATCACAGGAACACATACATAGACAAACAACCGTTTACACACGCACACTCACACCTACAGGCAATTTAGAGTTCTCAGTCAACCTTATATACGTGTTTTTGGACTGTGGGAGAAAACCCACGCAAGCACAGGGAGAACATGCAAACTCCACACAGAAAGACTCCTGCATCTTCTCCTTAAACGTCTTTATTCAGAGCCACTGCCAACCAATAAAACTGAACCAATTCACCAGTTTTTTTTTAAACACACGATATATAATCTCACACACATACACACATATATATCTTTATGAGCCCATTGGAAAGTGGGCCAAGGCCTACAGAGGAATCTCAGTCTCCATGTTTGGTGCTCATCAAGTTTGTTGCTACTCCATCAACAGGGTAACCATACTAGAGTTCGCTGAAGCAAACATGGCCAGTTTGAACGCTCCCCTATTTTGTTTCTATAATGGAAAGTTGTTTTTTTTTTTTCACTGTTCACATTGATCTTTCAAAGTTGGACAGACTGAAGGACACAACAAAAGCAATGTGGAGAAGGTTGAAAGGTGATTGAAAATATTAAAACTATTGTTTGATCTAGAAATGGAGCCACCTTTCCAAAGGCGCCTTGGTTTTCTTGATTTGGGTGTCAGCGTTCACACGTGTTCAACTGAACCGCACAGACAGGGTAACCACGCCAGAGTTCGCTTTAAGCCCAAGGTTTAGGCTGTCCAGGAAAAGCCAAAACACAGCCAGCTGTTTTGTCCCACTCTCAACTTGTGACCAAACACGTTTGATCTGCTATTACTGCCTGCTGTTAAGACATCATTTCATTAGTTCAATTTGGGATTCATATCAGACCCAATTTTTTTTTTCTTTTTTTACCAAAGTTTTTATCCAACACAAGAGGCCATATTCATGCCAAAATTCAATCTTAATTGGGCCAGTTGTGCCTGAAATCAGGAATAGCGTTGAAACGAATGCATTTTTAATGCCAGTCTTCGATACTTTAAATGTGAAACTCAAATGACTTTTACCTGAAGACTGGAACAAACCAGCTCTGATGTTATCACTGTAGCAACTACTCTTGATACCGATCTGCCATGAGGCACAAAAGTCTTCTATGAAGACACAGAACTATCATTTAATGCTAGAAAAACCTTTAGGAGAAGGAATTTTCTGAAGGAAACCATACATTTAAATGAAATGCTTTACAATTCCTGAAATGCACTGAGTGACGGATACTGTGTGAGAATATCATGGATGTGTTTTTTTTTTTGTTGTTTTTTTTTTTTGGGCTGGGTTTCACTTGACTTCATCTCTTTTCTTTGATTCCAGTTTTCTTGAAAAAGATTGTGTTTCTCTGTGTAGATTCTTTTCAGAAGCATGTAAATTACCAGCTGATGTGGTTAGGTTATGGTGAGAAATTTGACACTAAGCATTTTAAGTGTGTATTTGTATTTAAATGTTTTAATTGTGCCTATTAGTCTATTTGCCAGTCAGAATGCTGCTACATCTGGTGAAAATGTGCAATTTCAGTGTACTGTACTGTTGAATATAATAAAGAATTAGACATTTCTTACATTGGTAAACTGTCTCTGGTGGGGTTTTTGCTTGTGTGAGTGTTTGTGGTTTGAGTCATGATAAAGTACCTTTGAAATCTCTCTTTTTTTTTACCCTTTTTTTTCCACAATAAATGTTTTTCTTCTGAGTGCCAAATGTTGGTGTCTGTTGTCTTGCTGAACCCAGCTTCAAATGTCAGGTTTTTGTTTTTTAAAACTGTTTTATTTTCTACAAGGTTTCTGGTTAAAAAGTGCGGTGGCCTTCAGAGTTCAGAACACGACGGCAAGAAACAAAACCCAACCCATTCCCTGACAACACTAGTGCAGCTTTAGAAAATCGGAGAAGAGGCAGCAGCTGCAAATACAGGGAAGCGGTGGACATGGTAGTCGTTCCCATAGCTACTTGTAAGCATGGAAAGTTAGAGGAGCAGACTATGAAAATGAAAATACAAGTTTATGGTCTCTTTACACCAGAAAACAGCTGAGCCTTGTTAACTGTGCTAATATTCTTAACTGCATGGAAAACCCCCCAAAACGATCTACTTTTCCATTCTGTGAGAATATTAGTACCTATGTTGAGTTAAGGACATTTTTTTTTCCTTTGGTTGTTTGGTTAGGATTTTTTTTTCTTTAATGTCAGAAAAATGTGAGATTTTTGAATTTATAATTTGATTTCAAAGTCATTGCTTTGTCTGCATTAACTTGCTTCTGGTCTTGAATAACTTGGGAAAATTCCGCATGATGAAAATGAGCTAACAGTATATCAGGAAAAGAATTGTGAGCTTTCGTAAGACTTGTCCATCCATGGGTGTAGTCCCCAGATGCCTAATGCACATCACACTTCACGCAGAGATGAAGGAGCTATGGTGTGGAATGTGAAACGATGAAAGATGTTGGAAAGGAGAAGTTGATCAATGTTCTTTCTGTACAAACACGAGTTGTTTGGCCAGACAGCAAGAGAAGGCCCGTGCTCCAAAACCACCACAAAAGGCCAGATTACAGTTTGAAGCTGCACCTAAAGATGATGATCTTCGTTTTGGAGATGTGCCCTGTGGTCTGATGAAACTAGAATTAAACAGTTGGGACATAATAACTGTTATGTTTAGAGAAAGGAGGAGGTCTCTTGGGTTCTAAGAACACCGCCTACTGTGAAGTCTTAGGGTACATTGTGTGATGCTTTTCCTCCACAAGGGACTGATATACGTCACAAAATGCACGGCATCATTCAGATGGAAGATTATGTGAATATACTGAAGTCATCAGCCGACAAGTTCAAGTGGCTGAAATTTTTCTTTTTCTTCTTCTGAAATTTGATTTGTACTGAAAAAGCATGTGTGAGCTTTAAGACCCACAAACCTGCCTCAGCTCCACCAGGAGCGATGTCCCAGCAGGAATGTGCCAAAATGTAATAGTCGGAGGTGCTTGTTGAGAGCTGGCCAAAATGTTTGTGCCAAGTTGAGTAGGTTAAAAGGTCATTCTGTTTTTTACACAAATGGCTGCAAAAAGCATCCACTTATCAATCAAAATGATCTGCAGCCTTGTTAGGACTCCCAAAATGACCGCCAAGTTCAGAAAGTTGCTTAATTCAAACTGAATGGTTAGGGTCTGAAGGGTTTTGCAACTCATTAACCTATCTGCAGTTTTTCTGGGATTTTAGGCGGATTTTTTCTGCCCTATTGATGTGATAGAGGACTGAAACTGACGTAGGCTACTCAGGGTCCTTCCAGATCAGAACACGCCTGGTCCCATCCATCCACCTGCTTCATTCATCACACTACACTCACCTCCCACTTTATTAGGTATGTCAGGGGTGCCTAATAAAGTGGCCGGTGCACAGAATAAATTTACATTACCTAAACCAGTTAAGTTAGTCGGCAGTCCCTGAATTTGTCCTACGTTGTTTTTGTGTTTGGACAAGAAAGAGAACGTGAACACAATACAATGCTCTCTGTGGCCTTGATGATATGGAGGAAATCAAAGAATGCTCATTGCAACATAGGAGACTATAGAAATGACTTGGACTAGCAAAACTTGACTTTTGACCATTTCTGGAGTTTAAATTGCAGGTTAGAGCTCTGGCACTTCCACAAACGGGATCTGGTTAAACTAATCGCTGATGGTTTCGTCACAGCTCTGTGGAGAAAAATTAGCACCAAAATTGTCACAACAATGTACAAATTTGCAATTTTTATACCTAGAAAACTCCCACACCTCTAAGACTGAGGGTAAAAAATGTGAATGTTAAATATTACTATTTTCATAGACTAATAATTGTATTTGTAAAGTTGTTTAAATTGCTTGCTATGTGTGTACAGGAGAACATATTTGTACCTTGATTTAGGTAAAAATTGTTGCATGAATTTTTAAAATGTGAAAAATATTTTTGTGATTGTCGTAATGTTAAATTTCAGACACCAAACAGTAAAAAAATTGCCTTGAAATATTTTCTCCCTAGTTCATATCCGTTACAGAAATGGAAACGTGTACCTAAAAGCCAGGATAAACGCCGCAGGACTCTGAAGCTGAGGGCTGACAGGAACTCAGCCCTCGTTCAGTTCAAAACACCTGTGCTTTGGATGCTTTAATGGTCACATGGTTTCTGTGGAAAAGACTCAATTTGTCGTTGCAGCCTGCAAACACATCATTCTCCGTGTCTGCATTTTCATTTTTAATCTCTTCCTCTACTTTCACACGCCTTTTCAGACTTATCGCATGCCTGTCTATTATCACATTTCTTTCTTATTTCTCCCACAATATATAGATAGCAGTAAGCCTGTTACCACAGCAAACGTGTGAGGCATCACATTTGGGAGCCAAGTGTTTGTGTGATTCCTCTGAACGAGCTCTGCGTTAATTAGTCTTCTCCCAGAGCATCACTTGCATCTCCCCTTTCCACTCAGGGACTTCACTTCCTGTCATCATCGACGCTGAGAGGGTGTGAGGCTGTGACATATGCCTGCTGTGTATTTGTGTAGTATTCTTCATCATGATGACATTCCTCCCGGCTTGTTTGGACTTGGACCAGGTCTGCCAGTCAGGAGCTTCATAAATGTGTCAATCAGAGTACTTTGTTCATCCCTTGCAGGAAATTCTTGTGCTGCAGTGCTCCGATTTACAAATACAAAATGAAATATTGGATATATATGAAAATTAAAATGAAAATCTAGAAAAATTAAAAAAAAAAATAGATCAGCTAAAGGAGTGATAATATAAAAATGAGATAAAATACAGATAATGTATAAAGTGATACTTGGAGAAGTGACATTTACATGATATTTATTGATAGTAAATTATGTATGGGACATTAATGCAGCATGCTGCACATTGCAGCTGAAAACAGGAATGCTGGGAAGCTGAATTAGCCGCCTGACAACCAGCCTGGAGTCTGTTTACTGTCTCCCAGTCATTTTTATTGTTCAGGAAGCATGTGCTCTGAACACGACTCATAATATAAATCATTGAATAATTGTGCTCCATCTTCCCAAAGATTGATTTCCGAGCGGGGGATTTTGGACACCAGACCTCCAGAGCTTTAAAAAGTCGGATGCTGACTTGTGTAGCTGTGTGGCCCGGTGGAATAATTGATCTTTTAGAGTGGTGTAATAGCTGATATTGTGTTTTTGTGTTTCACGTTTGTAACTTAATTTGGGTTATTTGAGCACTAGAATATCAGAAGAGTCATTGTTATGAAAAAGGGCCTCAGCTTCTCCTCAGGGCTTCATTTGACGGTTGACTCAACCCTGCAGAGATGACTCACTCCTGTTGGACCAACCAGAACCAGGTACTGGTGCTAAAACCATTTCAGAGCTGGTTCAAGTTTGCAACATTTTAAAAGCTGGTTTTCAGAGCTTCTCTGTATACACAGTCATTACAGAGCCACGTCTTTATGTCATCACATCTCTTCAGCGTGCTTGAACCGCTGAAACTTTGCAGAGGACCTCGATGCTCAAAGGGCATGTCACAGTGTCGACCTTGTCTTCCCTCAAATCCAATCGCTTCAAATTGCCACTTTGTGCTTCCAAAGTTTGTTGTAAACAGAAGTTAGTGTTTGTGAATGCTTTTATGTGGACTGTCATTTTCAAATGCTGACTGATATTTATCAACAATGTTAGGACTGGGTTTGTTCCCAGGGTTTTGAGTGGGATCCATAAACACCAGAGGGAGATGCTAAAACACCCAACAATACTGACGAAAGAAGATGCACTTTAAATTGCTGTGGATACTGCTTCATGCAGCACATTGGACAGCATTCATAAACACTGCATGCTGATTTTAAAACAGTAGGAGGTCTTCTTCCACTGCTGAAAACAATTCGCTTACATGTCGAGCTGATTTGAATCAATCAGACTAGAGACTACAGGGGACTTTAGGTGTAGCAGCCAAAACGTCTCATACTAACTAGTGTCTGCTGTCAAATATGTTTTGCATAGATTCTGATGCACCACACACGTTATATACAGGAGTTTGATGACTCCCTGCTCTTAGAATAAAATTGGGCATCCACTGCCACATGGTTTCCATCTCATTTATATAAAAAAACAAAAAACCTGTTTACTATGTAGATGACATCACCGGTCTGTCGTCATTGAGTTAAACCAGACTCTCTACAAGGATAGACTGATGTGACAGACTCCCCATGACTTTTAAGTATAGTTAATAAACTCCAATGAATGGAGCTAGACATACCTGCAAAGCAAATCTAAATTTATTTTGTAGGTACATCTGGATTTCTAGGCTATGTAAATTGTAGAATTTAAAGTTTATATAGACTTGCTGCTAGTATCCTGCCATTTTTTTGTAATCTCTGCTTTATTGTCATATGCATCTGCAGCATATTACCATGTTTTTTTAATCAAAAACAATTCCTTTCAAAATAAGATCAAACTTCCTTATTTTCACCCTTACATACCCCTGAACCGTCCTGCAAAACTGCTCTTAATCTGACTGAGTTGAACTGAATTGAGTTTATTAATTAGAATGCATACAACTGGACTTGAAGTATCCAATGTCAAGTTTACTTAGATACATTTTGGTATGAACACCCATTTATAGAAACAAATATGAACAGAATTTAAGTTGTGATATTCTGCTCAGTTTCAGCAATCTAATTTTAATCACAAGAACCTCTTCACGAGGAGAGGATGTTCTTGAAAACACGCAAATCTGACTTTCTGTTTTCTGATTTGTTAAATTCCTGGAGACTTCTGATAGTCAAAGCTAATGGCTCATAAATGTGAAGAATTCCTGCTACTGGTCAAGCAGACACATTTATTTAACATATCAACAAATTATCTGTGTGTTTTTATCATTTAAGCATGTCAACAGCTGAAATCCTTCCACACACATTTAGCCTGAATATGATTCTGAACACGGACAGTGGACGGTGGTGTGGACAGGTGTAGATGTGGGAAAGACAGCAAAATGCTGACTGAGTCAGAAAATGTGTGCAAACCAAGAAATAGAAAAGCTAACGATCATTTACCGGAGTTCTTCTGGCTCCATAGCTGACAGTAACCAGGCTGCTGTGATGTGATCATGATTAATATTGATGATACTGAACTGAGCGGTTCTCGATGGGATGAGACGCAGCATAAAAGTGCGAGACTGCAATTATGGTCCCTGTCATCACAATGTTTGCAAGAAAATGCGCAGCAGACGCCAACACCAAACAAAGTTGACGTACCACTTCCAGGTGAGACCCACAAGCTTCGCAGCTTCAGCCAGATTTAGTCCACTGACGTCCCTCTGTAAGTGTTGTGAGCAAATACGTACATTTGCTCCTTTGCTGCTCGGTAAAAATAAACTAAATAACTCACAAAGTTTTTCCTCACAACCAAAAACACATTTCTTGTGAGAGATCTTAGGAAGACAAATGAAATACTCAGTAAGAAGTCTAAATAGATCTACTAGAGGGGAAACACACAACCTTGCCTGTTCAACAAATGTTTACTTTGTTTTTTCAGCCTGCAGTCAAACCCCTGTTGATATTTTATCACTGGATGAGTCAGAAATCATGAAAATATGATCACATGGCTTCAAGAAACAATCACAGACTTTTGGAGTTATGCTGGGTGGAACGTTGCTGTGAGAACAAGCAGAGATTAAAACGAGATAGATTCTTTATTGTCGTTGTATCGAGGAACATTTTACAACGAAATTTGGTGCTCAGGAAGTTAAGTACGCTTTCAAAGGTAAAAAATAAATTAAAAACTTACACGATCATACAGACATAAAGCATATTGCACCCATCCCTTGGTCAAGTTAAAATGAAAAACTTGCCATATATGTAAACCTTACACTACAAGTCACTTGCACCACTGAAATCAGGTGCACGTGGTTGATTTAGCAGCATTTAACATGGTGATAGCCGAAGGTTAGAAACGATTTCTTAGTCTGTTTGTTTCAGTCTTAATGGATCTAAAACATCTGCCTGAAACAATTAAATGGCTAAAAACAAGCAGAAAATGGACACCAAGACTTCAGTGTATATATGTGTAGCTTGTATTATGATGCTCTTAATTTCCAAACACCTGCTCATTTCTAGTTTACTTGGAGAGGAACAAAGGCAAATGATCACTTTTCTGTCAATCAAACTGAATCTGACTGTTCCTGTGTGACTCTGATAAATGACCCCAGAGCGGATCAAGGTTCTTAAATCACTGAAAAATGCCTTTATGAAATTTGTCAACAGCAGCATGCCCTTCAACAAACGACATCCTTGAGCAAAAAATTCATTTCACAGTGTTCACGGCTCTGCTCACCACACTGAGCTCGACTCCTGAAAACAGCATTGTTCAGCTTGAAGATTTACTCAGAAAACTGTTGAATAACCTCCACCTCCAGATAGTTCTTCAGCATTATTGTGACCAACTAAAACTCTCACCACTTTTAAGTCAAATCAGTGTTGAACCGCTGAGGCAGCGAATGAAACAGATTTAACAGAGAGGCCAACTGTCTCTGTGAATTATAGTCCTTGACCAAAGTGGAAACAGATCTGAGATTTTGTTTACAATTTTTTTGCCTTTTGGCTGCTTCCTTCAGGCGTCACCACAGTGAAACATCTGTCACCATCTAAGCCTATCCTTTGAATCCTCTTCTCTCATACCAACTAGCTTTCACTACCTCCATGCACCTCCTTTTTGATCTTTCTCGAGACCTCCTGCCTAGCAGTTCCCACCTTAACATCCTTTTCCCAATAAATTCACTTTCCCTCCTCTGTACATGTCCAAACCATCTCAGACTGGCCTCTCTGACTTTATCTCCAAAACATCTAACATGTGCCGTCCCTCTGAGGTGCTCGTTCCTGATCCGATCCATCCTTGTCACTCCCAAAGAGAACCTCAACATTTTCATTTCTGCTACCTCCAGCTCTGCCTCCTGTCTCTTCCTCAGGTAGTTGGAGGGGTTTGGTGAGAAGCAGAGGACCGACATAGCTGCTGGCAGATGCAGACGTCTCATTGAGCTACAGAGAAGACTGAAGGCAGAGACTGCTGCTAAAGAATATGGAACAAAACATTAAGTTGAAAGTAGAATCACTTTTAACCATGCCATTTTAGTTTGTTTCAATCTGTAAACTATTCAGTTGAATCAAAAACAAAAACCAGACATGTTAGTATGAATCATGGAATGAATAATGAGAGATGATTAACATTTGTCACTTTTAAGTTGTTCCAGGGATGGTTGTGGGTTCTATATTTTCATGACTTCTACCACATCTCACAAAATAAGGAAAAAGATGAGACAGTGAGTACAAAGTACGTTATCTGGCCAACTAAGTGCAGAAAGTTGCGGATCACTGAAAATGTGTCTTTTACTTTTTTTTTTGAAAAAAGACAATTCTAATGTTAAAGCTGAGCACCCTCCCTGTGGATTTAAAATGTTTGGTACAAATATAGAAATACCGAAGTCTAATATGACTCCTGCTGGCAGCTGCCTGCTCATGTTCTGTAGCTTGTGTAATGAAATGATGACATCCTGGACTTCATTTGAAACATAATTCACTTCAAAGCTGCTCACCTTCAATGTCATCCCAAAACACATGAAAGAGGAGTTAATCTGTGTGAACTGTTGCACATGAAAGCCAAGCAAATGAGGCCACTGGCTGCTTGTACCATCGTGTGAAGAAAACAGGCTGCCCAGAAAAGGGCAGCACCTTGTTATTCTGATCCGCTTCCAGACAGGTGACCTGGCTGACCTGCCGCCGCTGGCTCAGGTATGGACCTGGGTGACCTGAGGCTGGCTCAGGTATGGACCTGGGTGACCTGCTGCTGGCTCAGGTATGGACCTGGGTGACCTGCTGCTGGCTCAGGTATGGACCTGGGTGACCTGATGCTGGCTCAGGTATGGACCTGGGTGACCTGCCGCTGCTGGCTCAGGTATGGACCTGGGTGACCTGCTGCTGGCTCAGGTATGGACCTGGGTGACCTGCTGCTGCTGGCTCAGGTATGGACCTGGGTGACCTGCTGCTGCTGGCTCAGGTATGGACCTGGGTGACCTGATGCTGGCTCAGGTATGGACCTGGGTGACCTGCTGCTGCTGG
>JAOWBL010000017.1:11801429-11826812 GCA_028564865.1 Zenarchopterus dispar | reverse complement strand
CACACACACACACACACACACACACACACACACACACACACACACACACACACACACACACACACACACACACTGGCCCGAAAATGGAGACTCAAACTGAAGTGTTCCCCCAGTGGAGGTCTACAGCCAGACTGTGCTGATGGCCTGTTTTTTTTTTATTATTATGAATTTTTTTACTTGAGTTTTCACCCTTTAATGATGCCTTTCTAGTCCATTGTTACATTTTAGTCATCTGTATTATAGATGTGAATTAAAAAGAACTTGGAAGGTATAAATGTGTCGTCTATGTCAGCTTTGATGACTTGGATTTGGGGCATTGCTTCAGGTGATATTAGCAAACCAAATCCACTGTAATTCTTAATGTGTGCAGACTTAATCGTGGGAAGTAGAGTGTGTACATCTTGAATAGATTAGGTTGTATAGTGATCATCAGAGGAGACTTCTGAAGTTCCACGTAAGCCACAACTTTAATCATTTCACAATCAGATTTTCAAAATGCAGCACTTGTCACAGTGGTGAAAGTGTCTGGTTTAGGGTTTAGGGTTTTGGTTCATGTGCTTTTCCTGTTTTACTTTGAAGTTCTGACTGTCCTCTCGTCTCATATCACTTGTCCTTCCTCGTGTCACGTGTTTGTCTTCCCTGAGTCCTGATTGTGTCCACCTGTTTTCCATTCCCCTCCTGGTGTATTTATAGTCTGCGTCTCCCTTTGTCTAGTGCCGAAGTGTCTGCGTTAGTAATTCACGGAAGCCGTATTCTTGCCATAGCCTTTGTCTGATCCATGTTTTTGTCCAAGTTTTTTGTACGTTTCTTCTTTGAGTTTAGTTTTGAGGTTCTTAGCCTTTTCGTCCTATGGGATTGATTTCTGTTCTTTTGTTTTGGTTATTAGAGTTATTTCATCCTGCGGGATTGTTTTTTGTTGGACATTAAATTATATATCTGGATTTTACCTGCAGTTGAGTCCTCAGCTTATTCTGGGCCTGACAGCACTGTTTGAATGGTAAAGACAAAAGAACAACAAAGCGTGACAAAAGAGTAGTATCTGAGCAAACTTTGAAAAAGTTTTAGCTATGAAAAACCTCAAACTCCCTGAAAATGCCTATGGTGCCCCCCCCCCCAACACACACACACACAAGGAAAAAAAAAGAGGCATTTATAACCTTTGGAATTAATGGATTTTCATTAATTTGCAATTACTTGTGATCTGATCTTCATCCAAGTCACAATCATAGAAAAACTATTTGATTGAGCTAATAAGCAACAATTACAATGCTGTGTCTTTATTGAACACATTAAACATTTACAGTGCTGGAAAAAAAGAATTTGAAATTCTGTGGGCATACCGGGTTGATGTATCTCTCTTCTCAGAGAAGTCGTCCCACGCTGGCTGTGTGGACCATGTCCCCTCCGCTGCTGTGTCCTTGGTAGCTATCACAAATGGATAACAGTCAATATCAGCAGAGATAGAAAAATCTATCAGTATTGGGGAAATGGTGCCCAGAGCTCAAAGGATCTTTAAACCTCCTGAATGCGTTCTGCCTTTGAAATCCATCATTAAAATTCACAAGATTTTCCAGGGTTGAAAAATGCTGACTTGTTACAGTCCTCCTCTGACTCATTGAAAGCAATCATGTTTTTTTTCCCCTGTTGGTTGAAAATGAGAATAAATCCCTCATGTGAAAGCCAGCAGGCTGGTATGGGTTTTATCTGGTACAAACTGATGCTGTTGGACTTTTACTACAAACTCTCATGCACTGTAAAATCTCTGTCATGTATTTGTTCTACTCAAGTAACTGCTGTACTTTACTGGATTCTCAGGGGCACTAATCTAAAGTGCCATATCAAAAAAGAAAAAAAAAAAATTCCTAAGGAAGTCAGTAACTTAAAAGTGATCTCATTTATGATTATCCAGCTGGGGGTAACATGATGGCATGGCGATTAGATCGTTCAGCAGGAGTCTTTCTGTGTGGAGTATCTCTCTGTGCTTGCCTGGGTTTTCTGCAGGTACTGTAGCCTCCTCCCTCCATCCAGAAATTTGTATGTCAGGTTAACAGGTGATTCTGATTTGCCTATATGAGTGTGTGTGTAGTTATTTTGTTTCATATGTGGTCTGTGATGGACTGGGAGCCCATCCAGGTTCTCTTTGGCCTGAAGAGAGCTGGAATAGGCTCCTGAGACCCTGACAAGCATAATTGTGATCGATGTTGAACTCCCACTCTTAAAAATATTCCATTGCAGTTACGCTAATCCTAAAATACAAATGGCAACAAGAATAAATTGCCATCTTGTCTTTTATCCCACTGGATGAGATGAATGAGCAACATAAAAACAATAACTCAAACATGCTCTCTTCAATTCAGCGTAAATTTATTGTCTGCCAGCTCTAATGTATTTTATTTTGTAAATTCACAGGCTTTCATTTGGTTGTTTATTGGTTAGCTAGAAATGCTTAGTAAGGTAGCAACTATGCAGTTATGGGAGTTGTTTACTGTCATCAAGTGCATATTATTCCCAGTTGAGAGCTGGCTTCATGGTGTTCATACTAAGATATTCCACTGCTATCAAAACTTTCTTTACGCTCATTAAGTCCCCGCTTGCATCCAAATCTTCCGTTCTTCACCTCAACCTTAATAAGCACAGAGGTTGTACTGCCTCCGGGAATGTTTGAAAAGGTTGTTTCAGAGTAAATCAAAAGTATAAAATCCAGACATGACACCAACGTCATTTCTTCCCTGTGGACTTTCAGTTCATCTCACGTATAACAGTTAGTTGATGAATGTCAGGGGCTTTCATAAGCTTTCATTTATTGGATATATATGCTTGAAAATGCCTTACAATGGTTTATGTCTTGGTCTCACACAGCCATTCCTTGCCAACAGTATATTCCCTCATTACTCCTTGGAATAGGTATTTTAAGGACTGGCACCATGTTAGTTATCTACATCAGTGTTTCTCAACCCCAGTCCTCAACTACCCCTGCTCTGCATGTTTTAGATGTTTGCCTGCTTTAACACAATCCTGATAGACATGGCTGTGTCATTAACAGGTTAAAGTTAAGCTGTCCCTAACTCTCAATATAGATGTTCCCTGTAGGTAGTAATGAGGCTGGAGCCAAAACACCAAATAATAAACATTTGGTGCAATAATAATCATCATAACACTTGGGTTCTTCATTGCACAAGTTGACTGAACTACCACCATTAAGCTTCCATGAAAAACTGTTTATACCAGGGTGCTATAGAGAAGAGCTGATAGTTGAACCTTGTTGATAGTTAAGTTGATGCATTTGGACTCAAATGCAAGACTCAACGCAGCAAAAATAACAAAATAAGTGACCAAATCCAAAGGGGAAAACAGAGCACAAATCAAAAAATAAATTTAAAAAATGGACAAAATCAACAAAAATGTAGACTGGAATGTGGTACATGAAGGTAAGTGACAGAATGGTGGAAGTGTTGAGAGAGGAAAGCTTAAACTTAACACAGGTGCAACCCATGAAGGTAGATAATTAGCAAAAGCTGTGGACATGCAAAGGAAGGAAAGGAGAGTGAGGTCAGTAGCTAAAACCTGTGCTGGGATATTACAATTTGGTCTTTGCACAAGTGGAGTGAGAACATGGTTCACATTACGAGCAGTAGGCCAGGTGCATTTCAGAAGGATGCCAGACTCCAGCAAGCCTGGCATTTATTAGAGTTTCTGGTCATAAACTTTATGGACAGAATTTCTAGGCGCTGCAAGGGGATGCTGGGTTTCCAATTCTAGTTTAGTTTAAGACGGGCTACATTATTGCTTTTTGCAATTACTGTGTTCCTGCTGTCTTCTATGAACAGAGACCTCCAACACTCTCAGGATTTTGTAGCCAAGAATCAAGCAGCTGGGATTAGCATCAGCCACTTCATGTCTGACGCCACGATCTCCAATAAAGGGTGGATTTACCCCTATGGGTTGAGAAAGCGTTGCTGCCTCCAGTAGAGGAATCTCAGGTCCTGTTCAGAGACTTGAGCAAAAGGACAGAATTCTTGATTGATGACCAATAGATATGATCTGAACATGAATTATGGTTGTGAACAGTGGGTAGAGAGTGAGAAAATGAGATTTCAAATTGTCAAAAGGTTAGGGTCAGGCTGAGGAGCTATGTCATCCTGTTACCTGAGTAGAATCACTTCTCCTCCCCATCAAAGTGAGCCACTCGATTTGGTCTGAACATCTGGTGAGGTTGCCTGCTGGACGGCTTCCAGGGGAGACATGTTGGATACCTCCCATTGGAAGGGTGCCTCAGGGAATGCCCAGGATGTGCTACTGAGCTTATGTTTTTCAGTTGACTAGGGAATGCCTCTGTGTTCCCAAAGTAGTGGTGCCCTAGAAGAGAGAAGTCTGCCTGATCTCTGCTCCAGCTGTTGTTGCCACCCAAAGAAAAGGTAGAAGATGGATGGATCAAATGCATGCCACAGCCATGGGGGAAGTGCAATTCCTGCACTTTCACAGGAAAATAATTTCACCCCTTCTGCCTTTTCCTGAGGTCATCATTGGTGAAATGCAAAGTCTTGATTGTCTACCCTTCTGATATTTACCCTTCTGACATCTTTCATGTCATTTGTACATCAAGTAGCAGAAAAGAGTGTTTCTTGTTGGTCTTTGTTGTTTGTGTAGCTGTTGCACTGTTTATTGCTGCAAAAGAATAACTCTTAATATACAGCTGTTGAGCAGTTTCTTGCATTTTGAATGTAAGGTTAAAGAGCCACCCAGCACATTGAAAACTGACAGAGAACTCATTCATCCATCCATTTTCTATACCCACTTAATCCTATACAGGGTAGCGGGGTCTGCTTGAGCTTACCCTTGCTTTTTACAGATAAAAGGCAGGGGTACAGCAGGGACAGGTCACCAGTCCATCGCAGGGCCATATCAAAGGATGAAGAGAATTCTTCACGAAATATCAGCCTGCGAAGGAATGGAAATGAGAACGGTGTTGCTCATTCAGGGACGATATTGATTTAAATTTTAAAAGTTAAAGAGATTGGGGTAGTTGGTTTTACCAAATCATAACATTCGCTGTGATGTCTGGGTCTGGCTCTACAAACAAAGACACTATTTTACTGTGAAACAAACTGTTGAACTCCTTGTCAAAGAGAATCAATCACGATGAGTGTGTGTTCTTGTCAACCTCTGTTTGTGGGGAGCGAGTGTCTGGTTCAATGTCCTCTCACCATTATCGACCAGCAGCAGGGTGTCTTTATCTCCTGCCATGCACCCAGCTCTCAGCTCTGGCAGGCTGTCGGGCAGCTCAGTCGCTCTGGCACAGCATCACAGCCTCACTCTTGGAAAGAGCCCCACCATCCTGACACTCCTGGGTTGCACTGAACTTTTGACCCCCTCTGTCTTGGAGACAAGTGTCACCGCTCTGTAATCCCCTAATCCTTTTCCACTTAGAATTTATCAGAATAAAAATATCATGGTGCTGTGAAACAGGTACAGCCTTGATCCCACTTCTGCTGGGGGAGAAAAAGCCAATTTTCTTTTTTTCAACAAGAATGACTGAATTTCAGATTATGCTGGTGAGAAATCGAGTAGGCTTTCTGCTCGCCATCTCCACTTACCATCTGTTGTATCTTCGTCATGTTGCCTGTGTGTAAAGTAAGCCTGTTTCAGCATGTCAGGCTACGAGAACAGGCTGAGCTGAATGCAGCTGAGCGAGTGACCGACTAATCCCCTTAACACATGGGCTGGTTGCCGGCTCCAGCTCTAATTGATTCCTGAAATGATGAGCTGAATCTGTGAGGGAAATGAAACATTTGAGATTCCTGTATGTGTTCAGTTTACCATCAGCTGCAGCAGCAACCCAATCCATAATAAGACTGCTGTCACTGAGAAAAAAAAACAAAAAAAACAACTTCTGACTTTCAGAGCAAGAAAATGTTTGACAAACTCGCTGATTCCCTCCCCCTTGCTCTTACTCCCATCACATGTTTAAAGAATCCCTTTCAGAGGGTTGGGGAGGCAGAAAAATAAATTACAATGGTTTCCCTAAGGATTACCGATATCCTTCGTGCTAAACTTCTTTCCTCCCCACCTCCTCCTATTCTTTTGCACCCACACATCCCTCCTGGATACTCTGTTAGAATTTCTCTCCCAAACATCTCAATTTGTAAACATCTGACATCGTTTCCATCTCATGCTGTGACATTCTTGCAACAGATGCAGCCAGATGCTGCAAATGAAAGGAGCACAACACATCAAATGCTAGCCTTGGTTGTTTAGCTCTTGCAACTGGAAATTCATTCATCACTCTGAGACAGATGAAGGTTCTCATGTTTTTATCCCTTTTAATTTTTGGCATTAATAAGCTGTTGAGTAGTTTTCTTTTTGGTGATGGGATTTATCAGCTGCATGAAAACATCTACCATCTTACCAAATATTTAGAGTTGTACTTCCTTATTCTTTACCATACAGTTTAAAAATGACAGAATCCATCTTTTTGTGTAATAAATTATTATTTTTTTTAAAATGACACCTTTAGAAAAAAAGGGGTAACTCGTTTTTAAAATGAAGAAACTTTCTAGAAATCATTTAGGAATGCTCTTATCCTTCAAGCCCCCGAGTAGGTGGGCCAGTGTTTGTTTGATCAGCAGCTGAGTTAGCAGGGACTTGAAGGTTAAAGTTCTGATTTACGATATAACCACAACTGGCGATCTTTGAGACTTAAGAAAATTTGAAGCAATAGTAACCCTTGGTTGAATGACTAACAATGTCCAACACCGGTGAAATTTTCTAAAAACACTGAAATTTCAAAATCATCAGCTGATTTGTTTTTCTTTAAATTTAAACTTGTAAATCAGAAAATATTAGCCATAGAGCCTTTAATTATCATTGGCCCGTAATTTTGAAAGAGTTTGACCAATCATGATTTTCGTTGACAACTCTTCATCAATTCTGTTCGGAGGTGATGAACAACAAATTTTGTGACAATTTGAGGAAACATCTTTAAGGTCTTTATTTCCAGGTTATCAAACTGTAATAGTCAGAAGTAATGAAGAACTAGAAACGTCATTATAAAGGCTCTTTTGATCAAATGTATAGATTCAGAGGAAATAAAAAGAATCCCCTATAACTCCCATGACATGCGCAAAACACTGAATTTTCTAATGAAAGCACTGCCTACTGGCTACTTGGTCTCAGATTTGGCACACTCTTTAGGAATGAACATGCAAGGTATCACAAACACTTGTCTTTCACATTTGTCAGAACTGGCATTTGAAATTTGAAAGTCGGTCAACTGTCACTTTAGGTTTGACCAACAGCTGAGGTTTTGTGTAACCACACCAAAAATCAAAATCATCATTGTAACAAACAGTCCATTTGTCATCTTGGCTCCAACCTCATCATTCCCCAAAGAGCTTCTGGGAAAGACGTACTACAACTTGACTCCCCTGTTCTGATCCTTAGGGTTGGAGGCTGCGGGTGGATGCTGCTGGAGTTGTATGACTTGTCAGCAGCAGCAGCGAGCTTGGCAGTTGTGCAACAGTTGACAATTTCTCTTTAAAGAGATGACAGAACCAGAAGATACATTTGGAATAAACCATACAGACAGGTGTATGTAAATCCCCCCAAAATATTTATTTCATATTCTGCTAAATGGAAATTTGGAGCTGCCTCATTTTTGTTTATAACGGCAAAAACCTATGTAATAGTGGTTAAAGGTGGGAATGTGTGGATTTAATTTGAGAGCTTGAAAGAAATGAGAAAAAATGTTTTTGTTCTACCGCATTTGGTTCTTGTGATAGGAGCTAAAATGTAAATCTCTCATTATAGCATCATCTAGAGGCCTGCCAGATTAATTATATGTGTCAGATGTCTTCAGGGGGTCCTGAGTCCACACTTGTTGGTGGTTTGGTGTCTGTAGTTTTTGCTGTTCAGGCACTCGCTGGCAGAGAAAGGGAGAGGACTAATCCTTACAAAACAAAAGGGTTCCAGCAGCTTTGCTGCCTAGACTCCTAACAAGTGTAATACAGTCAAATTGAATACAATTATATTTCAGTTCTATACCAAATAAATCAAATTAATAATAATCCAATTAATTCCAGTTCATTTCAGACCATAATTTCATTCACATAATGCTAGTTTCCAAAAACAGCTTGAGTTTCTTGGGTGTAGTTCAATCCCCTGTGCTCATCAAGCATGGTGTGATGGGTAACAGAGGGGGTGTTGTTTGCTAAACAATAAGTAAGGATGATATCATGACAAAATGTGGATCTAATGACAGCTTTGAAAGCTCAGCCTGCAGAGCAACACTTGCAAAAATAACAAAAACACCTGTCTGGATCTCGATATATTTTAAAGCCTAATTACCATCTAAAAAATGTAGTATGTGGCAATGTGATTGATCTTCTAGGCAGATCAATAAAAGCACTTGTAGAGTAAACAATAGATACATCTACAATAGATATGTTATTTTAACAGCTTCTCTAACCATATTATACATTAATCCTGTAATCCTTGAACTAGTTTCCAACTGGCTTCCTAACTGATTTGACATGACTCTTGAACTCAGGTTTGAGTTTGTTCTGACACTCAGATTTCTGGATTAGTAGCTCTTTAATGCCTGACATGAAATAACATCCATCCATCCATTCTCTGAACCCGCTGCACCCATTTCTGGGTCACGGGGGTCTGCTGGAACCAATCCCAGCCCATTTCAGACCAGAGGCAGGGGTACACCCTGGACAGGTCGCCAGTCCATCGCAGGGCTGAAGTATTCATTATGTATTAAAATCTAAATCACTTCCAATTTTGTATTTACCAATTTCTAATCAGTTTTATCATTTTGAATACAGTAGGTGAGTTTATGTATTTTTCATTTATTTAATTTTTTTAAAATAAGTTTTTGGCTTGTATGAAACTATTTTTTCCTTCTTTGATTATTATCGGTGTGGTAGAAAGGTCTCAGAAATTCATGTATCAAATGTGACACACCTGGATATGTATTATATGGATAGGAGTTTGTAACAACACAGACAGAAGTTAAATACAGATATTAAATGAAGAAAAGTTCCTCCAAAGACGATTTCTCAGTTTTGTTTTTCTTTAATTGAAAGAAAGTTTTGAAAATAAGATGTTTGCTTGTAAGGGATTACTATCTCCTAGCAATGTGTTTATGTAAATTTGTGCATCATTTGAATAACTATTGTTGCTTCATATAATGTAAGTATGTAGGAGCATGTGCAGTTGTTCAGCAGTAGCAGACAGAAAGGAACCCTCATGGCCTCAACTTGTAATTTTTGACCAGACCAAATATTTGATTAGAAATAAAAGTCTTTTTTTTTAGAAAGAAAGAAAGAAATTCTACTAACTCTCACCAAGTTATCCATTCTGTGGATAAAATGTATTCATACAATCTAGTTCTCTTTATTAAATAAAATACTTGGCATTGTCACATACTAAACAACAGTGTTTCCTGCAGGTGCACCTACATCTGCAGGAAACGCTTGTCAACTGAGTGTGGGCTGCCTAAGTATCCTTACCTTACCTTTTAACCCAGCGGGGCTCCAAATGAATGTGCTTGGAGATTTTTACACTTACAACCTGTGGTACGTGTGAATTATGAATGTAAGTGTCTAAGTGTGAAATCACCTCACCTGTGGGTGGTGTACCATCACCTGGAAAAAAAATTAATGGCACTGACAGTGTCAATAAATTAACAGCAGCTGTTTATCAGCAAGTCTGGCTTTACCTAAAGGTCATCTGGTGCTACCACCGTCTGTGAAGATTCACCGTGTGCTTTAAATTTAACATTTTAATAAACTTAGAACTACCAGTTAACCTGGCACGCATTTACTTGGAAGGAACCCAGAGTACCCTGAGAAAACCTACGCAAACACAGAGACCATGCACACATCCACACAGAAAAGCCTCTGCTAGGATTTGAACCAGAAACCTTCTTTTCTGCGAGGCAACAGCACTGACACTCATCTCACCATGCTCTGCGCTAATGTCACACAAGGTATGTAAATTCAGAACTCATATTTTTAAAACGATGCTCAGATGATGTAGTGTGATTTATCTGAAGTCACATACTGAGAAAATAATAGCTTTTTAAATGAAAAGCTGTAGCCTAAATTATGACTTTGTTTTTCACACTTTAAGGGTACTCTGGGGGAAACTATGTCGGGACAGAGCTTATGAAAGATTTTCAGTGCACTCCATTCTTAGAGACTATTCACTTCATTATCTTGCAGGTGGTCTGCAGGTTGGCTTATTCTGAGCAGCTTTTCCATCTCAGGCTTCAGGTGTGAACGACTGATATTTCCTGCTTATGTAACTTCCTGCCTCTATTTATGTGAGGTGTTCATTCTCGTCAGACTTCTACCTTTAATACGGCCTGCAATTAGTTGGCAAGGCTAAAACAGTTCAGCCTCTAATTTCACAACTATTTCTGGCAAGAGGAAAGGGAGGAAATAGAACTACAAGGTGTTCCATTTAAACATGACCTCTTAAAAATAATGGAGCCCTTCAAACTGGCATTTTCACACAACTTATGATGAAGAATTATCACGGCTGAGCTCTCAGCAGGTTTTCCGGGAAGCGGTGATGCAAAGCATCTGAGCACAGAGTTTTGATTTAGCTGTAAGTGTGGGTGGTGTGCTTACAATTAGCATAAAAAGACGAAGTGTGGTGCTGTAAAGACAAGCACAGAGGAATGGCAAAGAATCACTGGACTTAGGCTTGGGAGCTTAAACCATGGTAGCTGGTGTGAACTGTGCCAACACCTCTGTATAATGTGACTTTATATTTTTGGGTTAAAAAGTCAGAAAAGATCTTTCATGAGGGAAAGTTAAAATGAGAGAAAGAGAGGGGGAAACTCGCCACCTGGACTGAACCAAGCAAATAGATGAAATCCTCGTGCTGGAAGAGTAATATGTGAATAATATCTTTCTCCTGAAAATAAGATTTTAACCTTAACTAGCACAGTGGAGACTGTATTATTCCTTAAACAGCCGTGTCCGAAGACACTTTGTGGAAAAGATATTACTGTGTCAAAAGTGTCACCTTACTGGTCTGCATCAAGAAAAAGCATTAAGAAGACTCCTAAAACTTCCAAAATTCTGTTAAACACTACAACACATCTTCAAACCCTAAAAGGATAACAATAGACTATCATCTTCCAGGAAGAAATGCATTTGGGAAAAAAAAAAGCTTAAGATCATATATGGTAAAATTTGGTCAAAGAACTGATCAACTGTTGAAGTGATGGCAATATCTAACAGTGAAAATAAAAGCCTGACCACACCTATATTATGAAAAGAATTCGATGTGTCAGGACTAAACAACTGCGTTATCATAAGAAAGCCACTGATCAGTGAGGATACTTCCAAAAAAAGATTTCTGTTTGGTAGGGAACATAGAAATTGAATTTGCAAGGCCACATCATCTGTTGAGTCCAGATATAGCTTGTTCCAGAGCAGAGAGTAAGAGGAGCACCAGAAAAGTGATCCATCATGCTCACCAGTCAAGCCTGTAGGGGCACTATCATGATCTGGGGGTTGTTTTATCTACTCAGGTCCAAGGTCAGCTATGCCATACGTTATGTTATGGTTCTTCTATTGTTTTGTTTTTTCCTCAGTGAAATGGGCACCACTCAGGATGGCAATGCTAGGAAACATACGCCCCAAATAATGAAAGAGCGGTACAGGAACTATGAGACAATTTTGACACTATTTGGTGTTCTCTTTCAATGCCATATATCAGAATATGTTGAATAGGGCGAGCAGGCATATGTACATTTTGAGAAAAGACAAAACGATTAAAGACAATATTTGATTTTAATTTTCAATGACTACATGAATGTTAACCCCTGATATAATAACTTTATTTGTACACAGTGCTCCATGAAATGAAGGTTGTTCTCGCACATCGTTCAGTGTGCCCTTTGTGCGCACCAGATTACATCATTTAATTTTTTACTTAGTTCAGTTTGTGTTTGCAATTGTTGTTTTTAATTTACCCAAATGCAGCATCACCAGCCACCACACAGTGCTGTCATTGGTCAATATCATTCTTCGCAGAGCATCATGTTTACATGACAACTGACTGTAAGAAAAGAGCTGAAAACAATGGTGACCCAACGATTAAGCCTTTTGACCCAGAGCTGGACATTTGTTCTCTATGTTGTTTGTTTGTACCACTTTGAACTGCGGCTGGAAGTCATCTGTTTGTGACTGCTCGTGTTGCTTTCTTTTGCCATGTTTGTTTATGTGCTCCATCACATCCCACAGAGCACTACCCATCTGTCTATGGAAGCCTTTTTAGCTCAAACAGGTGGAGTCTGCCCCTAAGTGGGCTGAATCAAGATTACGGTGCTTCCTCACCACAAACAGACATAAAGGAGGGCTCGCTACGGGTGTTTTGGTGCGCACTAGAGAGCAGTTGTGTTCAAAATGATTCAAGTGAACTGCACTCATGCCCTGAGTTGCTTTGGGCTGGCATAAATAGTGCCTGTATGAACATTCCTTATAAAGAGCAGACAATTCAGAATATGTGTAAGAGCCACATAGATGATACACAACAAGAAAAAGAAATGTTTTTTTTCAATTTTCCCTTTCGGTAAGTTAGAGAGTCAGACAATCAAAAAGCACTATAACTGTTGTTAGGCCTGGGTCTAAATAGTAAACTTCAGTGGAAGATTGCTGCCACTCATCCTTGTTTACCTGTCATTTTAGGAATATGACATTGCCTTACGGGAGCCAAATCCCCATGGTGACACTGTGGCGTTGTTTGTCATTAACCACTAATCCAGTGACAGGCAAGCCCCCCCCCTCCAACTTCCAGGCTTCTGCTTCTTTTCCAAATTAGTACAAATCTGGTTGAGTTGACCATCTAAGTAATTATCAGCAGATTTCTGCTGAATCCCCATTTAGGTTAAGCAGAGACTCACTATAAACAATGCTGGCCAAGCAATGCTTGCTTCTACTCTGATGGCTTTTCTATTTCTTTGAGGCCAAAATGTAGTCCCGTACCACAGCTTCAACAAATTAATCCTTCACCCAAGGACTTGCCTTCACAGCTGCTTCAGCAAAATTTCACTGGTAAATAAGGGGGATTTGTGTCTTAAAACTGTATGAAACATTATTCCTGCAATGTGAAGAACGCCGGTGAAACACTCCTTCTAATACCAATGTTGGTAGAATCACTGTATCAGGTCCTTGTAGTTATAGTCAATATTTAATCCCTTGCAACTGTGTTTCATGACTGATCTTGATTTGTTGCTGATCTAGCTTGACATTTGAGCACACTCTCCAGGCTGAACAGTGGCTGGAACATGCTGTACTTTCTGCCCTTCACAAAGTGTTTGCTGTCAACTTCTCAATGCTGTCAATCAGTCTCCCACCTCTGGGCTTGCGATCTGCCCACCACTGCATCAGGAGCACCTTCTTAACAATACCTGGAGTCACCCAGACCCAGTGAGCTTGCTCAATACAGGTTCATTAAGGGAGGACCAGGCAAGGTCCTGTAGTCACCAAGTCAGAGTTAGTTTTATTTGTATCTCCTAATAATATTCTTTTAAGAATTTGGTGTTCTTTAAACTTTTAACAATGTATTCTTTCATTAATTAATTTATCCATTCTGAAATTGATTGGTCTTATTGGCAGGAGTAGGGTATTTTGAACTTCCATAAAAAGACCAACATTCAGGCATCTTCTTGTGTATTTGATCTACATGAGAGCGATCATTTCCCAGCTAAATAAAAGCAATTAACCTCTGATAGATAACTGATAAGTCAAAAGATTGTCTTGTCCCATCCTTACAGATCATCTTTGTTTCATTTCAGGAGTGGAGTGTATGAGGAAAAAATGTGTTAAGACTCAGAAGGAGTTCTTTTTACTCTGAGAAGATGTGTTAAGAACCTGAATAAATGAGTGGCAAGTTTGAATACATGTTGAACTGGACTGTTCAAACTAATTTAAGTTCTTATTTTGAGATCAGCTACACTGATCTCAAAAACTGGGATAAACCCCATTATAGTTTCAACTCTAAACTGACTGATCTCTGGTGCCTTTTACAACTGTAGAAGATTTACAGGATATGTAGCTACATCATGTTGCTTGAATCCACATGAGACACTTTTGAATATGTCTAAGGAAATCCTACTGAAAAAGACAAAAACACCCCTCTTTATTTATCAAATTTTTCAAACCAGGGCCAACTATGTATCATACACACTAATCAGAACATTCTCAATTTGGAGGTTCGGGGAGTAATTATGCTGGGGAGCTGAAAAAAAGTGTTGGGGTTGTGGGGGCTACTGTTGGTGATGTTGGCAGGAATGCTAGATTCATTGAAGGCACCATGAAAGCCATGAATCCAGACCATACATTTTACCAGTTATTTAGTTGCAGTAATCTCATAGCATACTAAAACGATTCGGATAATTAAACCTGGTTAGACAGTGTGGAATCTGAGGATTTTAATCCCATTACTGCTTAGCTCATTTTCAAAGTCTAACATTTGCAGAAAAAAAAAAGCTGAGAATGGTTGGGAACAACAGAGATGCAGTTTAGTGTTTGAAACCTGTACATACAATCCTGCGTCCCTCTGTGCTGGTAGAGAAGGGGAGCGATAGGCTGCAGGCTCCGGGGCAAACAGTCTGATAACTCTGGTGCCAGAGAGCAGCAGTCATTTACATGGATATAACTCTCTTTCCTCCTGATTGAAACCATTGCACACTGCTACTGCTACCTCTGTCTCGACTGCATCCATCTACTCTTTTTACAGCACCAACACTTGTGAATTTGTTTTTCATTGTGTGGCAGGATAAACAGGGTGTGGAAGTATTGAGAAAGCATTGCAACATGGGACAGGTTGCCTCAACTTGGTATTTTAAATGACTGTACAATATGTATACATACATGCGAAAAAGGATGGAGAGCTGCTTTCCTAAGGTCTTACATATTAGAACATAAAAGTAATCTGGATTTTGCCACCTCTTAAAATGAGGTAAATACAACCACAGATGAGCAATAACATGATATTGCACTGTTAATAACTATTAAGAGAAAACTAACGCAAAAAGGATTTATGGAAAAAATAAGTAAAGCCCACATTTCATTCAGTTGTATAACCACCTTTGGCAGTAATAACTTGAAATGAATGTATTTTTTAAATGGCATTGTTCATCTTTCACATTGCTGTGGGGGATTTTTAGCCCCGAGTTCTTTCAAAATGTCCTCCTCTTCATTGAGGTTTGCAGACATTCATTTATACCCACCTCTCGTAAGGTCCTGTCACACATCAAGATGAGGTCTAGACTTACTGGAACGTTGCATCACCTTGATTCCTTTCATTTTCAGCCATTCTCAGATTTGCTGGTGTGCTTGGGATCCCCGTCCTGTTGCATGATCCAATTTCAGCCAACTTCGAGCTGTCAGACAGATGGACTCACATTTGATTCAAGAATACTTTGGTATAAAGGAGAGTTCATGGCCGACTCAATGACTGCAAGATGCCAAGGTGTGGTGGCTACAAAGAAAACCCCAAACTCTCACCACGGTGCTTTACATTTGAAGGATTTGTGCTCATAGGTTGCATTTGGTTTCTCCAAACATAACACTGTGCATTATGATCAAAGAACTTCACTTTGGTCTCATCTGTCTGAAGCGCATCGGTCTAGAGGTATTTCGCTCTGTTCAGATGCAGCTCTGTAAACCTAAGCCATGCTGCTATGAGGTCAGAGAACAAGTAAAGGCCCAATAACTGATTTAAAGTAAAATCACACAGCTTGAAAACCTTTAACATAATGTGTCTAAAATAATTTTAGTGGTAGATCAACTTATAACAGGACGAACAGCATTTCCACCAGTGTGTAATTACTGATAATTACTGTTATCAGTAATTTGATTTTCATGACTCTGGACACGGAACAAAATCCTAGCAGAAGCATACTGATTGTTGTTAAAACTTGTTGATTGTTGTTGTTTCAGGCTGGTACAGTGAGGAACCAGACTTAATCCTGCTTTGAATCCAAGCTGTTATCAATTGTTTCTTGTATTGCTGCAGCCAAGCTTCTTCTGAGAAGTTCAAGGTGTGTTTGTGGGAACTGACTTTATTTTAAATGCTTTGCTTTTAAATCAGCTACAGTCACGTTCTCTTCTGTTCCATGCCTGCTACCAACACATCTGGACCACTGATGAACCTCTGGCTGATCACATGAAGCGGTACATAAACCAAGGTAATTGTAATCTGGTTTATAAATAAATCCATAAATGGAGAGTACAATCTAGCTAACTTTGTGTGCAATACTCTAATCTCATTATGGAGTTGTATGCATGTATGCTATGGTTTCAATTTTGGCTCTAATTATTGCCTTATAATCTTATTTTTATAACTGGGTCGAAACCAACCCTAACACCACAAGGGCTATAATTTCAACCAGAGCATTTTATAATGTAGTGAAATTTTTTTTTGTTTAATTTTGTTGAAGTCAAGGTTCCTGACAAAGTCAAAAAGTCTTGATGCAATAAACAAAATTTAAGTGATTCTTTTATGCATTTAAAAACTAAAATAGGTTGGTGACGACCCCAACGCAAGAAGAAGGTTAATGTATGAAATCTTGTATGAACTAAGACTAAAAACTTGGTAACTTTGAAAAAATAAATAGAATCAGAATCACTTTATAGCTAATGCCAGGAAAACAGCTTCACAGGCTAGGAAATTGTTCTGATGTAACAGTGCAGATATAACATAAAATAATGGAAAAAGTAAAAATAGAATAAAATAGATAAAATGAGAATAAGCTAAAAAAATAAATATACTAGGTATAAGTTTAAAAAAATAAAAAATGAAATAATGAAAAAAAAAAATATATATAATAAAAAAATCTACAATATATACATGTGTAGACAATAACAGGAGAATAGTCTGGCTGTTTTATGAATCATTTAACCATTGTTCGTGAGTCTGATGGCTGAGGGGAAGAAGCTGTTCTTTTGGTGGGAAGTTCTGGTCCGGATGGACCGCAGTCTCCTGCCTGAGGGGAGGGGCTTAAACAGGCTGTGTCTGGAGTGAGAAGGGTCAGCCGCAATCTGACCTGCACGGCCTAAAATCCTGGAGGTGTACAGGTCCTATAAAGGTCGGAGGTTACGGCTGATCACCTTCTTGGGAGTGCGCACAATACGCTGGAGTCTGTAACAGCTTGGAAGAATCTTTGGTATTCAATAACCATAAGCTTCTATGATCTTTATTAGTCTCTTTTAAAATGAGATTCAGCAGATTCATTTGTTAGTAATTAATCCGGTGTTTTAAGTCACGTTTTATTTATTTTTTTACTCACTTTCTCACTCACAAACACGCCTTCTCAGCCTCACGTCATCAGCAAAGTAGTTTCTCATTCGCCGTTGTTGTGTACGATAATTTTAACAGAAATCAACACAGGATATGCATAGATGGCACCATCTGCCTCTGTATTTATTTCAAGCAGAGTATAAATGGGCCTTAAGGAAGGGCTCCAAAAATACTAACTTCCTTTAATCTATTTTATAATTTCACTGCATCGAGCTTTACTATTTAACCTGCTAACTGCATGTCCAGTCCTGGGAAGTGGGTAGACTTGCACCTGTCTCGAGTGTTTTCTATTTGCAATTTTCACAGAAGAATTGAGGGCTCCAGCGTATTGAGAAACTGCCTTATTAACCTTACCTAGACTGATGGACAGCAACAGTCGCTAGAAGATTGGCATTGTGTCAACACACACCTGAATGAGTCAGGTCAATACACGAGTTCAATACACTATACACTAGTTATACAGTGGAGAGAAGTTACATAACATAACTTTAGCATGCTTTGGGTAAAGCATGACAATGATGGAGTCTGCTATCATTTTTGTGTCTCCTCAGTACAAGGTCCGCTCTGTCTGACAGTCACAACTGAACAGTGTATCGCTGTGTGTCGTTAATCCATCTGTGTAGAAGCATTACTAAGACACCCTTTTTAAAATTCAGTGAGTCAAACAACTCAGAAACTGATAAAATCATGCTATTACCCTGCAGTGAACTGGCTTTCAACCCCCCTGCTGGCTCAGATTCTTCTCAGAATCATAACACTTTTTATTCCTATTTCACATCTGAGCACACAACAGTCTGCACTTTTACAGAACACAGAAGTACAATGCAGAAATTGAGGCAAAATTGCCCTCTCCTTTTTTCAACAAGGTCACTGTCATACATTAATAGGTCTCAAAATCATGTCGGTGTGTGACCCAATGTAAATGCCAACATTTTTTTAAGGTGATGTTATTTATTTATTTTTGTGTGTGTGTGTGTGTTTCCACACATCTGAGTGTCTGGCCTTTCCCACATTCCATGCAACATCATGACACCAACACACAATTTGATGTTTTTTTGTTTTGCTTTTTTTTGAAAAAAAAACAACTTGGGGAACTTATGAATCAGGGCAAGGCAATGGTCATATACCTTGACAAAAAACCATGAGAGAAAGATGTGGAACTGTTGGGATGCCAACAGGATCGGGGACCTTTGGATACCAAGGTTGCTCAGTGTTCCAACATCTGGAAGCAGAGCTAGAAATTGATGAGGTACAAAAACAATGCTATGGCAAAAAGGAGCCAGGATGACAGGTCAGAGGGAATATATCATCATTCTGCTGAAGTTTGAGTTTGACTGCTGTCAATTTATTTGGAATTGCATCTAAGTTGCTGTATTGAATTGTTTTCGTGACTTGAATCTTTGTTTCCCAGTTGAATGACCGGAGCACACGATGAAGTCTGGTTCACATTCATTCACCTGTGTGGGAAACGACAGAGCAGCTGTTGATGGTGAGACATCATTCCTGCTTTGTTGGGTTTTCGTCTCTGTTCTTTTGTGTCTTCCTTTCCAAGTAACCAACACATGTACTCCATCTTGGGGATAAAGCCTCTCATTCCCGTTGTTCTCCCTGGGTGTGTCGTAATCATGTTGTGATCTCAGCTATGATTTTGGATCATGTAGGGCTTCATCAAGCCCCAACCATCTAACCTTCGGGTTGAGTCTCATGCAGAACTAAGATTCGTAGCAGTTCCCCCAGTGACTGCTAGAGACTGGCTGCAACAGCGAGGCGATCTCCACTGACCTCCATGTTAAAATGTCCAACTTTGGAGCAGAAATAAACATATTTACAGTCTGGTTAAAAAAAATGTTTTGGTCTCAGTTGTTTGATTTCACACCTATGGAAACTGAGGGTGGTGAATTTAGGAATCAATTTATTTTTAATATGACTGATTGAAAGTCAACTTCCTCATCCACAGTGATAATGCTAACATTACGTGGTTTTGCTGTGAATATGTGACAGCAGCTCTAAAGATATTTCTGCTGGAATCGGCTGAAGAAGCTGGTAGCAGCAGCTGGTTTTGATTGACATATGGTGGGCGTGTTTCCATCAGCTTCCCTGGGCAACGTGGCTGTGCTCAGTACAAAGAAAAGAGGCCTTAAAACGGCTTCTCAGAAGTTAATGGGTCATGTGACTAGCCCTTCATCCATTGTTTTTGGTAGTATATCATAGTCACCATTTCAACTGTCCACCATTTTGTTATTTACTCCATGGCTAGTGGCATCCATCTTAACACACACACATCCATACATTCTCAAAAATACACGTAAATACACTGATATTTCTATGTTATATTTTAGTTCATGGTTTGCTTATGTGTAGTTCTGATTTCAGAATTTTATTTCAAGTGTTGCTGACTGTTTATCTTTAATACTTGTGTTAATAAATGCGGGCATATTTTAACGAGAGAAGTTGTTTGTGGTCATTTTACATATGTAACTTTTTTTGAAAAGGTCATGGACTCAGTCCATCTCTGTTGCGCTGCAGCGCCACACCTGGTCACAGGTTGGCACATGTAGAACAACAGCTACTTTGAGACTGCTTGTGCTGTTTAGTTACAACTTCCTGAATTGGAGGTGGTTCCCTGGCTTGATTTATTGATCATATTGGTTGCTAATTATCATTATTCATATGATTACTTGTTGTTAGATGATTTCTTATGACATCTAACGCCTAAACAGGCTCTTTTTTTAATGCACAGTAGTAGTTTCTACTCATGCAATTCTGGCGTTGGAACACCACCAACTTTCAATTCTAGTGATTTTGCAAATCCAGCAGTGAAATGTTACAAATAAACAAATAGTACATTCGCTCAGCCGCTGGCGTGAAAAAACAAAATGCATCTATTGAGGCATGCTCCCCAGTCTTCCTTCACTACCAAAAACACATTTTGTCTGGAGACGACTTGTAAACAGAAGCAAAAATGTTTTGTAAAAAGTGCTGGTAGATCAGTGGGATAGAAAACATAATCAGTGCTTGCTGTGCAATTATAAACCTCCACTTTTAAAGTGATCACTGAAATTCCTGCAGTTGTGGATGTGCACAGACTGAAGAACGTGACCATACAAAGAAAATTTCACCCTCTATGATGTCATACAGGGCAAAGATTGAGAAAACTTCTCCAGAAGGGACTATCTCAACACTTTGAAAACTAAGTATTTTGTGCACGGCATTCTGAACCTTCAGTGATGCCTAAGATGAAAATGAACACTTTAGACACGTCAGAAAACACAGAAAACCCAAACATGGCCAATTTAACCTTGTATGGAACTGAATAGTTTTATGCTGACTACACTGAAGCCAGAAGGAGAGTCTATCATGACTGCCCCACGGCCGCGTCATTCACCTGTCATTCATCCATGTACAGCATTTTCCGGATCTTTGGTGCTGCTGGGGACAAGGCTATTGAGAGCAGCGAAATGAAACAGTAAATTAGCGAGTGTAAAATCAGATTTATTCATGGATTTTTGGGAGGGTTGATGGCCTACTTTGAGTTCAGCTGTGGAGGAAAACAGAAAGTCTGTTCCCATCCAATAGATTTGAATTTGATTTTGTAAATTATTTATGAATAAAGTTTATCAGTGATCTTAAATGCCTATATACCCATGTGGTCTGTGGTCATCTAAGTTGCTCTCAATTTTTTTTCATGTCTTACAGTAAGGAAACTCCTTTTTTAGGTGAGTTTAAAAAAAATAAAATAAAATAAAGCATCGGAGCAATCAAGGAATCTTTTGAAGATTTTTTTTGTTTGTCTTTATATAACTGTTTTCAAAGCCAGAAGTTTACATACACCTAGCTAGTGGTTGGTAGAATTGTTGTTACACTGTTTTCGTTGAACTTAAATGTTTTAGGCAGCCCATCGCAACCTTCTTGGTACTCTGCTAGAATTTTGCCCCATTTCTTCTGCAAGAACTGAGTGAAGTTGAGAAGAAGCAGAAAAAAACCTTTGCATGTCCCACAGTGGGGAAATTGTATTTTGGCAACGGCAAAGAACAAAAGCATATGTGGTAAAATAAGAGTGTGAAAACTAGGAAAACAAAAATATCACAGATAAATAAGAAAATACAAAAATAAAAGTATTAAAGAGTACCCATGTTTATCTAAGTATTTCAATATGGTTGAGTATGTGGCTATGAGTATGTACAGTATGTGTACATAAATAAATATTCAGTAACGTGACAAGTGTATATTGCACTTGTGATGAGTCACATCATCAGACAGTACTGGTGACTGCAGCAGATGGATGATGGACATATGTACAGAACTAACAGGTCATTGCAGAGCCAGACAGCAGCAGGAAGGAAGGACCTGCAGAATCTCTTAGCGAGGGTGGATCAGTCTGTCATAACTGAGGTCAAACATTCAGTTATTTGGGATGTGGGTATGTGGTCATAATTGCTCAGTTCTAGTTCATTTGCACACTTTGCTCCAAACATTCATTTGTGGGACAAAATAGTTTTCTCCTTCCTGAGTGGTACAATAGCTGCTTACGTTATCTTTATTAAAATGAGTCAGACTGGTGGGAGTTCACAATTCTTTTTCAGATCTCTTGATTGAATTCTTTTGATTTTTGCCATGATGTCACACAATGAAGCCCTTGTGATTTAAGCCCCAATTCGTTTCCTTTCAGGGATTAATAAAGTATTTTTAACTGTTTGGTTTTTCCTTTTATAAACACATCCACAAATGATGTCAGTTAGCCCATCAGAAGCTTCTAATACCAAGCCATCATCATTTGGGAATCAACTGCAGTTTAAGGCCACAGTCAATGTAGTGTATGTAAAGTTCTGACTTTAATAAAAGTCAGAAAATATTATGCAAAAAATTTCTCTCTCTTCATCCTATTGTACTAAAGGGGGAAAAATCATTAAGGAAACATGAGGAAACGAAAAAAGAAGAAAAAGATTCCTGGATGTGCACTTTTCTTAACTCCATGTAGACATCTGGTTACAACTGAATAGGTAGAGCTATTATTTTAGAATGCAGGTGATGATTAGAACCTCCAGTAGTGAAAACAAGGCAACTAATGTTAAATGTTCCCGTCTTGGAAGCAGCCTGCTGTTTAATTTGTTTAACAGAACACCTCAGCCGGGTTCCGAGCCACTCTGTTTGCTTTCTATTTGCATCATTTTCCCCAGTTGTAATTAATGCAATGATTATATTTCTCATTTCTCAACAGACCAAACAAAACTACATGAAAATGAAACCACGCAAAGCTGTAAACAAGGCTGAGGTACGTGCCAGATGATGTATGTAATAAATCAGTTTTGTACCAGTGGAATTCACTCTTTCAGGTCCAATGTAATCAAACTCACTTGAATAACTGTGCAGTAAGAAAAATAACATAAAATAAAAATTAAATGCCTCTGGAGTTACAACAATTTGAGAAAGGCACCCAACTCCCTCTGATGCATGCAGAATGGTTTTCTGTATCAATATGTCACCTGTAACTTTCATTTCAATACTGATTAAATGATCCCTCTTCGCTGCCATCATCTTTTCCACCACCCTCACAGCCTCTGCAGGGAAAGCTTCTTCATTTTTTCCCCACTGTTCCCATCACATCTGTGGGCTTTCAAAGGCCTCAGTCTTGACAGATGTTGCAGGTAAGAACTATATGTTGCAGGTGAAAGATTTTTTGCAAGTTTCCCAAACACTTTGAAAAAGCTAAATTTGGTAGAAGAAAATTGGATTAATATTACTCTATTAATGTTTTTCTAATACTTTTGGTAATGTTAAAAGATAATGAAAGGTAAATACAGCATAAGTAAGATTGTAATGCTCCTAATCTGCAGCTCTGGTTTTGTGATTTAGTTCCCATGCTCTGCACTTTCCTGGTTGACACAACCATTTGAAAATGTACAAATACAAATTGAAAAAGCAGCCTTGTTGTGCCACAATATTTCTTTTGGGCTGATTTCTACCTCCAGCTTCATGCATGCTCTTCATTAGGCCCATAAATAAAGCTCCTGCTGCAAAGTTTTGGGGAAAAAAAACTACATCATCTTCTAATGCAGAATACAGACATCAACTTTTCCCTTCCCCCGATCCCCATACCATCTCTTTTCCCCCTTTTTGCTTCGGATTTCTTGTGAAGCTGGCACACTTCAAAGCTGTCAGATTGACAGTGCTGCAGACTGAGAGATCCTCTTCATCTGCCTTGTGGAATTATGCAGACATCTCTCTTGAGCACCACTTCAGAACCCGGTTCTCTTTACTTTAAATATCTGGCCTCTGCATGACACCTTACAACACAGTGAAAAAGAGGGAAAGAATGAGCGCTAGTTCAAAACAATATTACATCAGCTAAAAACTCCCGACACAAGTGGGCATGATGAGAATGGGATACATTGGAGGGAAAAACACAACCTCCCTTTGTGGCCTTATGGGCAGAAGACTGCGGCAGTAGGATATAGCAGACTGCCAGAAAATGACAAATAAGACCCTGCACATATGTACGGCTAATGAATTTTCTGCCTCATTTTGTACTTGTCATTGTCTAATCCTTGGGCGAGCCTCCTGCTCCCAGGTGTCGTCACCACACTCGAACGATGCATTCCAAGCCATCTTTTGCCGGGTGAGCATGTGCAGAGCGGCATCTCAGCTCTGACCTCCCTCACTGCCACCGGGCTTCCCGCTCCAGAGACTGCTGCTGCGCTCCTGTTACGCCATCCATCATTGCTGTCATAATCCTATCTGTGCTAATATTACAAACAAAGCCGGTGTGCCAGGGTAGTTTATCTGCTACACAGTGTGGTGTCAGGATGTAGTCTGTAGTGTCTCGCTGGTGGTGAAGTCAAGGTAACAGGCTGTATCAGCAGTTTTTGGGTAATATTTCAAGATGAAATCTGATAAAATGCAAATAAATCCAGCGAGTACCCACAAGAGGCATCATCCTTGGGTCAAACATCAACTTTCTTGCATGAAGACAACGATGTTGCAAGGATGTTAAAAGTGAAAAAAACAAGGCAATAAAGCAAGGTTTGGACTACACAATGTATGTGCAGCATGTGTTAGTCCCAGTGGATGCAGCGGCAGACAGGTGACTTAGTGTTACTGACAGGGAACCCACAGGGCCCTGACATTTGCAGGAACCTGGCCTTATTATCAAACGTCACACCAATCCTGCCCAAATCTTAAAATAAGACACATTTCCTTTAGCTGGGGTCCATGGTAGCTTTTTATGGCATCTCAAATGCACTATAAGATGCTTAAAGAAAACGTGTCAGTTAAGTAAAATGCACTTAATACCTGCTTCAGTAAGACTCACTATCATCAGTGCACTCACTGCTGTGCTATGCTGTCAACAACTTAACACAGGTTGAGAGTGTGATACAATGGGTTGCCACCTTCCAAGGAGAAAAATAAAAGACACCCTGTTCAGTGAATGCTGCTGATCTGAGAGAGCAATACATCGAGTTTCCACTTTCCAAGGAGAAAAATAAAGGAGACACTACTATTAAGTGGGACTGCTGCTACTTCACAGGAGCCCAACAAGCACTGGCCAAGACTGAGGTTGGATAACAGTTGTAGTAACTTGTAAATGAAAAAAAACTGTGTATAGTCATACTTCACATAGGGCATAGCCATACTTTATGATTAAAGTACTTTGTGAACATATATATTTTTAAAGAAAAACATTTATCAACCCTTTAATCTATAACTAGGCCAGCATCTGAGTGTGAAAGCAGAAAAAGATGAGATGAGATCAATAGTTTCTGTTTGAAAATTTCTCTTACCCAGTCACTGTTGGTCTGTCATTCTTCATGCTAAAACTGACCAATCCCACCAAAGATGGTGTAAAAGTAGTAAAAGTTTAGTCAAGGCAATTAGGACAATACTGGACAAACAGATTCCCATATTAATGTGAAGGAGGATGTGCTATTTAAATGTAAAATGCAGGATGAGGCCACATTTAGACATGCACTGCATTACGGGCATATCTCACACACACACACACACACACACACACACACACACACACACACACACACACACACACACACACACACACAC
>JAOWBL010000017.1:11775541-11801329 GCA_028564865.1 Zenarchopterus dispar | reverse complement strand
CACACACACACACACACACACACACACACACACACACACACACACACACACACACACACACACACACATATACATGTATATGTATGTATAGGCCCGACGTTATTCAGTGAAAATAATGATATATGATATTTTAAACTTGAGAAGGGCACAGCAAAGCCGGAGTATATCATGATAAATAGATGTTAACAGGCTGAGAAGCTGCTTTTCTCTACACCCATGCCAATCACATCATCTAAGTCCAAGCTCTACTTCACCATGAGCATGAAGAATGTTTTTCTTGAATGTTTTAGTGTGTTCTCACTTGCTGAATACATTTTTCTTCACCCAAAGTAGATATTTATGGTGCAGTGATAGTTCAGAATCAAATCTTAAAATTCCACATTTAGTTGGGTTGGCTGACAGAAAATATAGTTTGTTTTGGATTCACACTGGCCTTTCAGGAATTATGCTTCAAAATGCCAGAAAAAATGCAAATAAGGTCTTAACCCCATTTCACATATTAATACTGTCCCATCGTTTTTTCAAATCTACCTTTCCAAGGGTCTGCTTGTTTGGTATGGTTCAAGGTCTGGGTGCCGTCTCAAACAAGCCCAGTCTGAACACACTTAAGTCGTGGTTTGCTCAACCGTGCTGGTGAGCTTTGCTCTTCACACAAGAAGTTTTAATCTAAAATCCACCAAATTCACAAACCTCTCAAGAAATTCAGTCTGTCAGAGCTGCATGGGGGACTTGAATTGAAGAATTAATGCTGCCTGTTGGTTGCCGTATCTAGTTTGCTTTAAAAGTTGCTGTTATTTGAGTACAGTTATGATGAATTTGAAATGGACCCAGCCAGACTGAACTGAGTAACTGTGAAGTTGGATAATAATTAGATTCAACTGGAATATAACAGGATTACCCTGAACTGAATCAGACTGTTCTTTACTTGTATTGATCTTATTTTTCTTCTCTGTAAAGGTGCCCTGAGATGACTTTTGCTGTGAGCTGGCACCATATAAAACAAGGGAACTGAAATTTGGTCATTTTATTATATATAAGTTTTATTTAGTAAAATTTTACCTGCAAATAAACCCAGAAGTTCCCTTTTTACACACTTAAATAAAGATATGCTGGAATGAAAAAAAAAGTCATTTTTCTCTTCGTAAATATCTGTCTGGCATTAACATGTCTGTCCTTACATTCCAACACAGTTCACTACACACTCATTCATGCACACTGCAACACTACAGAGTCACCAAGCTGCACCCATCACTGTCTTGTCTTCTCTTTGGTGTCCCACTGTCGATGATTTCAGTCCTCTTTGACAGAAAGTTTTTGCTTAGTTAGTTTTTCTCTTTTTTTCTTAATAAATTCCTCAGTAAAACATGGCAGAATGTCAGAATGCTAGATCAAAATGCAATATATGTGGCTTTCAGGTTTTGCCATATTTGGTATTAACCATCAATATATATGTAGACCGGAAAAAAAAAAAAGGTGGGCAAGGGTGAAAAAATAGCTCTGGTATGTTTACATAAAGTAGGTAAACTTAAAATGAAAGAACTGAGCCCTTTATGTTTCGCTGCCTTTAGTTCTTGCTGCTTTCTTATTTAAGTCTCCAGTTCAAAAATTCATGGAGCCTGAGAAAGAAATGCACCTGTATGTTTGAACACTGCTTCAAGTTAAGGAAGGATAAACTCAAACTTTACAGGAGTTCTGTTTTTCTTTTTAAACAGAAGTAGACACTGTGGGACTAAGGAACTAAAAACTTAATGTCAGTCTGTGCACTGTCAGCTGTCATATGGATTTGTCTGCCATGACTGAGCTGCAGAAGTCCAACTGCCACGTCCATGTCCACATCAAAACCCAATCACCAAATCATCCAAGTAGTAAAAGAGCTTTTACCAGCTCACTTACTCACTTCTGTGGTCTGCTCTTTGTCTATATAGAGGAGCTGATTTTCCCACAGACAGTAAAAGATCTGTTTTTTTCTTTCTGTGATGTTTAGAGTAAGATTGTATGTTTTTGTGATTGTTTTTGTGAGTGAAAATAAGAATGAATGCTTTTTAATTTTAATGCCTAATATTTTGCTTCACCCTTGTTGCTACTGTGCCAAGATGCAACACATATCAAGAAAGAACCCAGCCTCTGCAGCAGAGGGTTTGACTTCTTCAACCTCTGAAGTTTTTTATGAATGCCTGGAAGGGGGTTTCTGCTGCCAGAACCTGGTCTTTGTAGTTCAAGCAGCTAGATGTCACTGTTTCCTAAACAGTCGAAATTTAGCACAAAACAACTGTCTAAGTCTTGTATTACAAATTTGTTTTTGCATTTTTTTCCCAGTTTGTTCTTTGCTGTTTAAGATGTAAGCTTTTGTATGACCTGAATAGAGCTTAAATATTCAGTCTCCTGTCACGTTTCCTCTCCAGGGCTGAATCAGGATCAATCCCGATGACTTCCATTATCTAGCTTTCCTGCAGGACAGTGAGCATTTATCACAATGTTTCCTCACTTGTAACCATGCGGACGTTTTTAAATAAATAATATCCTCTTGACTTTTTCAATGATGAGCATACCAAGTTGATGACAACCTCATTCAGTCAAGCTTAAAAAAGGAAATTTGCTGCAATGAGATCTGAGATTAAGACCAGCATAGATACGATCAAGATGTTGAGACCGAGGTTTCTCTGTGGTATAAGCTCTGATGGCTGTGGAAGTTACAAGTCCATGATTACAAGACTAATTGGACATAACAGAAAAATTGTGAGTCAAACCACCAGAGCTGCTGCAGTATGAGGAACATTCAAGGAGGATGAGTGCGCTGCTGCTGCTGCTGAGCTGGCTCTTCTCTAAACAGCTTGTAATAATGTTGGGGGTACATGTGACACTCACATCACATTCCCCCAGTGACCCGAAGCACCCAGCCCCCCTTGACGAGACACACAGCAGCTGTTCTGGAGGCAGATGAACACTGAGGCGATGGAAACTGTCTGACTGTTTACCTCCAGCGTCATCCATCATCTGTGACAGCTCTCCATCATTGGCCATATTAATAAAATCAGCCCATAAATATTGTGGGACAGGATATTCCCTGGTGAGATGCTCACTCTTATGGTGTCTTTGCATAAATGTGAACCATGAATCTAACCTCTCAACAGCCAGTGAATGAATCCTCATATAGAGTAAATATACACATTATACAGTTGTTTTAAAAGCGTAAGTTTTCTGTCCAGTATGTGAGGGCAATGACTTTATATTAATGTACTGTACCTGTACCTCAAAATCATGCTATACTCATCTCAGACACTACAAATTGGAAGTGTTACTGGATAATTCTGTAGTCTTCAATTTGAGGCAATAGCTGAGCTCAGAAAATGAAACCAACAAACATATGGGATTGGAATATTGCAAACAAGGTACACTGAGATTTTAGGGTGAATTTACAACAAATATATGCAGATTGTTGGTTGAGAGCCTTTCTGTATTACTAGCAATAAGTTACTGGACAGAAAGCACTGTTGCTGGGATAATGGGTATAGAGTAGTGCTTTTCAGCCATGTCCCATATACACAGAGATTTCTCCAAACTCTCTGAATCTGTTCACAGTATTATGCAATGAAGATGATGAGATATTCAATGACTTTGCAATTGTATGCTGAGAAACATTATTCTGAGATTGTTTTACAATTTGCAAGGAGTTTACTGCAGACTGAGAACCTCTGCCCATCTTTACATCTGAGGGACTCAGTCCTATTCATGCACATCATCATGTTATTGACCTGTTGTCAGTTACACTCATTACTTGCAAGATGTTCGTCCAGGTGTTTCTTTCTAGGATCAGTTGCTTTTCCAGCCTTTTGTTGACCAAGACATGGAGACTTGAGCGATTGAGACTGCGACTGAGACAAATTCAGACTGACTCAATATGTTTCATGAAATAGTAAAATATTTTACTTTTAACATAAGGCAATGTGATTCTATGTTTTATTATGAATAAAATATGGGTTTTTCAGATTTGCAAATCATTGTGTTACATTTTAATTTGCATTTTATAGTGTTGCAACTTTTTTTATGTTAACTTTTGAGGTGGTTTTAAAGGTCTGTTAGGACTCCCATTGATGTGGATGTGACTGGCCTAAGACTTTGTTGGAGCTCTGTGGAGAACTTCTGAGAGCAGAGCATTCCTCAGATGTAATCTCCTTTCCTCGGATGAAAGGTCCAGTTATAAACGACCATCTCCTACTTATGAGGCCTCTGTGGAGCAGGTCTGTGGCTTAAAAGGAGATTACAATGGATTTACTACTGATCTCACACGCTCTTTTTCTACCCACCCACTACCACCGACCCTGCTGCCTTCAACTCCCAAAAGTACCACTTGTGCATGATTGTTTCTGGTTTTGTTAAAGGTATGTGAGGCATTGACTGATTTGTGATGAGCTCGAAAGCTTAAAACTTGCTGTGCAGTCAGTCAGAAGGAGCTGCATTCATGTCCAACATGACAACAGAGAACTGACAAATACTGAGCATTTCTTTCACCTCAGGAGTTTGTGGAAATCTAGGTCACATCATGATAATGGAGTGAGGATGCCGTCATAAGGATGAGGTCACACTGGGGAATCACTCAAATCCCTCTCTGCTCTGCAGATGAAAAACTCCATGGTCTCTTTCAGCAAAGCAATATAGGTCAGTCATGGATGGGATGGGATATGCATGCCGCACATACAGAGAAGGTTGTGCTGGGGTTGATAATGAATAATTAATTGGAGGGAGATAGTTGGTGAAATAATGTGATATTTTTTGCAGCAAATCAAATGGATGAACAACATCTAGCTGTGCTTGCAGCACTGCCTCAAAGGGCATGTATCAGGGGATGAGACCAAATTATTACTGATTAGTCATGTTTATTACAAGAGACACGAGGAATTTCTGCAGAAACTGGAAAGTGCAAGAGAATTTTATCATGTCACTTCACTTTGTTGAGGTGAATTCACCATGTCTTCAGGTTTGCTTATTCTGCATCCAGCACATTTATTTAGGAAAAATGACACTTATTATAGCCATGGCCAAAGGTTTTGGCAGTGATGCCATTTAAAAAAAAAAACAAACAAACAAACCCCCCCCCCCCCAAACTTTTCCTGCTTCATTCTTTGTGGTGGTTATTCATATTGTTTCTAGTCTCTGGCAAAAAGTAAACAGATTTACTTTAATCAGAACAAAAGAGGGTTTTTTTTCATGTGAAAACATCAGGTTCAAATTAATTCAGAGGAATACATTTGAGGCTCCTGTGGTCTCCCAAACCCACTATTGGCACAGCATCTTTCTAGGATCCTTCCAAGCAGAAGTCTGATTATCTACAGTTTATGAGGAAACAGTGCCAGTAGGAGCTGCCTGGTGTACTGCGGGCAGCTGGTTGACTGGCCAGGGGTCCCAGCAGAACACTGCTACTACTTATTTCAGCTCTGGCAGTGCTTGGTTCGGATGTCATTTCACAGTGATATACACAGAAATAAATAAATACCCATTTCATAGATCATTACATACAAAGGAGTTCTTTATGTATGGATAGAAAACCTGCAAAAGGAAAAAGAAAAAAGAAGACACAATTAGAGTTTGTTAGGTGAAGTGGGGGTTATTACTACAACTTAAATCAGTTCAGCATTCAGCATTAAGCCCCACCCCACCCCACCCAAATCCCCTCCCCATGTCCAAACTGAAGACATCCAAAATCAGATCTTAACACTCCAAAACAACTGGAAACACTGCAGCATTCCTCCAACACTGTGTTGTGAAAAAGAACAAATGATGCTCCAATCTTCACATGGTACCATGACATATTTACAAAAATGGAAAAAACAAATAAGGTTCGGTCTCACCAACATCCAGCATACTTAAGCAGTCCAAGTGCTACTGGTGTCCTGGGATGATACATGGGTTGATCTTAATTGCTGATCCAAAAATAAACCAGTGAAAGAGAAAGTCTAAAAACAACTGATCTTAGCTGGGTGGATACAGAAAAAAAAAATCCCTGACGCAGACACTTGACTCTCAGCACTTCCTGGATGCTTTAAATTTCTGACAGCTCTCCCTCATTGCCACATAAGACCTTAAATACATTTTTCTGATACTTAATTTACTTAAATTTTTGCTTCAGTAATCAAATTCATCCAGAGTGCTCTTTTCAGGTTTACACATCAATCACCAGGATTTAAATTTTTGGTACAACATGTTTTTACTTTCACTTTCACATCAATTCACACTTTTGTGACAGCTTTCAATGTGGCACTGTCACAGAGACACTTCACATGATGATGTTTGGATAGATTTGATAATAATGAATGTAAAGTATTGTTAATTTGCATCATAGATTAGCATAAGTTAGGTCAGCCAAGATAAACTAAGGTGCCAAGCGAAGGTGGAGATGTTCCAGCTGTCTTTCCAAGCCTGTGTGGAATATGGTGTTGGACAATACAAGGGAAAGAGGCTTCAAAAGCACTATTCAGAAACCCAACTGATGACGTCAGGGAGGGTTTCTCCAATAATATAGAGTCTGAGTAAGACGATCAAAAAGAAAAATCTACAGAATGGGTGATGTCGCAAGGGATTTGCCTTGTTTTGCTTATAGAGCCTATGGGTGGAGCTGATCCTAGTTCCTAATGGCCAAAAGGAGAATTTGCACCCTGGAGAGGTTGCCAGTCCATCAAAGAACCCAACAAACATGATTTCAACAATCAACATCACACAGAAAACTGTAAACATTAGAAGTCCACAAGAATTATTCAATAATTCCTACTGAAAAATAAGAGTAGACTGATTGCTACAAAATAAATTCGGTCAAGAAGGCCAAAAAAATTGCCAACCACAGATGGTTACCTCCAATGAAACGCCTGCAGCCTTTATTGCATTGCATCAAAATAGTGTTTCATCTATGGAAACTGCTGCTAAAAATACTATACCTGAAAGAACCATTTACACCATGATCATGAACTTCAAAGAGAGAAACTTAACTGCAGTTAAGAAAGCCCAAGGACATCCCAAAGCATCCAGCAAGCACCAATAAATTCCTCCTGAGGATTTTACACAGAAATTGTATCACCACCAGGTGTGAATGCATCTACATGCAAAGTGCACCAGAACTTTTGGAAACTGGCCTGGTGTTAAGAAGGGCAGCAGAGAAGCCACTTCTTTTCAAGAAAAACCAGGATCCAAGGCATCCCAGATCCATAACAGGCTGAAATTCTGTAGTGTATATATAATAGTGTAAAAGCCTGAGATCATTATATTTTAATCTGGTGGGGTGTTCCACCCAAAAACCCTGATATAAACACAGAAGGCTATCATAATATCCCCCAAGACAGATTTAATTAACACTGCAGGAGCAATTTGGCTATGATCGGTGCATTTTCCTGAATGATGGAGCACTAATCCACATGGAGATGGTGATGACAAAGTGGCTCAGCGATCAAGGCATTCAAATTTCAGATCTGTGGCCAGGAAACTGCCTGCATCTTAAGCCTATGAACTTGTAGTCAAACAGCAAGTGGACGAGCAAAATAAATAGAAATTATGATCAACTCAGACCACTAATACAGCCAGAACTAATCTCCATCTGGTTCTGGCCCTAAGATGAATATCCAGCATGTCAGAGCAAATTGCAGATATTTTATGGAAGGGTCAAGACTATGAGTATTTACTCTTTAATCTGATGTATGTGCCAATAAAGCCTTATGAAATTAAATCTCATTCTCAAATGCAACTTCAGCACAAGGAAGTATGCACAATAAAGTTGGACACCAACTGATTAAATAAATTATAAATCATTTTTTGAAGGAGATTATTTAGTCAGCCTTCTTTCTGATTCTATGTCTTTACATCTCAACTAACAACCCACTGAGCATCTGAGGATTTGTTGTTGGGGGTCTGCAACCTCTGACCTTTACAGGACCTGTACACCTCCAGGATCTTAGGCTGTGCAGGTCAGATTGCGGCTGACCCTCATCACCCTGGTCACAGCCTGTTTAAGCCCCTCCCCTGAGGCAGGAGACTACAGTCCATCCGGACCAGAACTTCCCGTCACAAGAACAGCTTCTTCCCCTCAGCCATGAGACTCATGAACACTAGCTAAATGACTCATTAAACAGCCACACTATTCTCCTGCTATTGTCTACACATGTATATATTGTAGATTTTTCTTTTCTCCTAAACTTATTTTGAGTATTTTATTTTATTTTGATTCATTTTGCTTATTCACATGTATTTATTTTTATTCTATTTTTACTTTACATTATTCCATGTTTCTATCTGCACCGTCACATCAGAGCAATTTCCTAGTCTGTAAACCTGTTTACTGGCAATGACAATAAAGTGATTCTGATTCTGCACAAATAAGGATTTGTGATCTTTGAAAATGTTCAGCATGTTTGAAATTTGTGATTTGATCTGGCTGGGATGCTCATGTGACCAGATTCTATCCCTCATGCCACGCATCACAACATAAGAAAATCTGTTAACATAATCTGACCAATCAAGATGATCCCAGCTTTACCTTACTTTATCACAAAAAAGAAGATTTGGGCCTGAATTGACTCAACTATCTAGTAGTGTGTGCCTGGCTTTAACTTAAAACCAGAGGTTAGAAGTTATTGATCTGGAAAGAATATCATGTTCAATAAATCCAATTCAGATAAGGCAACTGGAACATATGCTGGAAGAGGACACATTTATTATTTTCATCATTATAGAATCTTGCCTGTCAGTTATCAGCATTCTAAACCTAAATATCTTCCACAAATATTTAGTATTTTCAGTTTTTCTTTTTCCTGTGAGCTGTTAGGTTGTCTTGCATCTGGATTAAGTTTTGTGTTGTTAACTTGTTTCATTTGTTACAAACACTCAAGTTTTTTTTGTGTCCCTATTACAAGGTTAACTAATGTGTCAGATTATCATGGCTGCAAGAAAACAATCTGAAAAAACCCAACTGAATAATTGTATATAGAAGATTAAACAGGTGAAGCTTTGAAATTTCACAGAAAACCTCATATCCTATACAAAAAATTTCCCCTATGTCTAGTTTGTTTTCAGAGCTTTAGGAAGTCTCGCCAACATCAAAAAAATAAAAATAAAAAAAGCCCAGCTGAGTGGAATAACATAAGGCAGAAGAACATTTACTGGGTGTGTAGACATCAAACAAGAATGATGATTAAATCAGCAAAGGCAACCTGAAGAGCTCCTTAAATCAGAGAATAAATGAAGTAGAAGATGTAGTAAATTTATTCAAAATGTTAGCTTATGAAGATGGGGTAGTGTCACTGCCTTCATTTAACAAAAGAAAGATGCATACAAATCATTCTTATTTCCTTCTTTCCTTTTTTTTTTTTTTTTAGATGTTTCATCTAGATTAGCCTTTACAATAATGTGTCTGACCATGATTATGTCTGTCGGGTCACTAATAATAATGTATAATAGAGGATTTATCCTCACCATTATTTTCATAAGCTAAATTTATGGATGCTTGCAGCATACAAATTTCCACGGAAATGAGGTCTCTGATGCTCCCACTCAGCTGTTTGATATGAGCATCCTTTGAAATGCAGTCTCTTTCTTCCGATAGACTCCAGAGAGGTTGCCAGCAGTTACCACCTAATCATTATGCCTGCTATCAAAGACGGAGGAAAGACTTTGGAGGAGGATTTATGGCTAAAAATTACTGCAATGAAACACAATATCACACTGATTTTCTTGTCAGTCAAGCAGTGAAGAGTAATAATAAAGCATCGTAATACGCAGTTCTGGAAACACACACGCACACAAGCTCAATATAGTGACTGAGTTTGGTAAATGTTGATTATAATGTGGGATATTTTGGGTATTTAGTGTTATCAGGCTTACAGGATGGTCTTTAGTGTAATGATGCTTGTGAGGACACCTCTCCTCTGTGAAAGAATCAAATATTTTACACAAATTCTGGTAAAAAGGAGGACAAAATTAAACTCTTCTATTTCATTGCCCTTAACACTGGGGTGTCCAATCGAACTTTTCTTAATCCAGTCAAGAACTTTTTCTAAACCCTCTTATCCTAATCAAAAACTGAAGCAAAAGTAAAACCACCTTTCTATATCAAGTGAAATGGAATTGAGGGTCAAATATATCTGTATCTCCCTTCTGTACCGATAAAAAAATGAACCAAGCTTTTCTCATTATGTGTGTGATCCCCCCGCCCTACCTTTTTAAAAATTTATTTATTTATTTATTTATTTTATGAGACTGATGCTGCATCATCACTGGTGGCAAAGGCAAACTGCTGTCCCCCTTTTGGTTAAAGGGCTCCCCACCACTTCCACTATATCAACAAAATCATGCCTGTTGAATGTGTAAAGTGTGAATTTTCTTTTTTCATCCTGGTGCTGCAGAATACTTGGAAACGACAGAATGTCTGTGTGAATGGATTTCAAAGTAGTACATATAAATGCACAAGTATGTAATCTGGAACTTTATCAAGAGTTGCGTGTGACTTTCTGTCTCTTGAAATTAGACAGGATATTATTATTGGGGTGAATGACTGCTACATGTTTTAACAGTTTTAAATCCAATCAAAACATGCATTTGTAGTCTTTTCATACATATACTACACTGAAGTGCTTCCATTCCTTTTTATGAGCATACAAATCTAAAACCATAGAGAATTACAGAGTGACATCTCCATATTGATCTCAATGCACTCACACCATCTCCAGCTCATGCACAGGGGAGACGGGGTGAGATTGCTCTGCAGCCACTGATTTATTGGGAGTCCTCTGAGAAACATGCATTAGAATAAATAAGTAGATTTGATTATGTTTCTTGCTTTCAACATGAGTGGTGTGAAAAACTCCCTTCCCCATGGGGATTCCATTAAAATACCTCAAATGAGTTGACATCACAGTACTGTAAAGTTGTTTTTTTTTAATCACATATATAACAAAACTAGTTTTTGGATTTCAAATTTTTGATCCAAGGTAATACTTTTTTTCATAATTTGAATGCATATCAGTTTATTAAAAACAGCTAATTAAGGGTTAAATTAGCCTCAGAAAGTAGATGGTGTTTTTGAGTTTGTATTTCTGCTAATATACATTCACACTATAACAATTTGTCCAATCTGATAAAAAGAAGTGTCACAACACACTGTTATAGGAACTAGAGGTAATGCGTAGTAAATCCATGAAATCCATTGCTTGCTGGCTCCAGTCCAGCGTGCACTTATCCTAACTAACCCCTAATAGCACACCTGTCTTCAAATAAAAGCAAATATAATGACAGTCACATGATACCTGTCAGTCCCGCTCATCCACCCAGGTGACGACAATAAAGAATACATGACCTTATAATGGATATGAGAAAACTCATTACTTAGCAGTCTCATGACTTGATCATGTGAGTAAATGATGCACATATGGTAACCTTTACAACGCTTACTAGTACTGGGTTGGATCCCCCTTTAAAACTTTCTTTATTCTCAGTGGCATAGCTTCAACAAGGTGCTGGAAACATTCTTCGGAGACCTTGATCCACACTGGTGTGATACTATCACACAGATGCTGCTTTATTGGCTGCAGATACATGACAAAAATTCACCAACAAACATCATGCTGAAGGTGCTCCATTAGATTGATGTCTGGTGACTATGTAAGCCATTTGAGGACAATGATCTCAGTGTCATGTTCAAGAAACCAGTTTAGATTATTTGACCTTAATGATATGGTGTGCTAGCTTGTTAGAAGCAGCCATCAGAAGACTGGCACACTGTGGTCATGAAGTCATGGACATGGTCAGCAGCAACTCTTGGGAATGCTGTAGCTTTTAAATAAAGATCAGTCGGTATTAGGAGGCCTGAAGTGTGCACACAAGATATACTCCACACCATTATACTGCCATCTGCATGAACTGTTAATACAAGTTAGGATGAGTTTATGCTTTCTTGGTGTATTGACCAAATCTGACCCCGCCATCCAAATGTGTCAGCAGAAATTCAGAGACTCGTCAAACCCACAGACTATAAATACAGTGGATGAAGCATTAAGTCATGTGACCCACTGGTTTCTGAAGAGCAGTTTTGAAGCCTCTTTTTCTTTGTATTTCACGCAGCCATACTGCCTGGGAAGCTGACAGGAACACGCCCACTACATGTCAGTCAAAGTTAGCAGTGGCTACCAGCTCCTTTAGTCAACCCATGCCTCGGGAACTCCAAAGCTGACAGCAGATGTTTGCAGTGGAATAGCCCATGTCACATTTATTTGATGGTGTGGTTAAGTCACACAACATTTTTCCAATCCTGTCTTGCTCAGTTTGGTAACTGTGTGTGAATTGCAGCCTTAGTGTGCTGTTCTTAGCTGAGAGGACCGACACCAGCCTGGTCTTGTGCTGCTGTGGAAAATCTGCTTCAAGGTTCAACATGTTATGTTTTCAGAGGTGGTCTTCTGCATACCTTGGCTGTAACATCTAGCACCTGTCTGATCCATTCCTTTCTTCCTCTTGCATCAACACTGCAGTTTCACTAAGAGAATTGCAGCTCACTGGTTATTTTCTCTATTTTCAGGGCCACTCTGTAAACTCTAAATATGGTTGTGCATTAAAATCCCAGTGGAACGCTGCACAACAACCATGCCACATTCAAAGTCAGAGAAATCCCCTATTCTCCTCATGCTGATGCTTGGTTTGATTTCAACAGATAATAGTTATGTCTATGCCTAAAAACATTGAGCTGCTGCTGTGTGATTAGCTGATTAAATAGTTATGTCAAGCAATTGGCCCAGTGAACCCCCCCCCCCCCCACCCCCCCAAAAAAAAAACAAAACAAAAAAAACCTGCATTTCCACTCGTGGGAATTCTGGGTAGATATTTCGGGACAGATTGTTGATGCGTGTCTCCATTACCAGGAGCATTCCTGTAAAAGTGGCCTTCAAGAACCTTTACTGGGAGAAAAACGTTTCTGTAGCAGAACAGGTACCCAGGTTGGTCCACAAGAACTACCTGGCAGAGGGTCTCTGCTAACCAGGATTTCTAAATTACATTCAGCACTGTCATGTGAAAATAAATCATGTGAACACAACTTATGCGAGCCCTTTGGACAAGAAAAAAAATGCTGTGAATAAATTTGATGAAATTAGAGATTATCCACACACACACAAAGAACAATAGATGAACTGATCAGTTGGTTTAGGCCTTGTCGGCGTATTGCAGTAATGTGGAGGTCCGGCAGGGGCTTTCTTTTAATCTCAGTCGCTACAACCGTGGTGTATGTTAAGAAAATGCAAGTAGCATCCCTTGTTTACTTGCTTCTTCTTCTCTCTGTTCTTTTGCTGCATTCTTTTTTATGCTGCTGGCCATTTGTAAACAGCAGAAAATGTGCATGACTGCCACCATTACTGCTGTGTTATTTGTTCAGTCGCTGGTGTAATGTCTGGTGGGTTTACCCTGAATCCGCCTATTGTGGCTGTTGAGTGAACTTCTCAAACTATGAAAATCTATGAACAATAGATCTAACTGCTCAATACTACTTAAGCTACAAATGGACACAAGTTGTTACAAGTTGTTAGTTTGTTCTCTGCCACAAAAATATCCCTGTAAACGGCCGGGTAGGTCACCACAAAATAGTATAAACAGATGTCTGCATATGAATGTGCCATGTAGTTTTATTTATGTAGTCCCTGTTTACGAAAAGAAACGATCTCTGGGAACTTTACTGGTTCACAGAGACAATCCCAGCAATTACCTTTGACCAAGTTTCTGGCCACAGACACTGACAAACATCTGTTTGAGTAAGTTTGAGTAAGCTGAAGAAGCAGATCACTATAATAAAAAAAAATCATGGACTGCAACGTCAAACTAGAGAGCAACGAACTGAATCACGGCTGCTGATCCTACCTCTCACTGATGAACTGTGAACCGCAGCCATCTCCCACATGTGTCTCATACACCACATGCCTTGTAGGAGAATTGTGGCAGTGCTCCAAAATGTTGTAGGAATTTCTGCCTTTTGGCACATATCACATCTAAGATCATCGATTAGCCCTTCTTGCATCTATATTTAGTTGAAAACAGAAAAAGTTTCTTTTAACACTACAAATTCTCAATCTTTTACATATTTTGAATTAAGAAACAAACAGGTCAGAATGTGTTTTATCAAACTTATGAATGTTTTCTATCAAATTTCATAACTGTGATCATTCAACTAAAGACTTTTTTCTTCATATTTTAACATAATTAAGAGACCTAATAATTTTGTGACGTTATTTCCTGAGGTCTTAATGAAATGTCAGACATGTTTCGTTCAACAATCCATGAAGATACTGTACAAGAATTTCTTTTTCCTACATGTTTTTGCTGCTCTGATCAAAGGAGCTGGTTTTAAGGAGCAAGGTCAGCTACTTTACACCAGCATGGGCCTCTCTTAACATCTGCACCCTTAATTTCACAGGTGCAGAAAAATCAGAAAAGGTTTGAAATCTGGCGCTGATGATGACGAGGGGGAAGCTAGCTACTCTGGTCTGGGTCTGTGATCTCAGGATCCCACACATCTAAATATGCATCCAAATATATGTTCCCAAGCACAAAAAACTTTTTTGCTTTAATTTTTCCTCATAATATGTCCATTTTAATAAAATAGGAAAAATGCTGCAAATGCTGAAATGGTAATTTTGGTATCATAGTCACTAAATAAAGTGTTGAAATATGCACAGTAATCCTGCCTTACTAATTACTGTTGTTGTTGAGCACAGTTTATCCACTTTTTAAGGGAGTAATGATGTATTGATTTCACTGTTCAAGAAACTTTACCAGCATTCCTTCTGAGCAGTTTCTGATGAGAAGATGTGAATAACTGGAACCCTTTGGTCTTGTTTTTCTCAAAGTTCTGTCTCAGCAAGTTGTAAGTGATTCATTGGTTTCAGCCCATCAGAGACATTCATCTTTGTATCAAGTTGAGACCATTTACATCGCATTTTTTGTTTTTTCTTTCCACGTGACAGCAGGATTAGTTGGCAGATGAACATACACTGGTCTCATTTTTGAGTTTGCTTCCTGTTTGCATGAATTTAAATCCCAATATGACATTTAACAGTGAGGCAAAAACTTTGTCTTTGTCTCACTGTTATCACCATGAATCACCATGAATAGCAAAATACACTGTCATAGGAGCTGACTTGAGAAGTTAAAGGCCACCATAAACAACAAAGGCTGTGACTTTACAAGACCCCAGAGATAAATAGGAGCTGCAGAAAACACATTCTTGTTAGAGAACATATGTTTGGCTTGCATCCCCTGTGTAAAGGTCACAGTGAGACGCAGTAATGCCTCTAGCATATTCATTGCTGTGTGTCTTCATCCATTTGCTGCAGATGAGCAGTGGGGACCCCCACATCATTTATGATGGGGAAAATATCTACTCAGTTGCTGCGAGGGGAGAAGCAGAGTTATGAGTTCCAGACTTATGAGTTTTCAGGATTTAATGAAGACATCACTGCTGCAGAACCGTTGCTATTTTGTGCCTATTTAAAGGATTTACTGAACATTTTAACACTATATGAGAGCCAAAACAAATTTACCACATGTTTCACAGACACTTTCGCCATTATGCTGACTTTTAATTATTTTCTTTCTGAACCTCTAAAATGGAACTCCTAAACAAATATTAGTCATTTAGTCATTTTTTTATTTGTGTCCAGAGCTCAAAGAACACTGACAGCTATTTGGCACAGCTTCCAAGAAATGAGCGTGTTTTCACAACATGAAAGCTTCCTTATTGATTCCCTGTAAATAATCAGCACACAATAATGCAAAACCCTTTCAACCAGCTGGAGGCTGCTGGTGCCAGAGTCAATTCCGAGCTGCTTCAGCTCAGTTTTATAAGAACTGCTTTGCTCATCCTCATGCACAGAACCGCGATAGAGACACGTCATTGCCTCTTGTGTGGTTTCAACCTCTTTTAGTTTGCTCTGAATTTCTGCAGAAGACCTCAGTTCACAAATGACAGACATCTCATTTAACTCCTTTTTCCTCAAAACCAATGTTTTAACACTGCCAGACTGCATTTACAAATGTTGTTGAAAAACAGCATTTGGTGCTCGTGAACACTCTTTACCATGTCGACTGATGTTTACCAACTCTGACCAGTAATTATGAACGCCCCAACAAACAGGAATGTTAACTGCTGTTCTGAGGGGGACCAATAAACACCAGTGGGTGATACTGGCTCTTTCTCAGTACCAAATATGCCACGTCTGGACTTTTGTACTTTACAAGTTCAACTGGGGCGAATGTACTATGGAGGACAGGAGGCTGCAGTTTGATCTTTCTGCTATAGGAACAGCAGCGTTCCTTCTTCCTACCTTTGATCAGCCATTAATATGAAGTTAGAAGACTAGATTCTCTCATGAAAACTTTCTAAAAATACATTCAGTTTTAAACAACATCCATTTAAAAAAAAGGGTGGAGCAAGAGCACATTCAGGGATTACAATTGCACTTGGCTAGATGTGAGCTGGACTCGTAACTGGGTTCCAGCTGGTGATGTTCCACGAGATGAGCAGTGGGGACCCACACATCATTTGTAACGGGGAAAATATCGATTCAGCTGAGAACACAAGTACAGACAAGAATGCATGCTGAGAAATGACTTTTGAGAAGCCCAACAATGTTACATCTTGTTCTTGGATTGCAAAAACAAGATGCAAATGCTTTTGACATTCAATTTAAAGCAGACATGGTGCAGGCCGCGTCATGCAGTGAAGCATAAAATGTTCATAAATACTGGCTGCTTATTTTTAAAATATTAACAGCTTCTTGTAATTCACTTTCATGTTGAAACACTTCTATATTCTTTCTTATCTAAATAAATCATAGGTGCAAGTTTGCTTTTTACATTGTTGGGGACAAATCTGTCTTCATAGGGCTATGTGATGTTACTCACAGTTTCAATAAGGTTTCAGAACTTTACTTTAGATATTAATGCAGCTGTAAACATCAGTAAAAGTACACGGAAACATCAAACTGTAGCCACACCTGAAAAACAATGGGCTAAAAGCAAAAAAGTTGACAACTGTTTCTCCATTTCATGTGGCTTATGCAGATTCATTGGGGTCCTGTGAAGCCCCCCCCCCACAAGCTTCAAAGTCAGCTTCGATTTTTAACATTTGGGAAAAAAAGTAAAATAACCTTTTATTCATTTGTAGCAACCTGATAGATAAATATATTTAAATACCTCACTGTGAAGTGCTAAGATCAGTGAAATTTGTCAGTTTTTTAAAAGTACAAAATCCTAAGTCTATATTACAAACTTAAACCCTATAAGATTTATTTATTTATTTATCCATGCTGAAGTAGCCCAAATATATTATCATGCCAGCTCAGGAATTTTTTTTTTGTTTGTTTTTTGTTTTTGCTCCACTTGAATTTGAACTTTAACTTTACACATTTAGCAAGTTTTCTTCCTGAAGTGTAACAGATTAATGCATCACTGTGGATCATCTTAAACGGTCTGAACTCTACCGTAGAACCTCCGTTTGACTACATAAATGAACCCAGACAGTATCTTTTCTGGGGTCTGAAAAAAGCCTGAAACAACCCTGCAAATGTCCACTGTTTGAGAGAAATGAGCTGCCTGCATATTTCATTTACACCAATGCTGTCCAAACAAAGCAATCTCTCCCACATGTCTATTAGAGAACCCATGATGAAGAAGAAATGATAGGGATCAGCAATCTCTTATTGGCTTTCCATTTCCTTGACAATAGCATCACATTATCGTTAGACTTCACCTACTGTGACCCTGCCTCTCCACCACCATCTGCACTGAAAACAGGTTTGTTGGTTCTGTCACCTGTTAGAAGACACATAATCCATATGCAAGGTAAAACAAAAACAGCTGAGTTGCCAATTACCATTACTGAGGAGCAAAGGGCAAGTATTTTCTTCAAGTGACTCACACCTTCGTTATTAAAAACCCCCCAAAAACAACAAAAAAACAAACAAACAAACAAACAAAAAAACCCAACCCTAATGGCCACCTTTCTTTTCTTAGCTGGTAACTCTGTGGACGCTGACACACTGCAACATACTGTGCAGTCTCTTCAGTTGTTGTGCTTCAGCGCTAATAACAATCAGAGCCGGTCCAGAACCGGCCCAGAGCCAGTCCACAGGCAGCCCAGAGTCAGTCCAGAGCCAGGCCAGATCTGGCCCCAAGCTAGCCCATAGCCAGTCCAGAGCTGAGCCAGAGCCAGTCCAGAGCCACCCCAGAGTCCACCATCAGTGTAGTTCAGCAATGGGACATTACACCTGTACCATCAAATTTATTTTCCCTTGAGTGAACAACCACTGTGCAGGGAGACAGCTGGACTCCCCAGGGGGTGGGGGGACTGTTTCTTCTCTTTTCTTCTCTACTAGCCTGACAGACATCACTAAACAACGGTGGTCACAACGCTCTGGTTGGTCACGATGATGCCCACTTTTGGTGTGAATAGTTCTTGTCTGCAGTCCAGCGGAGTTTTGGGGTGGAAGTAGCTCCACTTTTCTCAGCTCCTTTGTTCTTGGTTGAATGCAGTTTGCATTTTAGATGGTTAAAACCAATGCATTTTTTGCAATGTAATCTTTTAATATTGTTTGTTACATCTTGCATTTTTACTTTTCACTGAAATACTTCAGCACATTTGTCTTCTCACTCAATAGAAAAAAATCCTTTCTTCTGCACCTGTAATTGAGCATGATGAGTTTGACAGACAGCTAAGCATCAGGAAATTGCAGGGTTTGATGAAACAGTGAGTGATCTGTCAATTTGAGGACCCCAAATGTCTCACTCAGGAGCAGCACAGTGGAGCGTCGTCAGTGTGAAAGGATCGAGGTTCAGTCTGTTTAATGCTGTTTGAGATTTTTTTAAAGCCAAGTCAAACAAGACTGAACACATCACAAAGCAGCAGGGCTTCACTGACAGCACGTCTCTTATGAACGGAAAAAAAATGTATCATAGGTTGATATGATCAAGATAAACATCAAAACAAACCAATAAAAATTCCTGATTTAGGAATTTGATCTGGAAAAGCACCTTTACAAAAGTGAACTTACAGATCAAACTTTAAGTTTAGAAACTGACTTATTTTAACATTCTGCTTAAATAACTTATCAGAGAACTTAAATAAAAAACTAAATATACTGTAAACATGAAATGTCATACTTCAGAAGAACATATTAGACTTGAGTGCTGGGTAGATGATATATAGCTGTCTCACTGGCAGATTTGTCACTCAGCAACTTGTCTAAAACTGAGTTAAGACAGAGGCAGTGTGCATAATCAGAACACCTTTGTCTTTCAGCTGTCACTTCACTGCTGCTGGAAGACAAATTCAAACACTAAATATCCACCACCTCCAATTGTTAAGTACACGAAAAACATATAATATATACAGAGCAGTATAGATGAATCAAAACCACATGGACATCATGTTCTGACACCTACCTGTATTTGCTGGGGGCTAGGATATGTTTGTTGCCATGGATACCATTGGCTGCTACACTGAAGAAACTTACCTCAATTCATATGAAGTAGAAACACTTTTTGCCTCTCTAGACTTTTTGCATAAGGAAAATAAGTGGCTAGATCATGAGAAATGTAATTTACTGTAAATGACTTGCATTAGCATTATATAATCATTATAATTCCTATTCTCACTGGGATCTTTACATTCAGCAAGTCATTTCTCAGGAGATTTCTTCCATTTTGACTGTGAGACTTTAAAGTTGGACACATGTTCCTGTATACTAGGAGTGGTACATGCCCTGTAGGAGCTTCTTTGTCTTTCTCCTCTTCCTCGTAGTGATCCTGCTGTCTTGGGATTGATGAATCCTGTTTGTATTTCTGGATCTCTGTGTCACCCCGGATGGTGGCTGTGATCCTCACCAAATCCAGGCCTTCATCTATCTGTTTTCTACAGCCTCAATTTTTGGGAGGAGCTTTCTTGCCTTGACATCAGTGCCTTCCATCTCCTCCTGCAGCCAGGTTATCGTGCCAGAGAGGAATCCGACTACTCTCAGGGCATACGTTTTCATGGCCCTGGTGTTGATCTTTCCATTCAGATAGATAGATCTACAGGATCTTCCTTATAGATGATGCTACTACATCAAACAGATGACATATGTCTGCTGTGTAAAGAAATGAGAAATTAAAACCACGTTGAGTACATCACACTTACTTACATACTTATTGTGACCTAATTGGAGGTTCAGATCAAATTTTATGAGAAACAATAGCAGAAAACTTCTACATTTTCTTGCTACTGTATGTGCTACTAATGCATCTCCTAATGTTCTTACAAGTTTGACTTCAGCACGTTCTTCCTGTTCTTTGAAACCGTGAATTTTCTGCATGTATCTCTACATCAGGATGAGTCTGAATATGTGCGTTCTGACTTCACCAACCTGCTCAGTTTTTTATTAGTTTGTTCTTTCATGCTGCTCATCTCTGTTCTCTTTTCCCTTAAAACAACTTTTCAATACTCCACCACAAATCTTTTTCTATGAAAACAAGGGTGGAGCAAGGTGACATTCTACTGTCACCTACTACTTTTAGAAAAAGAATTTGGAGGTTTTGATCTTATTGTGTAGTGCCTTCAGCGTAGGTAAATGATGTCATTGTACTTCTTTGCTTTAAGTAAATGAAAGTGAGTAAAAGTGAATGCACCATGGACTATCTGTCAGGCGGAAATGTACTGTACCTAAGTTGATTGACAGCTGTAACAACTCCTCCGGGGGCTTCCAGAAACAACTGATTTGTCAGTTTCCCACCCATTTATCCATTTTCCACACCTGCTGCATTGTGTTCAAGGTCACGAAGGGCGAGAAGCTCACCCCAGCTGTCATGGGGTGAGAGGCGCAGTAAACCTGGACAGGTCATTTCTTCATCACGGTGCCGAGCAAGGAAAAAAGAAAACTCAACGTACATTTTTACTTTGACACTATGGGTGACTGAGTGACCATTAATGGAGGATGAAGATGTGAAATGTATCCATTTAAATTCAGTATGTCCTTATTTTTTGTAGAGTTTAGAAGTTAAGCTGAGTCATGATGTATTTATGTTCCAGTACGTCTGAAATGTGGGGAGTGTGGGAGTTAGCTCCTGCAAGGCAGTGAAACAGTGGGTGAAAGCGCTGCGTGGAAATCAAACCCAGACGCTTCAGGAGAAACAAACATGGATGAGTTGGAAGGAGAAACATGAATATGACATCTGCTTCATGCACTGAAAGTGGTTTAGAAATGTTTTATACAATAATCACATTTTTATTCATAACGTCTTTTTAAATATAAGTCAGATCTGTCCCTGGCGACACATTAAGGTGCAGAGTGGAGGGAGAAGGATGTATGTCTGTGTGTGAGGGGGGTCAGGAGTGTCTTCTTAGCCAGCAGGGAGGCAGCTGGGGGCTCTCCTGAGACGCGAGCCTGTGACCCTGAAATCATGCGCTCCGAGGCTTCTTAAAAAACAAGGCAGGACGGCTGAAATCAGACACCTCTCTGCTGATCTCACTGGTGTCAGGCACCGAGCTCTGCCAGGGGACAACCGCGGGGAAGAAGTCGACGTCATTTAAATTCCACTTCTAGAAGCCTTTAGCCTCCACCAGCTCCATCCTCTCTTTCACAGCGTCGGGCCTGCACTTTACGCCTGACATTGATCTGTACTTCAAAACCACAGCACAGCATTGTGTCCCGCCCCTCAGCTGACACAAACGATTTGTTGAGACGAGTTCTTCACAGCCGTGGGTGCTGAAAAGCAGCAGAGCCCCCCTGCACCTCTCTGCCTGCACCCCAACTTTCCCACCCCACAGCTAAACTGACAGGCAGGGTTTTTATTTTGCATTGCAGAGCAGGGCTTTGCGCCATGCTTCTCTGATACTGGAGAACATGACCAAACACATGTACCACACATCAGCATCCATCCGGGGAATGAAAGAAAAAAAGCATAATCAAGGCCAGGGTCACTGCAATTCACCCAGTATTTATGAAACCCTTTTCTCCACATAAAATGACTTTAGCTGTGGATCTTTTCATACTTCTATATTTGACAAATCAAAGATGAGAAATGTACAAAGATAAATAGAAATATTTGGTATACTCATAAGCAGATATGCGAGCAAGCTCATTTAATTCTTGCTTGTTCTGAGTCGTGGGGAAACTCTGGGCACATGAAATGAAAGTCCGCTTGGAATTACCCCCAGTCCTGTCAAATGCCAACGTGTACCAAGGAAGGGACACCCCACGTTGTCCCCCACTGCAAAAGTCCTGTTCCGGCCCGGGGAAATGGGTGGGTTGTGTCAGGAACGGTATTCAATGTAAAATCAATATGTGATACACAATGATCCACTCTGGCAACACCTAAAGAGAAAATGCTGAAAAAGGTTACCTGACTTAACGTAGGCCTTTGCACATTATTTGCAAGTGTATATGACCTTTTCTTCTCCACAGTCTAGGTTGGAAAATATCCACACATCAAAAAGTGTACATGACACTGTTTTATGGAATAAAATTGTGGGGAAAAGCCTCTAAAAAGATAAATGTAATGTCATGCACAGCATATAGTGAAGCTGGCCGCACACTGCAGGTTAACTGAGGCTGGCTTGGTCCCAGTTCTCCCCTGAAGACAAGTCGAGGTGAAATCATGTGGCATCAACCCGAGGGAAGAATTACATACAAAAATATGAATGCAAAGTTTATTCAGTCAAGCAGTCTCAACAGTGAAATATCTCCATTTTCTGTTTATTCTGGGATTTTTTTCCCCCGGTGTTGTGGCTCATCCTTCACATTTTCAAAATTTGTCGAAATTTGAACAATCTTTGACTATGGTGCAGCCTTCAGCTACACAACAACAATATTCTAGAAAAGTTAAAACAATTTCCATCTGATGCTGAACAAATGAAAAGAAATACATTGATGGAATAGATAAGTAGTCCTTGGTCAGTGGGCTACAAACTACAACCTATGTTTTTGTATGATGATAGAAAAGTGGCTCCTGAATGTCATAAGAAACAAGAATGAACTGTCAGTAAATAGTTTTAACTCACTTACAGTTAACAAAATTGACCTTATTTGTCTAGCTAAGTACTGCGTACACATTTTTCATATGATAGCAAAACTTTAATATTGCAAATCAAATACATTTGTTCAAGTAATATAAACATTTTTTTTAACATTTCTTGACTGATGTAGTTCTTTCCATGTGATGTGATTGTTTAAACCATATTTATACTGAAATATGTTATTTTTGAAACTACATTTGTGTTCCCTGTTATAGGCTAACCTACAATTTTGCAAATTTACTTTATTCCCATTAATTCCTTACATTTCTTTTGACTTCATTGAAGAGTTTCCAATTTTGGAATCTCCAGAAAGTCCAAGTTACATATTAGTGACATTTATTTTTTTATTTTTTTTTTCTAAGAGTCGAGGAGGGAGAAGCACATAAAAATTTTGTAATTAAAAATATAATTGTGATTGTGATAAATATTGAAAATGTAACTGTTACTTTAAAGGTGGGATCTGTGATCCTACACAACTTTGTGCATGCGATGCTCATCCATGATGGGGTGTGATTTCTTGAGGAGCACTGGAGGGAGGCGCCAACGCTAGGAAAACTAGTTTTCATCACCAGACGTGATGACATCAAGAAATTACCTATCCTCCCTTTAGGACTTCTGAGCAGACTACAGATTTTCTCCTGCAATTATCCATCTCCATAAAAGAAAAGATTTTCTCATTAACATCCAAATGACTTACTTACTGGTGTCTTTATTCACTTTTTCTTTTAGGTATTCAAAATTGGAAATCAGGTCCGGTTCCTTGCCCACATTTCATATGACAAAATCACTACTAATATATAGTCACTTTCCCAAATCTGATCGCTGAAATGTAAATTTCAGGCTTCGGTTTTCCTCCACAAGCTCCTTTAAAAACTTGTTTGAATCCAATTTCTTTTCCTCAACTACAAGGCAGTCCAGCGGATCATGGGACCCTGGCTGGAGCCTAACCTCCAAACTGAAACCTCTCTGAAGAGGCTGTGTGGGTGTGATTTACTGAGCGCCAGATCCCAGCAGTTTCCCAGAGGTCTGATTTACAGTGTGTGAGTAGATCACAAATAAGACTTCGAGCTGCTACGTTTACTTCTCTGTTTTCTATCAGCAAACTGCAGATGTTTTCAAGCAGTCATTCCTTACCCCTGCTAATGACAAATCCTTTATACCTCCCGTGCTTTATTCATTTGTGTGATTCTAATTTGCCCATAACTGTTTTAATATATGTAAACTGCTTGTAAATGGAACAGCACAGTTGGCTCTTAGATTTGTGTCGGCACCTAACGATATCCCCTTGAAGCACGGACGGGGCAGCGGAACAATATTTCACCATGCATAATTCATGTTGTGCTTGACTTTTAACGAGGTGCTAAAAATCCTGACATGTGGCCCACTCAGCACTTGATGCTGAAACATAAATTCTTAATACTTTTTTTATGAACTGCGTCTGGTTGAGGTGTTTATGTATAATACAAATCTTGGATTATAACTTAGTGACACGACATTGTAGCCCCTCAGCTCATATAGCCTGAATAAACGTGCAGTCTACAAGTTTTTTTTTCCTGACATAAAGATCAGCGCTGCTTCGTTTCAGTGGCTCGCCTGTTAGCGATTAAGTAAATTGAGAAGCACCAACCAAAGCCAGCCACTTTATTCTTTTATTCAATACTTTTTATTTGAACACATGGTGAATTTGTGTCTGAATGCATTTTAATGGTCTTCTTTTTGGTCTCACTGTATGCTTATACTGTTAATGCATGTGTGTGTGGCTGCAGGTGTGTTGTTTACTGCTTTTCCTTAAGCAGGCGGATCATGCCCATCCGTGGGTGTATCGTCTCAATAACATGTCACAAACAAGTAGTTCTCCACTCACAATACTCACCTCCCTATCTGTCTGCAAAAGTAACTGTACATTATTGTCAGAGCTCATGACGAGCAGGTGGGGGGTCGAGGGAACGGTCTCCATGTTTCCCAACCATGAAAATGATTCCATGTGCTACACGCTCAGGTTCATGTCTGACTCTACGTCTGTATTTCAAACACAAGAGGGCATGCGTTTCACGAGGTGACATGAATATTGTGACAAGTGTGTCATGGCTTTTGGAAATGACTAGAAAATGATCCAACAGCAGCATAACCTTCTCTCAATGGTTCACTAGTGGAGCTGTTTCACTCTCAACTTAACACCATGGACACATTTTCCAAGAACTAACCTGGTCAGAAGAGATCCACATAAGATCTGTTTGTTCATACAGAGACCTTTATTGGCATGTAGAAACAAATCTGTTTGATAATGTCCAGCACATGCATTTCACATGCCATTTGTTGGGGACACAAGGACCTAGAGTCTCTGCTCAAAATGAAAACCTCAAGACATATAAACAAGTTAATCCTATTGATGTAGACATATATATATATATCCATCCATCTTCTGAACCCATTTCTGGATCAAGCGGATCTGCTGGAGTCTACCCCAGCCCATAGCAGGTGAACATCCTGAACAGGCCACCAGTCCAGCACAGGTCCACATATACAACAAACAACCACGCACACTCACACCTACAGGCAGTTTAGAGTTGTCAATGAACCTCATATACATGTATGTGGGAGGAAACCAGAGTACCCAGAGAAAACCAGCACATACATGTTCTCCACAGGGAGAACACACAAACTCCACACAGAAAGAGTCCTGTCGGGAGTCCAACCGGGAACCTTCTTGCTGTGAAGCAACAGTGCTA
>JAOWBL010000017.1:11741866-11775441 GCA_028564865.1 Zenarchopterus dispar | reverse complement strand
GTTATTTTATTAATATTCACTCTCAGGTTTTTAGGTTTATTTTAAAGTCTCATGGAACAATATAATATTTTCTCTGTTTTTGTGTTGCATCACACATCCTGAACATCATACCATGTTCGGGCACATTTCAAGGTGTATCACTATATTTTCAAATCTGATATAAAATGATAGAATGTGTTTATGTTGATATAATTTGATGCTGTGTCAGACAAATCAGTTATGAGTTGTTGCCGTGGTCTGCAGAAATGTTGAGGTGGGTGATTTGTGCCAGAAAAACATTCACATAACTCCCAGGAGCCAAAGTTGCAGCACAGAGCGTGATTTAGAAAAGATTATCAGGAACCAGAAACAATGAAATATAACTGATTCACTGATCCACTAATAAAAATGTTCCTGCTCCATAAACATCACAGAGTCTAGTCTGAGTGCAACTTTAGCTGGATTTAGTAAAAGTCTTTTTTTATTTCCCCAACATTTGTGTGTTAACTTTAATTCACCAATCAGTTTTGATGCTCCAGTATTGGGAAGGTCAATTCAAATAAAACCCCACGAAGAAAGCTATAACAAGACTCACAGTTTTTAGCTTATCCCATTACAGAACACAGGATCTAATCTCATGTAATCATTAAAATGATACACATTGCCAAAATTTTGAGCCATCTACTTGTAATCTGGTACGTCTAACACTCATTATAACTCCAAAAGTTTGTCATTATTTCTGAATGAGGAAAAAAGAAAAAAGGTTTAATTTCACTGCCAGAGCTAATGGCTCAGGAACATCCAAAACTCCTATTTGTGGTCAAACACATTTTCAGCATATCAGTTTGCAAATAAAACTATGTTTTTAATTGTTTTCAGTAAAGTATCACAACAGCTCATGTCAACTTGGCTGCAGTAAAGTTGGGTGTTTTAACATGGGATCCACTGGAGCTTAACTAGCTTTAGGTGGTTTGAAGAGGATCTGCAACCTTTTTCTTATTTCCACATTCGTTTTAACCTAGAAGTCCCAAAGTTAGCAGTTGTTTCACACTCATAAGCTTTTAGTTTGGAAACAGCACCTACTCCCAGGTCGAGTCTTTCTGCAGCTCCAGCTGCATACTGGACTTTGTTCATAAAACAGTGCTCAAGAAGGTATTGGGGAAAAAAGCAAAAATTGTCTTACAGCAGTGCACTGTACTGAGTATGTGACCATACAAGGGCATTCAAACCTCACACATTACAGGATATAAAACATTTTCAAAAATCAACCATTTTGTGCATGGGAATACTACAACATGTGCACCTCAATTGTTAAGTCCCCAGTCATGTCTAAGATCATACTTCCCCATAGTAGCTATCTAGACAGGTCAGAGATCATAATATGGCCACTTGAAATTGAAAATTTATGAGCACTTTTACAGCAGTTTAAACTTTTCTGTCATTGCTATTGTTTTGTTCATTTAGGATTCTGAATTTCAGCACTGAATTAATGCTGAAGCAGCTGAACGACAGCTCACATTTACTACAACAAGGATGTGTTTAAGTGATTGTTCACAAAAGTTTTCAGTTGCAAAGGGAAATTTGTCATTTTATCTTAAAAAAATGCATTTTCTTTAATTGTAAAATGAATTATTTTTGAGGAAAAAAGGAAGGAAAGAAAAGAGAAAATAATAAAGAGGAAAAGTGTATATTAATGTAACAGATTTGGATGGAAGCAGACATGCTGACTTTTCAGAGCCTTTGGCGCTGCTTTGCTGCTGATAATCTTTTTACACAAAAACTGAATGGAGGATATTTAGGACTTTCCAGGACTGTGATACGAGCAGCTAAGCATCTTAGCTTTTAGGTTATTGTGCTCAGCTTCATCACTTTGAACCTACTGTTCCAACACACTTTACAGTAATGTTATTATTATAAGGGCCATCAATAAGTTCAGTCATAAATGACCCTTTTGGTCATCGCGGCTATACGAGTCACGCCAGCACATAACCTGGCCTCTTAGGAGATTGATCCTGATGAGCTGATCAGCCTGCCGTGACCTCATGACGCAGCTCTTCCATCTGTTCGTGCCGGTCATGGAGACGTGTTCCTTGCTGGATTCTATTGATCTAGCTGTGTAAACACAGTTTGCTTCCTAACACGCTGCAGATGTTTTCCAGGAAATCCCCCTTATTTTCGACCTGTTTGAATGAGAAAAACTGCATTCAGACTCGGCTGCTTCAAAGTCCACAGGCTGAAGTTATGTTTAGGTGAAATGTTGTGGTTGGACCTCCCTGTAAGCCTTTCCAACACTTTGCTGTCTCTTTGACTGACTTTTATAGTCTGTGTTACAGCAGCTTTTCATGCTTGTGTGCAAACATGCAGACAGATTATCATCCTCTGTCAAGGCCTTATCACTAAAACAAAATGATACGCCTGGCCCGCTGTACTGGCTTTGTGAAGGTCTGTTCTAGGTCCTGCAAAGGCCAACAATCATTCAAGACAGGATGATTGTTGGCCTTTCCAGGGAGACAGCTCTGTCGGCTGTTTCCTTTGGCTAACTTCCTGCCTCCTATGTTCTCCTTCAACATCTGGGGGCAGCTTACATAGACATTTTCGTGGAACTTTCACTGAAGCGAGTGGTGTGTGTGTGTGTGTGTGTGTGTGTGGTGGTGGTGGTGGTGGTGGTGGGGGGTGGGGGGGTGTCCAGGTTTTTGCTTGTGCCTCTGTAATCTAACCTTGACCTATCTCAGTCTGTGCAAAGCTTGAGGAATCCAATGATGAGCATGAAAATGGCTCCATTTTCACTTTAACAAACACTACATTAAGCAACAATCAGTGCCAATGTAAAAGCATACATTCCTGTATCCATACAGGCAGCAGCCTGAGTGTGAGGGCTCTTATACTTATTGCTTCAAAAACACCTGGGGCTCTATTGTCATACTCAGCTTTCATGCACAGCCATGACTGTGAAATTACCACATGTGAAGCGCCACTGTGTGCACCACTGAATCCATTTATATCCATGCTTCTGTCCTTGTCATGAGTCACATCCTATATAAAATATATTTCAAACATTATGGAGCCTATAGGTCCTGCCAGGATGGAGCTGGTCGGCGATCAGTGTTTACCACAGTGTGCTGGCATGTGTGATTTCATTATTCTTCATCAACTTTTATTGAATCTTCATATTAAATCAGTGAGCAACGTGTTCATTGTTGTAAAACCGTGAATCTGCCGAGCTTGGTTTGCTGGCCATAAAACCTATGATATGGATCATGAGGACAGTACAATAAGCTGTGCATACACATTATAATATGTGCTGTATCTTATTTTGCTGATAAGATGCCACATCAGTTCAGCTTCATAATCTGATTAGAGCTGCTCTGGTTTCTGTGCTCTGGTGTCTGTTATGAGAACATGATAAGAACATGCCTTGAAGGGATACTGCAGCATGTCTACACACTTAATAGACATGATGTCCTGTATGTTCTGGTAGCCACCACTTATTCCACCACTTGCAGGTTCAGCCTGCAGATGACAACAAATATTTGTTTTATAGTAGTATTTACCTATACCTACAACAATAAATTTGATGGATTCATTAAGAAATCCACATATTTAGAAATGCATATTCAGTCATACCTACTGATGTACAGTCTAGAATCAGAACATGTTGCAACAGCACTTCTTAAATTTTCTATGACTTTTATTTCTTTGCAGGTGACAGGTTTCAGGAAGTGGGCCCAAATGCAGGAGGCTGGGAGCCAGGTGTAATTAATAATAGTCTTTTATTTTTAATTAAAAACGCTGCACAAAGCAGAATATCCAAAAACCAAAAAGTCAAAACCACCAGGCAACACAAGGACTGAAAAAAACACCGGGCTAGCGGGCAGAGAGAGAAAATAAAAGATAAGTCAAGAAAAAAGGAGAGGGATGGTTTGCTAGATGACTAACCAGGAGAGGTAACACGGGACAATAAGCAGACATAAAACATGCACATGCCCTACAAACCCTGAAAAAATTGTAGGTTCTTAAAATATAATGGACAGAAATAACCACATCTTAAAACAGGCAAAAATAGGGATTAAATAATAATAATAATAGTTAGGAATATTTTAAGCAAACAAGACAAAAAAAAAAAAAAATTAAAAACACAACAATTTTTTTTCCTGAGTCTGCACATGGTTTCAAAATCGGGGGCTTTAACTCCCCCCAGTGTTAACCAGTGACATTTAGAACTGGGTTTGTGCAGCATACACCTGTCAGGAACTAATGTGATGTTGATTAAAATCAGATAAAAGTCAGCTGTTGGATTTGGTTGAATATTTAAGAATACATTCTGGTGAGTGCCATGGGCCACAAACACTTGCCAAAGAAACCATGAGAACTAATTCCTGAAAATTACAAATCAGGAGAAGGGTACACTAAATTCATTGTGGAACTTTGAAAACCCACTGTCAATAGGTGGAGAAAATGTGGCAGAGATGTTGCAAAGATCAGGGGTACCCTCCAAAGCTGATGAGAGGATGAGGAGAGAATTTATAAGGGAAACTACCAAGAAGTTTCCCTTATAAATGGGAATTTCTGGCAGATTCTGGTAACTACTTGCATGTGACTACCATCTCTGGATTATGCACAAGTCAGGCTATGGAGTGGGAGGCAAGACAGATATTGTTTCTTATAGAACAGAATATTCAAAGACATACTGCTCTCTGAAAAAAAAAATCATTTAGTCAGCCTAAACCATGTGGAAAAAAAGTGTTATATTCTGGCAGGACAAAGTTCTCCATCTGCTTGTATGGTCCCCGTGGGCTTCAGGTCCTTCAGCTGCTCCTTGTCTTTGGAATTCTCTCCAACATCACATATGCAATATTTTTCATTATTTAATTATTTTATATTGTATTACCATGTGTTATTGTTGTATCTTTTTGTACGGTGACCTTGGGTACCTTGAAACATGCCTATACATAAAATGTTTTATTATTATTATTATTCAAGATTTACTTTTTGGCCTTCTTTTGAAAAGGTATGTTTACCACACAGCCAACACAAAGCATTATCCAAGGAACATATTGGCAGTAAAACATCGTGGACGGAGGTATTTGCTTTGGGGCTGCTTATCTTCACCTGAGGCTAAGGTTATCATGGGCTCAGTTTTTTTGGTTTGTTCCTGCCTTTATTTTGAAGGTCTGTATTGTTTAGTCACAGTTAGACTTCCCTTGCTCCTGTCTGCCCTGATTATTTGCACCTGTGTCTCGTTAAGTTCTGTTTGTATGTATTGCCTTGTCTTCCCCTTGCTCCCGCCCAGTTCGTTTTGTGTTTCCCCCTGCTTCCAGTCTCACTGACCATCTTTGTTTTTGCACATCCTGGGTTTGTGGTTGTTTCCTCTTTTGACGCAATAAACTTGGTTTTTCCAACAATCCGCATAGTGGGTTCTGTTTGGTGCCAGCGGTACCGTGACAAAGGTACTTGACAACATAGACAGAAAAATGCTCCAAATAGGAAGGTATTTTGGCACAAAACTTTGTCCTTTTACCAAAACAAAGAAATGAAGAGGAAATTCACATTTCGACATAATAATGACCCAGAGCACATTTTAAAATCAGCCAAGACATGGATTCTGAAAAGAATATGTCCTGGAATGGCCCAGTTGGAATCCAAACCAAAAATTAAAAAAAAAAAAAAAGAAAGATCCACACAGTTTGAAAGAACATTAACTTGTTTGCAAAGAAGAGTGGAATGAAATTCCAATGTCTAGATGTGTGAACTTATAAATGTGATGCTGTAAATGAAAGCAATGCTTCTACAAAGTATTTGTTGGGAATGATGTTCAGATTTATGCAATCAAGCTGTAGTAGGTTTTCTTTCATTTAAAATGCTCCTAATGAATTACTATTTATAATTAATATATTAATACTTTCTTTTTATTTCTGCTTGTTGAAATACTAAATGCCTGACATTTATGCTCTTGTTACTTATGTATTTTTTTCTTTTTTAAAAACTGCTAATCTCATAAAGGTGTGTATACTTTTATATCGACTGTATACAGACACAGTGAGGGACAGTTAGTTTAATGTCTGAGGGGATACAGATGTTGGCAATCAGGAACGAGAAGACCACCAGAAGAACACAAACAAGAAACCAGAGAGAAGGGAAAGGTACTTTCAAAATAAAACAGGAAAACAACATACTAAACAAATGTTTTGGATCAAAAGACCACCATAAAACCATTGCCAACACTTTTTTCTCAACCATTTTATTTCACTTGTTGTTAAATTTTTGCATGTCAGGCCTGCAACACATTCTAGAAAAAAATGTTTTGGGGCAATTTAATGCTATTAAGTGGTGAAAAATGAGAACAAAGATGTGACTTTAACATTTTGATGTCAATTGGTGATTGCAATGATGATTTGGTACAACAGCAGCATCCCTGCAACAAGTCTTGGAAGAGCAAAAATATGCAGAGAATCTCCACTTTCGCAACACATGTGAAGAAATCATTGAAGTGGTTTAAATCAATGTTACTCAAAGAAAGACTGACAAGGATATTCAGATTTCTCCTCTGCCAAACAATATTGTTAAATTGCACAAGGAATCTTCAGGAGAATCTTTGGTTCACAAGCTTAAGGCAGACACTTGTGACCCCTGCAACACTGAAGAATCATAATTCATGAATAATTATTAAATCCATGTGGGCAACGGGTTACTGTCGAAAATTTTGTCAAGCACTACAGCATGAAGCTACATGCACTTAAAATTTTACTGTGCAACAAAGAAGCCCTACGTTATCTTTGTCCAGATGTGGCACAGCTGTCTTTGGGCTTGGAGGCATCTGGGATGGACCTTCCTCACACATTAGAAATGAGCAGCTTGGTCAGAAAAATCTGTATTCCAAGAAGAAATAAGCAGTGTATTCATCCAGACCAAATATTAAAAGGCAAGACAAGGCAGCCAAATTTATATGTTTAACACATTTCATGTACAAAACAGTCCAAGAATCTAGGAATGAAAAATGCAACAATGTTGAACCTGTTATGTTAAACATCTTAATGCAAGTTTGTAGTCATTAGTAATTTGGGGGCGAAATTACAAATGAACTTTTTCATTATTTGGTGTTTTCAATGATAAAACACCTTTTAAGTGCTGTGAGAAGCAATAGCAATGTGACAAAATTGTAAAAGCTTAACTGTCTAAATATTTGGAATCTGCTGCAGGTGTGACATCCAAAAGTGGATATACATTTACAAGTGAAATGAAGCAAACTGAACACAAAACATGAAACATCTTGGGTTCATGTAGAGGTCAAGTAAATGTAAGAAAGACTAATTGTCATTCTTTATATTGTATAATATTTGAATTTGACCACAATGAGGCGACTCCCAGGAGCTAATTCAGCCAGAGGCGAGCAGCGTTTTGCTCTCACTCTCAGCCCTCTACATGGTTTATTCCAGTTCCTCTGTCTCGCTTATAGGATTAAAGGGTATTCGCTTCTCACTTATCTTCTGATGTCTTTTGCCCATCAAGCTCAATAGCACTTTTCCTCTCCAGCTCGACCTGCAGGTTCTGACTCTACAGCTACCACTAATATCTTTATTTATACCATTAAAGTGGAGATTTATTAGAACGTAGCCCTAACACCAAATCTGAATTTTTTTTTAATCATGAGGAAAGCCAATGAAGTCCTAATTACAAAAACGGTGACTGACTAAACTGTCTGTATTTTATTTTAAGCTGGTGTGATGTGCACATTGTGTATTGGCTGCACATGAGTCACACTTCGTCATAGACGCCCCTTCTTGATGAAAGGTCATCTTGGTCACTCAGTACACCCACCCAGGAGAAACACTCGGCGGCCTGTGGCTTGTTGACGTTTCCCTGGAGGCTGGAGAGATGTCTGTACAGTCACCTTCCACTTTAACTTCACAGGTGAAAGGTGAGGACACCGACACTGAGTGGGTGCCTGCTTCTTAGACTTAAGGCAGAAGAAAACTTTAAAATGGATATGCATCTCTTTTCAGCGGCCAATAACCTCGTGTTGGATCAAAAAGCCAGCAGTCTGTGAAGTTTCTGGATTGTATGAGCTTTTCTTTTGCTAAAACATCCTGGACCTTTTGGCTTTTCTCTGATATCTTCTCTGCGCCTCTAGGAGACCACTAGTACAGGGAGTTTTCAGACCAACTCAGTTATTGGTGGAGCTCTCTGTTCACTTTTACTCAAACATGACATATTGTTATGAGGATATGTTGTAGAAACATAATTTGCCCTTACTATCACACTAATAAGGGAGTAAAAATTAACCAACAAACAGATATTGAATATTAAAAATGTAATCACAACAGACTTCAGACTCCTGGATCAATTTAAATCAGTTAATGGTCTGATTCTACATTTCTGACTTGGTTGAGTAATTTATTGGTGTAACACTTACAGAGAGTTGTGTGAGGGTTCTATATTACCATCAGGTCAATAAATTAATGTAGGTCTGCACTACACCAGTGTAGGATTAGTACACCAATCCATATAGGGGATATGCCAAGTTAGCAGAGACTGCATACCATTTACGCAGTGTATCTGCTGACTAACCTGCTGCTTTTTCCTCTAGCTCTGAGGAAGAGGTGAAAGCAGCCAACAGGTGGTCTTTCCAGGGCAGTGGTTGCCCTTGTGAGATGGGTCAATCGTCCTCTTACTCCCAGCTACCCACTGACTTGGACCTGTTCCCTATACTCCCACCTCCGACATGCACGGGAGCATGCTGGAGCAGCCTCCTCATGGCAGCCTCCAGCGACAGAGGCTGGAGCCCAACCATTTCTGAGGATCAACCTCAGCACTGTGAAGGAAGGCGTTCCCTGTCCCAATCTTTATGGTAAACAACTGCCATCTTGGACATTTGTGTTGGACGTCTTCACAAAGCTGATTCAAGAAAAGACCAAAACTGTCGGTGCTGACAACCCCTGACTCCATGTGACAAATACCATCTGACAAGTCAGGAGTCTTGGTTAGTTATGTTCAGTGTCTTACTGTGTATACTTGAGGTTCATGTTGTTTCAGTGTGAGTTAGATGTAAAGGATTTTGGGTAAAATTTAGGAAAACCCTTTAAGATAAAATAAAAGGATCTCTCTAGCTGCTGCACAAGCACAATCTTCCTTATCTTTATTTCCCTCTGGACTTTCATTGCTGACAGACAAACTAGATTACAGGTTACAAACTGAGACAGCGCTGTGGAAAGAGAAGGTGCAATCAAAGCAGATATAAAGTTCAAGAAGAAATCGGTGCAGAAAGTGCGCTCACTAAAAGTGTGGAAATAAGCATGAACAAGAGCATCCTGACGGCTTGTTGAGGTACATGACACGTCTCCTCTTCGTGACCTTTGTTGCATATCATCCCCTCCCTCTGTGCCATCTCTGCTGTCACTCCCCGCTGTCGCTGCCCAGCAGAGCAGAAATGCCACCAAAAATAATCTAAAAAACAGCCAAGAATTACCCATGACAAGTCAGTGAAGTGCTTCAGAAATGCTGCAAATCACACTCAGTCTTCAGCTATTTTCCTTCGTGTTCTGAAGGAGGTCGATACATTTGTGACAACAACTGGAAGCGGCTGTCAGAGGCAGCGTGTTAGCAGGGCTGATATCTGATTTCCAGGCAGAAGCAGTCGTGTGAAGTGTTGGCATATTAATTGGGCTGAGTGCACGCATGTCAGCAAGACGACTTTGAGCGAGTTATTGGAAGGGTAACTGTCTCTTCAATGTGTGTGGATAACATGTCGGGGAGGCTCCGCAGTCACACAGCAGGATGTGAGCTGTATCGAGTGGAACTCCCACACAACTTTAATGATCAATCTTCTCAGGTAATATTTGGCACTCAATTTTGATTCAACAGATTATGGCATAATTGATGATGAAGGACTTTTTAGTGTTACAAGTGCCGAGCAGCATTAGTTAAATGACTTAAAGCGTCATACAAATATGTTATTAGACAGGTGTTGTTGGTTACAGCAACAGAGAATCACCAACTCTGCTGTTTCCCTCAGCTTTATAGAGCTATTAAGCCGGTCTGGCTCATTAACTTTTTACTGTTTTACAACCAGCACACTCACAAACCCAGACCTAATCCTTATTTAACTCATAGAAAGGTGACAGACGGAGGAGCCACCACCAAGGTGTGAGAGAAGTACTTCTTTTCTTCTTTTCATTTCTTTACAAAGTTAACAGCAGAAGCTAAATTAAAAGTGTTGTATTAGGTGTTGTGGTGCAGGCACTGAGGTCAGCCAATTGAGCTTTTTATAGTATTTTAAAAATATGAAGTGAAAGGATATGGCTCATATATTAGATTAGTATCTTAATAAAGAATTAGTACTAATGACAAATGAGGTTGACATTTAAGCAGTCTCTTGTGAAAAGGGAATTTAAATGGAACAGATGGGAATTAATGGGAACAAACAAAAATCTCTCATTGTAATGTTAGTTATACTAGACATATTAAAGAACTTCCTTCACTCAACAAAACTTTATTGATATCACTAGGAAATATATTTTAATATTGGTAAACTAATAAACACTAGATTTGTTTTGGTAGCAAGTTAGACAGTAAATCAGATATGTTAAAAGTTAGCTAGTTAATGCCATTTTATTGAGAATTTAAGAAAATAATTACCATGGTGCCAGGAAGCTAATTACTCTGATGCTGTTTCTGCTGTGAACCAGTTTTCAGTTGTCACACAAAAATTGTAGCTGTCTCTGTGTCCAGAACAAGACTCATGACGAGAGATGATCCAGCTTTTAAGCTTGTAGCACCTAAATTGTGGAGCACACATCCAGTTAACATAAGATCTGCTCCCATGTTAGGACTTTAAATCCCTTTTGTAGACACATTAGTTCTCTAGGCGTTTGACACCCTCTGAGTGTTTTATCACAGAAGTTTCATTAGTTTTATCATTTTGATATTTTCAACTTGAGGGTGCTGCAATTGAATCACCATTTAATGCTGTTCTAGCACGTGTAATCTATTGTGTGTATCTGTGTTTTGCGAATCACTGTGGTTTTTAATGTGTTGTATAATTAAAGACGACTTTACTGGACATGGAATAAAGGAAATCATATTTACAGATATCTCAGTGATCTTTTAAAATGATTCTGTTTCTGTCTCACCACAGCCATGCACACTTATTCATATCTACGTCATTCAAACTAATTCATAGCTCAGACTACACTTATGCCACACTTACTACACTCATGGCACAATTACATGCACAATACTCATTGTTGCTGTGCCAATCATTAGATTGTGAGGGGACCCCAAGGACTCCCCTGGGCAAAGCAGGTTGTGATCTTCTATATAAGTACTATATATTTACTAAAAAAAACTGAGATTCTGGCAACTGCTGCACCTGTGTGTGAATCTTCCTCTGCAGATAACTCAGTCTGGGACTGAACAAATTGTTTGAACTTTTAATATTACTCTGGTGCCGGGGTGACCATTTCCTGTCCTGAAACTACAAGCATGCCATGACCACCACTGGGAGTTCCAGGACAGGTGTCCTCTCAGCTGGTCCGCCGGGTGACTTGGTCTTGGATTTTTTCATTTCTCACTTGGTCTCTGCAATTGTTTTGTAACAGCATTTGCAACAGTGTTTGCGGTCATAGTCAATTCACCGGATACGTCCAATGAACTCACGTCAGGGTCACCAATGTAGGAAATTGAAAAAAATCTACAGGAAGCAGTTTACTGGATAATGCACAGGACTGACCCTACTCCTTTCATTGGCCAAAAAACACGGAGAGAGAAAAACAACAAAATAACACTGTCCGTTAACCAAAACCAATGGTTTTCGACATACCAGCCAAATTAAAGGGGCCAAGACTATTAAACTACCATATGCACTTTTAATTAATTATTGAACATGAAATAGACTCAATTTAAATTTAAAACTAATCAAAACAAGTTCTGTATTAACACATAACAGTGTGTAAAACTATTCTTCAAAATGGTGGTGAATTATGATTATTATTATTGTCACTACAACTTTTAATATTACTACCTAAACATTTTGGAATATTCCACTTAATGAGCTAACTATGTATCTGTGGATGACATTACATTAGTGGTTTTAAAAGCTGTTTTTTTTCTTTGACATGAAAAATATGTATTCTATGATTCCAAATAGAAGTATCCATCTCCCATGGAAATGCTCTGGAAAGTTCAGCTACCATAAATTACTCTTTATAATCCTACTCAGGATTAATCTAAACCAAAATTTGAACAAGTTTAATGATGAAGTCCAATTGGCCTATCTTTAAAAACTCATTCTGCATGGGTTTAACCTGGGAAATCTGTAGATTAATTTAATTCACAATTTTATGTTTTATGTGCTGTGTCAACCACAGCCTGCCTGTGATATTTATATATAGTATTTGCTATGTTCCCATCTGCTTTAAACAGTGTCTATTGTCTGTGACATGGCAAGATTATATTTGTGGGCCAACAATGAATATTACATGATGAAGAATTGATTTAGAGAATCACTGGCTCATGCTGGTGGAAAAAAGCATTTCTAAACACAAAGTGTCCATGGAAACCATTCAATCTCTTGCCTGCTAACCTTTCATGATATGAGCTGTCACATTTAGATTGCAGGACTTGGTTTTGGAATAATTATGTGTGGAAGTCCAATAGGAAATATGCTGCCGGCTTCTCGACAACAGCTAATGAAAATAGATGCCTCAGTGATGTGGATGGAACCAGACACATGACAGTCTATTGTCTCTTGCCATCCAGTCAATCTAGTCACACATCTGTTCTTGATGGAAATGAAGATGTCCCGTCTAATGGGAGGCATGATAGCCGTAAGATGGAAGATATCTCACTTTAGCCTTTATTCTGCTGCTGGTAATGAAGGCATGGCTTAATGTCAGATAAAGGTTAAGGAGAAAAACAAGCGACAGTGGTGTGCCACTGCTAAGGATCCTAGCTTTAACAAACATACAGGAGATGGAACAGATCAGGCTGGAATATTGTTTGGATGCATAATCTATTATTCTGAGTGTGTTGGACAGGAAGAAAACACAGATGGGGTCCACTGTTTCCAGCCTCAGATCATCAGGTTAATACACCCCCACCAGGACCAGAGGCCCCTGCCAGGCAGGTTGTGTCACTCTGTGTAAAAATAGCAGCTGGCAATCCAATAGTTCTGATTTATGAAGCATGTCAATACCCAGACTGCAACAAAGCATTGGCTCAGACATGATTGGTGGGCTTTCCATTCGACAATAACCACAGCCTTGCCGGAAGATTGACACTTTACCCAATACCGTAAAGCCATCATCTCAGCTAATAAAGGACTCAGTGACTAATGGTCAACTTTCCTTGTGTTATTACTGTGTGATTCTTTTATTTTGTGTTGCTAGATGGAAGTCTTCAAATTTCATACCACAATTTCTAGACACAAACCCACAGGAAGGTAAAGACTAAAACTAACTCAAAATAACATTCTTTTTGGTCCATATTTTGACTACAGACATCAATCCCGTTTTTGAAATAAGTGTAAAATCTAAAAAAAAAAAGGTGCAATTATTTTCAGAACATTTAAACTTTATATTTAATGTGCAATGAGGTCTGTGAATAAAATGGACAAAATAGATGACGGAGGATTTTCATTGGCAGCCCCCAGACATGGAACGGTTTATCTTTTAAGCTCAGAGCGGCTGACACCTTTGATCATTTTAGAGTTTCCCTGAGAATCTTTGTCTTTTTTTCATTGGCTTTTAGTCCTGGGAGCATGTGTTTTTTGTTTTTGTTTTATTTTATTATTTTTTTACATTACACAAGGTACTGTTTTTATTTATGTTTATACCTCTTATCCTTTAATTCATTTACTCTTTTTTTCACATCATATTTTATTGATATTATTGATATTAGTTTTGTCTGCACAGTTTGTACACTAGTTTGGTCAACTGTAATTGTTTTTTTGAACATGCCTAATAAAAAAAGCTTAACTGGACTTGACTTAATCTTAGAAGCAGAAGTTTTGAGTTTTCTTATCTTCACAAAAAATACTTCATGCGCTGATTTGCCTTTCGGCAGAGCATCCTGCCCTCCCCTACTGCTCTCTCTGCAGAGCTCTGGGTATGTTCACTGTGTCCAGGGTGTTATGTAAATTGCTCACTGGTTCATGCAGAGGCGATTGTTTCTCACAGCTGGAAATATGGGGTGTCACCTGTGTAGACGGAACATAATGCAAAAAACATATTGAGAAATCACGGCCTCTGGTTAGAACATGTCCACAGCAGCAGATCGAGACCCTTCATGAGCTCTTTCTCCCACTCTGTAGTTGTGTTGATGCAACCATGCAAATAAATCTCAACGATCACAGCACACTCTTCTTTTATGAAACTCAAGAAGTTGTGAAGGAGGACTCAGACCACATGCAGGAATACGGTCACTGAGCATTTCATTAGATTGTCACAAAAAGATTTAGATAATTAAGGTAAAGTGACTCATTAATGATGCGTAAGCTAACTAATACACTATTACAACTATGCCAGACAAGGATGTTTTTTTATTTTCAAAAGTTTCTTTTCATTAAATGCTTGTTTATTTTTTTCCTTTAAAAGGTTGAGAGCTGTGATGAATTATTAATATTTTCTATTAGCCTTTTTCAGTGACATTCAAATAACTGTCTCCATTGAGTTCCACACTAGTTCTGGCTTCATCAACAAACATTTCTGTGGAAGGAAAAAATATTCAGGTTTGTTTGACCTTCTTAAAACTTTAATCTTAGGCAACACTGAGCCAGGAATTCAGCAGCAGTTCCCCTGATAATAGTATTTGAAGAGAAGCTGTTTTATGTAAAAACCAGTAGGCATAAATGTTCAACAACAAAGGCTGTAAACACAGGTTTAGACAGATTGTAGAAAGTTTGTTAGTTTGTTGTCTTTGGGTCACTTTGCAGCTAATTCTGAAGTATTCTGAGAGGTCGCTGTCCATTTGAAAGATCCACCTATGAGTAAGCTTTGTTTTGGTGATGACTTGAGATGCAGTTGTATTATATTGACTTAATCCACCTTAGGAAAGAAGATTATTTTGTAAAGTGCACCAGTCCCTCCAGCAGCAAAACAACCCCAAAACATGCTGCAGTACCACCATACTTCATGGTTCTGATCTTGCTCTGAGGCTTGCAACATAACAATAATCATTTTGACCAAACAGTTAAACCATATTCTCCTCAGACCACAGAATAAATCTCCAGAAATAAAGATCTCTGTCCCCATGTGCAGCTGCAAACTGTAATCTGATTTCTGAGGGTGGTTTTGGAGCTGTGGCTTCGTCTTGCTCTACAGCCTTTCAGTTTTTGGCATAAACTAAAAAGAAAAATTCTGTTTCACATTTTTTTAAAAAAAGGGGAAAAAAAGTCAAGAATCTTATATGCAATTCTCTGTTTGCAGCTGTATTCGTCATAGATCCCCTTAACCATTTGCATGACAAACATCTTTGTTCAGGATTGCCATAACTGAAGTGGTTGATTTTGAAGTTGCTTCCTTTTGAATGAGATTTTGAGAATGGTATTAAACTGGTAGTGCAGTCGGTTTCTAGGTTCATACTAATAGCCAAAATACAGTGATTACATGGGGTGTAGATTCCGGCCTAATGTTTTAGATTACCTGTCAACCATTAAATGAAATTTTGATCATATTAGACATTATCATTAGCTCAATAATAAGAAGGAAAGGATGTTTTGTCCACTCTTGCTCTCAGCTTAAAAAGCCTTTCATTCTTTGTTATATGTAAAAGCATGAGTAGTAGAAAAAGAGAAAATGTCTCGATTCCTCCAATGCACAAGCCCCACCTCTTGGTGAGCTGCAGAAGCAGTGGCATCATTCCATGCATTATTCAGGAGTGTAAATTAACCCTGAGCAGACATCCTCCATCAGTCAAGCGGCATTGCCATACCAGTGTGCCGGCTGGGGGCAAGCAAGACAGAGTGGGGAGTCTGAGTGGAGGGTGGAACGCCGGTGGTGGTTGGGTGGTGGTCTGTCAGATGGAGTGTAATGGAGAGGGAGTTTGAAGTCACTACTAGAATTAGCCACCCACTATTTCAACAGGTGGCCCTGACAGTCATGCCAGCCATGTGGACAGACTCAGATAGAAGTGCTGCAGCCTCAGGCCCAAACACTGCTCGAGACAAAGTCAAACCTAAACGAGTGGAAGGAACCGGAGGTTTAAAGGTAACTATGCTTTCAAAAAAAAAAAAAAAAGAATAAACAGCTTAAAACCTTACTGATTGTTTGGAATATATGCATACTTCTACCTCTCGAGAATGATGGGCAACAATATCATTAAGAACAAAGAAAATTTACAAAATTCATATTCATGAGGGTTGTTATTTATGCATCTCTTGTTTATAAGGTCTTTAATTTAGGTACCAACAAAATTAGAAGGAGATTGCATTGGGACTGAGATCTCACAGATCACATGACCACTGTGATTAGCTTCCACTGTTGTAGCGCTTTGCAGTAAAGTCAGCAAAGTTGTCTGATCAGTTACTTACAGTTTGACCAAATCAGTGCAGACTTGCAGAGTGTTTTACAATATGCACATTCTGCATATTGCATATCATTCACATACATTATGCACATCCTATTTTCTTTATATTTTGAACACATATCAAAAAAAAAAAAACATGAATGAACAAGTATGAGTCCTGAGCATTTTTCCCTCCAAAGATGGTCCCATTGAGTGTAAAAGGTTTTAACAACAGACCAGTTTTCCTTGTCCTGATGTAAGTTCAAAAAGAAAGCTGTTTTCCTCTTAGCTTACTTTCTCCTTATTTTTACCCCTTCTTTAATGACTGTTATTTTGCTGTGGACGGACTGTTATATTTAATAAACCATTGACAGCAATAGTGGACAGAGGAGTCAGGAGGCACTTTCGAGTGGTACAGGTAGAGGAGATGGGGCGGGTTGGCAGATCCACGTTTCCCTCATCATCTTGTTATCAACAAATCCCACTCAGGTCTCGCAATCCTGCATCAGCCTATTTACATCAGACCAGATCCACTCTCGGAGGTGGGTTATTGAGGGGTCAGCTCAACACCCGACCTCAGGTAATAAACACACTGAAATCTGGCAATGTAGAAGAGGCTTACGTGACAGTAGTCTTTACAGCCTCTTTTACAGCATGCCTCTGTGATGTTTATTGAGTAATCTTTAGCCCCAGTTAAAAATATTAATTAATCTCACACAAACTACAGACTACAAATGTGCACATACATGTCACAGTCATTAGCTGGAAGGGATGGACATAGATAAACATTTGACTGAAGCAGTGTCAAAATCTATCATTTCCAGCACTAAAAGAAGTGTGGTGTACTAAACTACGGTATTTGGTCAATTTATCTTTGTTGTGAATACTGTATGTTTAACGTCTTAAAGTAAAAAACAGACAGAGACATAAAATCAATTAAATTTTTATGTAAACATATTTTCTCTAATAAAAACTGTGATTCGATTGAAAGGCAGCAGACATTACAGACCAGGGCTGAAACAAAAGATTTTGACTTTCACCAATTTCATATCTTCATTTTTATTGACTAATCAAGCTGTTTTTGCATTAGGTTGTAATGGATTAATCATGTATTGGAAGTGTGTAGTGAGAGTTTCTTGTAATATGTTTACACCCTTAAATCATTCAGTTTGATATGAAAACTATGGTCCTTTGCTAAACCTGTCATGGGTGGACCCCTGCCTTTCACCAGTTGACAGCTGGGACTGTGTCTAGCAAACCCCTGTGACCCTAGGTAGAGTGAAAGTGGGTTTAGAAAACGGATGGATGGATGGATGGAGAGAACACATAAGACTGAGGTGGGTTTGTGCACATGTATGGTTGTTCATCTTATTTGTCATAAGAGCTGATAAATAGTCAGTTTTTGTGAAAGATGTTATAAAAAATCCACACCATTTCAATATGGCTTAGTATGACTGTAAAGATTTTGGTTTCATATGTCCAGTTGTCATTAAGTTAACTCTCCAACTCATAGTTTATAGTTTGCTAGCCTGTTCATTACTTAAATTTGTCTAATTTTCTGATGTGTAGAGACTTCGCCCTAAAATCCACTGCAAAAGTTAAAAATTTTCAACATACACATATTTATGTATTCTAGGTTAACAGGAACCTGCAGCAGTGTTGTTTTACCATTTTCTTGAACGATATAAAGACTACTAGACTGCCTTGTAAAGTGTTGGGTTGAGTAGACATTTATCCATGTAGTTTATTTGACTTTCTCTGTCATGTTTTAACTCAGTTTCAGTTGTTTGCATGTTCCTACAGGGAGAGACTGAAGTTCAGAGTGTTTATTAATAGAAAAAAAAGAAAAGAAAAAGCTCTTATAAGTGTGTGTCTTTTACTGTCCAGTGAATCCCCTCAGGTTTAAATAATAACCTAATGGGCCCCAACCTCTATGTTGGGAAACCCAGGGGTGAAACGGCCTGTTTAACTATTAGATAAAATTATGTTGATGCTGTGGTGCTGCAGCAGTATGTTCTGCTACTAAATCGATATATTTACTCCCAAAGATTTACTTTTGATTATATAAGTGAATTTATATAATAACACTTATGCAGTATAACTTGAGTCAGATTTTAATCAGGAGTGTTTTACAGCATGCAGACAGCACATTTCCTTGATAATTTGAACACTTACCATAAAACATTTCAAGTGAATCTCATCTTAAGCAAACTTTTCAGCCAGTCATCATTTACAGTTTAACTTCCCTGATTTCCCCGTGATGTCGAAAAATTGGTACTTTTCTGACCATTATGGAAAACAGTGGTCAAACTCTGAATAGTGAGGTAGTTAATGGCTTGTTAGACTTGAAGGTGAAACTACAAGACAGTACTGCAAAACAATATTGACTGTTATTTGCTCATTATTTACAGTGTTATACTTTTTCAATTTTAATGCTGAACCATGTGGTGAATGTGATGAATTATCATCTTAGGTCTGATCCTATTCTCAAAAAACAAGATATATGTATATTGTAGAACAGGAGTGGTGAACACTGGTCCTTGAGGGCCGTTGTCCTACATGTTTTAGATCAGTGGTTCCTAAAGTGGGGTGTGCGCCCCCAAGGGTGGCACAGAGCCATTCCAGGAGGGTTGCGGTATGAACAAATGTAAAAAAAAAAAAAAAAGAATGTTTGGACATTGCTAGCATAATCAGAGGTGTCGCTTGCCAACAAGCATGCCAGGCAAATTCTTGGGGCCCCGAGCTGGAACCTCCCTTCCCTCCTCCCCCGTAGAGCATAGAGGTTAGGGCTCAAACAGAGCAGTGACAATGAGGAGAATTAGCAATGACAGTGGTCAGCCGACAGAGACCAGCCTAAGGTGGCCCAGCCTCTACCACTCATTCTTGCTGCGTCTTACTTAAACAAACCTCATGAGAGCAGGACTATCAAAATGAAGGGAAGCTATCCATCTGGCAGTGAGAAATGAAATAATAAAACAGGAGGAGCAAAAACAAAAGGATCAAGAAAATGGTAAGCAGTGCAGATAATACATAAGCCAATTAAGCTCAGAGCAGCATAGTCTGACCTGCTAATGTTGAGTGTCACAGTAAAGACACCTGCAATCATCTTGTTTACTCAGCAAGCAGGCTGAAAATAAAATGTCTTGGACAAAACTCGTTCTCCAGCTATCAAATCAAAGCTGTGTCCAGTTAAACTTAACTGTCAAGCTACGAATGCTAAGTCATAGAATTAATTGGCAAGAAATTTAGAAAATGTGCACTAAGGAGCATGAATAGAAATAATTGTGCATTGTGTGCCATTGGCATTCACATATAATTTTCTAATACACCTGAGGCAGACCCGACAGAAAATGTTTGGGAACCACTGTTTTAGATGTGCCCCTGCTTCAACACCCCCTGATACAAATGAGTGTGATAGACAGACCTGTGCAGACCATTAAGATCATTTGATGATGGCCATTCATTTAAATCAGGTGTGTTGAAGCAGGGAAACTTCCAGACTTGTAGGACAGCGGACCTCGAGGACCAGGGTTGAAGCCCAGCCTTGATGAAAAATAAATGAAAATCAGTGGACTTGGTTGTTTGGTTTGAGAACCAAGAGTTTGCAGTCCAGACAGTTCTGATCAAGAGTGGCCTAAAGCATGATATGATGGAGAAGAATGACATCGTACTGAAGCTCAACCCCAGTCCTTCTCTGAAAAACAAAAACATTCTATAAATGTTCATCTGGAGGATGACAGACTAAATCACAGATACCATATCTATATTTGTCCTCCCTATCTTCTGCATAGTGCCACATTGAAGTTGTAAGTAAATCACACAATGAACATTGCCATCAATTATTCCCAAGTGCAAAAAGTATTTTCTTCCTTTCCATGAATGTATTCAGTCCTTCCTTCACTTGTGAGATTCAGGAAAATATTTTATTGATTTCACAACTGGGTGTATAACTGTGTTTTTCATGCATTTTTGCACCCTTTTTTCTGAGCGTATTGTACTTTTTTGTTGAGACTATTTTTCCTGTCCCCGTTTCTCCTCATTATGTAAAAGAAAAAGTCCAAAGAAATGAGGAAAAATACTTGATTTTCTGGTTTGTAATGCTGAGCAGAGCTGAGGCAACGAAACAGCATATTGCTGTCTCAAAGGGTGACGTTTTCAACCAGACCTTCCCTAATATGAAAAAATAACCCAACTTTTTCAGTATTCTGTAATGCAAGAATTGAAGCTCCCTCAGAGGAGCACTTAACTGCACTCTTGTGTATGCACCACATTACAGATTCAAAGCATTATTCAATAGAGGGAAAGACTATTAACTCTGGTGCTTTCTGGGATGTAGTCCAAATCAGCTCGGAATTCTGGTATGGTTAAATCCCCATAAGAGTTCCTGAGATGGGGCTGGCTCTTTCTTGTCGTCGATGAGTCGGGGATACAGTTGTAATGACTTTAGGCACAGTCATCCTGTTTGGGCTGGTGTTTCTCAAAAAGCGTAATCATTGGCCGCTCGCTGATGAAACTGGCAAGAAATCTTGCAAAATTGAGTTTGGATGAGATGTTGTTGAGAATACTTGGTGGTGTCTATTGTTTTGTTTTTCTGGCTGGTATGACATTTGTCAGAGGGTTAAAACTGACTATGAAAAACAGAACTGTCGCCCGAGGGCATCCTGTGTTTCCACACGTCACCAGATGCTGAAGAAACTGTTATCGGTAGAAATGAACAGAAAATATTGTTCCATGCTCTTATGAGGACATACAACAAACAAATCTTCCTAAATTAAATCACAAAATAAAATTATCATTATTGTGCAATTAGTGTTGTTTTTCCTTTTTTAAAAATTTATATTGATCTACTGCAAAAAAAAAAAAACAGAAAAAGAGAGGACTGACAGTCTTTACAACTGACATTAGTTCATATACTCACACCCATATTTATTTCACTCACAGACCAAACTTTTCTTCAATTCTTTTTCTTTTTTTTTTTGTATCTCTTCTTTCCTTTTTTCCAGAGGGAAATAAAAGACAACATCAGGACAAATTTCCATTGGGACACTGAGTCATCTTTCATGAATTATGTGGATGGCTATCTTTCTTTGGAACTGGGAATTTTCCACAATCATTGTTTTCCCACATCAATACCAATTACTTGATGAGACAAAAGTGGTTTTCCTGTGGTGTCATAAAGTTTCCTTTGCTTTTCAATTGATTTCAATGATTCCCAGGCGATATTTCTCATGTTTGTGACCTTCAGGTGTCCCTGTCTGTGTGTGTGGCACAAAACACCGGACTGCCACGTTCCGATACAAAAATGGCTTTAAAAACAATAGGTGTTTTCCACTCATGTTTTTCTGTGGATATCCAATTGGAAGATTAGGACTGTTAAAACTCCAACTTTTTCTGAAGACTTCAAGAGTGTTATGTCTGGTGAGGTAACTTAAGCCTTGTTCACGGCGATGGAAGTATGTCATACGTATGCCAGCTGAACAAAAGCAGCGGCTACAATCGCTAGATCAGGGGTCACCAGTCCTGGTCCTCTTCATCCTCTGTCAGTGTCCTGGCTGAAAAAGGCAAACTCCAATGATGAAGTTTTCCACTTTCTTTGAGCTGGAGGACCTGCAAAAGACAGATGGTGAAAAACTAAAGCAGCAAAGGCAACAAACAGAATGAATCACACTCCATAAAAATTCTGCCTTGCCTCTTCCATAATACATCAGCAAATGATTTACTGACCCACTCTGACCCCTTCAAACACAACTTGCAAACTGTTTGAGGCCAGTTTGGGATCTAGAAACTAGCCTTATACTCTTATGTAGATCTATTTTGGCGGGGGTACATGTCAGCTCTGGAATTGACAGGTTCTCTGCATTAATTTTCGATAAAATTTGAACATATCTTGTCATAATAATAGACAAAGGCAATGCACTCAAGCAGAAAACACAAAAGCGCTTATAGTTTCTTGTGACTTTAGTGAAGACATCCATTAAACACTAACAGTGATGGAAAAAGTGAGTGAACTCTCAAGCCTGTAGGTCAAACCTTTTTAGCAGCAATGACGCCAAGCAAGAACTTTCATTATCTCTGGAAAAGACATCAAAACATTCAAGTGGAATGTTTGCTGTATTTATTTGTTTTTTGTTGCTGTGGTTCTTCTTTACAGAGCTGCTTCAGCTCATATGTGTAGGGGGCCTGGTGTGAACATCTCTCTTGAGGTCATTCCAGAGTGCCATCATGTGGTCAAGGCCTTGGCTCTGACTGGGCAACTCCTCATCTAACTTCTACTACTTTAGCTGATGGAAAACCACCCATACATTATCCTGCAGGATATTTTGGTAAACTTGGGAACTGATTTTCTCCACTGATGATGGGAATTGGTCCAAGCCCAGAGGCAAAGAAGTAAGCTCAAATCTTTTGGACTTACTGTCAGTTCCAGTGATGTCTTCCAGTCTTCAGCTACTTCTTGTGGGTTTTTCTTTACCTCATTGAGGATTCTGCCCTGTGCCTTTGAAGTCATCTTGGCTTGATTCCCACTTCTAGGAAGAGTAGCCACAGTACTAACCTGTTTTCATTTCTTGGCAGTTTGTCTAAATGTGGATTGATGGATCTCTTAACACTTTGAGTTGACTTTGTATCCTTTTTCCGCCTTATGTAAATCAATTACTATAGAATAATTGTTTTCAGAGGTCTCCATTTGTGAGGTGTGGTTCAGATTGGCAGACTTTTGTTTTGACAAATAGCAAATTTAAAATGTTTGAGTGTTTGAATGTTTCATTAAAGTATCTCTAAGCCACATCTCAAAGCTTATTTAATCAATTTGACTCCATGCATGCTGAACCCATTTTATAACAAACTTATGAAGGAAACCAATTGATTCCAATGAGTTCACATAAGTGTTCTTGGTAGAGCAATTTGAACTACTTGTAAAACTGCTGGACATAGCCTTAACTGTCATTTGACAAGTAATGCTTTTCCAAGAAGATGTTTATGATAAAAGCACCAAAAGAAAAATGTGCACTGAATCTGCTGCTCTAAAAGCACTCTAGATGGAGATCATATACAGATGACAATCAAAGAACTGAGAGACAGAAGTATTGCAGCATCTTCTCTCACTCAGACACAAAAAGGAGATCTGCCTTGTCCTCTCTCAGACTCAACACACGTTCTTTTAATTTTTAAAGCTCTGAGTTTCCTCCTGGACTACAGGCAAGTCCTAAAAGGATGTTAGTTGTGAGGATGGGTTCAATTCCAGGCTCCCTCTGCCCCAAAGTGGGGAAGGAAATTAGCCTCTGGTATGGTTGCATCAGCCAACTGCTGACTGCCATTAGTGTTATCATATAAATACAAGATTAAGCAATAATATTAATGGAAAATCCCCACCATTGCAATAAGCTGCTTTACATTTAATTCATGCCTAAAGGACATCATACGGCAAAGAAGCCTAGACTGCTTTGAGACCTTGTATAATGAGCTGAAGTTCCTTCAAGTATTGACCTTACTGTATAAAGTGCGCTAATAGATCTTATGTGGTGCACACACACACACACACACACACACACACACACACACACACACACACACACACACACACACACACACACACATATATAATTGAAAGCTGAAGATTTCACGATATATGCCCACAAATGCATTTGAGACTTACCAAACAATTTGCTTTTATCCACATTTATAATTTTAGATAGTTTCTTTCTGTCAGTGTGCTGTCAGAATACTTAATGTGCATTATTTCTTTTCCTTGGTCAACACTACGGTTCTTTGTGGGAGCTTTTGTGTACTGGGACCATACTGTTGACGTTTATGTTACCTTATCAAGTTCTTGACATCAGAGTTTTGGGGGCTTTGGCTTTCCGCTGTTGAATGTCTGGTGGGCCTGGATAATGGACATGATGGTTTTCACAGCTTCCTCAGTCAGGCAGACATGTAGGTTGGTGGCTCTTGCTCACTTACACTGAATTTTTGCTTCGCATTTGGGTGATGGAGGGTACACAAGAGAGCCAGAAAAGGTGATCTACCCCAGTATGAACATCTATTTTTGTGAACTTTTATCTGTGTCAGTCTGTAGTTTAGGTCCATAAAGACAGATTTGGCATCCCTGCTGCTGCTTTGAATTACTGTGACAGAAAATGCTTATTGAATGTGAATCTGGCTTTTTGGAGCTAATGATTCTTAAAAAAAAAAAGGCACTCTTAGAATACAAAAGTAGAGGAAGAGTTCAGTCATGGTTATAAGCTTTGGCAGTGCTACAAATGCTAGTTTTTAGCCAATTTTACTGCTCCAGTATTCACACTTCATGTTTTTATGTGTTTCCATGGTATACTGAATAACTTTTATAACCATTAAAGGGTCTAGTTGGCAAATATTAACCTTGTTGACCCTTTCTTCAAAACATCTGCAATTTGTTCTGGCTTGCTGGATATCAGGGACCTTCCAAATTTTGAAATGCAGAAAACAGATGAGAAGTTATTTATTTATTTATTTGATGAAGCCAGCTGTTTGGGAAATCTGGAAAACCAACTCCCATGAAAATTGATTCCTAATGCTGAATCCTAGATCATGCCATCCTGAAACCATTCATAGGACTGTTGTTTATCCAAAGAAATGGGTTAACTAACTTCTCCCGTTAATCTGGGAACAATTTGGGGATGAACTATGCTTGAAAAACCAATTAATTCAATTAAAATCCATTCAGTTCAGATAATCTTTTTAGCTACAGTTAACATGAGAAATTATGAGCGCACTTCCATCCATCCATTTTCTATACTCCCTTGTTCTTGTACAGGGTCACAGGGGTCTGCTGGAGCCAAACCCAGCTCATTACAGGTGATAGGCAGGGGTACACCTGGACAGGTCACCAGTCCATCACTGCACCACATACATAGACGAACAACCATGCATGCTCACACTCACGGGCAATTTAGATTTCTCAATCAACCTAACATACATGTTTTTGGATTGTGGAGGAAGCCGGAGTACCCGGAGAAAACCCACGTAAGTATGGGGAGAACATGAAAACTTCACACAGAAAGACTCCAGCCAGGCCGGGAGTCGAACCAGGAATGTTCTTACTGTGAGGTAACAGTGCTAACCACTAAGCTAACCACTGTGCTGCCCTGTCAGGGCACTTAAACAAGTTCAGTACAGTCCAATCATAATTCAAGTCATTGCATCCATCCATTATGTACCAGCTACTCGTAGTCATGGGGGTCTGCTGGAAATGATCCCAGCTGTCTCTGAGTGAATGATGGGGTACATCACTGGGCCACATAGAGGTAAATGACCACTCACACTCAAAATATCCAGTCAGCTTAACATGCATGTTGTTGGACAGTAAGAGGAAGTCATATAGAGAAAACCCACACAATCTTTCTCTGTAATCCTTGCACAGAAAGCCCATAGCTATGATTTGAACCTGTAACATCCTAGCTGTGAAGCAACAGTGCTACGCCCTAAGGTGCCATGCTGGCCTGATCTCCTGCAATCCACCTATAATCCAACAAATTCCTAGCAAATCTAATTCAAATGTATACAATGCCAACACATAAAAAGACAGCGTAGCTAAGGAGCCCAACAGACTCACTGAATGTTCAGTTGCCCATGCTGAGGATGCATGAGGCAACCATGGAGAGGAATGATTTCCTATTAACAGGCTGAAACTGCATACAGAAGATGGCTGAAGGGCAGCCATCTGCCTCAATCAGCTGCCGAATTGAAAGGACAGTTAAGAGAAGCCTGTGGATGAAAGATGATCTGTTTTGCATGTCAGAACACTTTTTTCCCCAGCATTTTGGATCAGGTGAAGTCAAGGACTTCAACAGCCCAACTTGCATGTACCAGGAATACTATAATTGCATCACTTTGAAACAGGACCTTCCTCTTTCCTATGATGTCCAGGTGAAAAAGCCTGTCTGAAATACTGGCTATAAATATGGCAACTTCTCATTGATTCCACTCCCTGAAAGCTCTGCTGCCACCTCAATTCATCAACAAAATATCCTTTGAGCAAAAAGTTCCTTTCTCATCACTGGACCAGTTCCAGTCTATTGATGTCAGCCAGCTGGTTGGAGAAACACCAAACTGGAAAGTTTTACAGTCAGCCTCCAGGAATCCCGCAGTGAAAACACAGCACGTTACTCACTGTCTTCCATAGGACCACTGTGGGAAAGAGGTGGGGGTGGAGAGGTGCAGCAACATCAGGCCAATTGTTTGTCACATCAGTCAGGGAGGATGTTCATCCAGCAATCCGTCAGTGAACCGCTGGTGGTATGGCCATCAATAAGATGTGAAGAGACTGTAACAGTCCTCTTCCTCCTGGTGTCTGGTCTGAACTCAGATCTTTAATAGATAGAACAGACTGATGGTACAGTTCTGATTAATGATCCACATTAGGTCATATTTCTGCCATTTCTACATGTTAAAAATCAGTTTGGCTGGTCCTTTAGCTCACTGGCAGGTCACAAGCTAAATTGGTTTTAGAGTTTTTTTTTAATTTAATCATCATCTGCACACCACGTATCTATTCTGAGAGAATCACAATACCTTACTACTGTCTTCCAAAATGAACACTTAAAGGAGCACAAACCATTTACTTCTTTGAACAGTGGGTCAAATTAGGAAATGTTGTATGAACAATCCCAAGCTGGAGCCTTTTATTCCTTTTTTATAACCAGAAACTCAGCTCTCGTTAATACTTTATTAGCAAATTAGCAGAAAGGTAATTTGAGGGAAAAACAAAACATCCACACACCAGATGTAACAGCACTGACCATTTTTGAAGAATGTTGAGCATTCAAGCAACGAACATTAAAATGCTGAGTTTTCAGAGCATTCTGATGCTGCTCGAGTGACTGCAGAAATGATGGTGAAATTTAGTCTTTTCTTGGATCAGGTTGATATTTCCTACCAAGCCTTTTTCTGTGAAACTGGTGTTATTCATTCTTTTCTTTCTTTTTCTTTCTTTCTTTCCTTTCCTTTTCTTTTTTTTAAACACCGGATTGGATGCTTTGCTGGTCAAAGGACTTTGACTTGTGACTCTGAGATGACTTGAACTTGAACGTGAAATGCTGAAGTAGACAAATTGAAGCTGTTGGGGAGTTAATTACTTTATTTCACCAAGGCATCGTTGTGTCTGTACTTTAAAATAATAATAATGTGTTGGATGAATATGATTTGATTATAGCACACATTTCCATGTATTTAAGTCAGGTATAACAACTGATTACTGATTATGTTAAAAGAACACTTTAGGCATTTGTTGGTTCAAAGTTATGAAATTACATCAGATCCATTTATTAAAATCAGCGCAGGAGAAATTTTTTCTTCATCGGTGAATTACTGAATCTGTAGATGTTACATTATTTACATATCACATTAGCACTGAAATAAATGAAACATGTCTAGGTAAGTACATGGTGCAATGGGTTTGCTTTGACACTCCACAAGTCTGTTTTTTTTTTTTTTTTATGGGAACAAATTAGCAGAGATTGGGAGACTCTGAATACATATTGCATTACATCACTGACTGTGACACACATGTTTTTGTTCTTCATCTTAGCAGCATTTATTACTATCAACCTCTGTGACCAAAAGGGATGAACACTTTACAGTTTCAAACCTTTCATCAGTCTGGAAAGCTTTAAAGATTTTTTTATTTCTTTATTTTTTTTGATCAATGAAAAATCCAGCAATGCAAAGAATTCAACTCATCATTATAGCTTCAGATATTGTGAGAGGACTAAAATACAGGCAATAATTTTATTGGGCACTCAGTCCTGGTACAGCAGTTCTGTTTCATTTCTAAAATGCAGTTTTGTTAACAACTCCTATTTCATTGAATTTATTGAGCGGAGACACACTGTCCTCTGTAATGCAGTGTTGGGGCTCCATACAAACTGTATTAAATGCTTATTTTCTGTTTGCTATTGATTAGTCTGTGTACTTGTGATTTTATGATTTTCTCTGCTCAAACTTTCTAGATATTACGTCATCTTTTTATCTCTCATTAAAAGGAACGATTGAGTATATTCTCTTTATGCTCAGCATATTTGGACATAGAAACCTCGCCATTTCAGAGAAGGTCTTGTCCTGGCTGTCAGGACTGAGTCTACCACTGTTGTGCCCCCTCTACAGCAAGGTGCCAGCTCTGGGCCTCATATTCAAATCAAGTCACGAGTGTCTGTGGGTGTCCCTCTGAGGACAAAGAGAAGGGGGCCTGGACCATGAAAAGAGATTACCATTTCACAGATCAGAGTTTAGAGCAGCCGTCACTACTGTTTCCAACTAAACGGATGAAGTGTTTGTTTACCTGCTTGTTTCAATACTGATTAGAATAATAATAACCAGTGACGAGTGTAGAAGGCATTGCTGTGGCTTTTCTGCTCATGTGTCATGAGTTAAGAACTTGTTGACATGAAAAACTATTGATAGTTCAGAGCAGCTGCATTGAAAAGGTGCATGATGCTGGTAGTTGCATTAATGTTCAGTGATTAAATCTCCTTTGTACTTGCAGAAGATTAGAATAACACACCCATGACTGAACCACAGGAGAAGTTGAGGTCTTAGCATTTGAATTTCATGTCAACCCTGATGTTTTGGGTGTCATGGTAAGTCATTAAATTAATTATTCTGTATTACTGATTCAATTCCTGGTGATATACAGAAAGTCAAATGATATATCTTACAAACTTGCATTGTTAGGATGTTTTAAATTATAAACAAACAGACTTGCATATCTTATAAACCCACAGTTTTATCACAATGGAACATAGAAACAAAATGTGAAACTAAGGACATGTACCATATTAAGATTCTTTATGAACTTTAACGACAATAATACATCCCGATAAACTTGGGACAAAGCAATACTAGGCATACTTAGTGTGCTGCAAGAACGCACCAAGCTGTGTTCTTGCAGCATACTTACATAAACATAGTGCATTGCTCTCTCAGGTTGTCCTTTAGATATCCGTCTCTAGGCCCTCCCATTCGGCTTTCCGTGGTGCGTTCGTAGAAAATCTTGGATATGGCTATCGATCTGGTCATGAACTTAGGAATGGGCTACGAATGCTCGATTCTTCCAAATCTGCCTCAAGTAGGCTTAGGAAAATGTTCCAAAAATCTTTCATAGAGTGTTCGCAGCCGTTGGTATGGGTGATTGTGACCATGACTTAAGATTATCTTTCTGTCACTGACTTTTGCAATTAACCTAATTAGTTTCAAGATATTCTATGTACGTTTCTGTTTTGTGCCATTTACTTTTCCAGCTTTTTGTCATGCATTTTTTAAACACTTTGCTGCCATGAAGTTCAAAACAAGCTAGCATTTTTTTTTTGTAGTAAAATGTCCCATTTTCAACATTGTGAATAAAATATTGGTTTATGAAGCTTTTTTTTTTTTTGACTTGTAGTCACAACATATGAGTGATATAAATTATTATGCACATGAGTAATGTAAAACAATGTCAGGTTGTTAAGTATGAAGAATAATCTCATGGTAAAGATATTTGTAAATTCATGTTGAGTGTAAAGAATGCTTGACTTTCCTCCAGCTGTGACAGAACTTGAACAACTTTTTGGAGAGTCCTGTATGTTTTGTGAAATGTAGAAAACAAATGGAGATAATTCAGGGTAGCACAGTAAAGATCTCAACACTTTTCTAATTATAAACATGTTGTATTGATTAATTATTTTTGAAAAACCATGTTTGACTGTTGCGACTTGTAACTTCATCGGAAAAAAACTGCCATTAGAAGTGTGAACATAGGTTGTGTGTTAATTTCCTTTTTCCTTTTAAATATCTGCCACTTCATGATTAATTAAAGCTTGTAGTATTTTTTCCTTTCTCAGGTTCAAATTGAATTTCTTAAAACTCAGCTGCAGATAGTTGGTTAGGAGGAACTCTTATCCATTGTCATAATTACATTTTTTGGTGGGACTGTTTTGGAGACACATCTTTCAAAGAACAGTTCGGGTTCCTGAAACCTTTTGCATGTCTCATTACTGTGGCTCCTGTTGCATCGTGGTAACTTAGCAGTTAAGGAAATTAGGACTTGTTTTAATAATTGTAATATCAAGCACATGGTCTGTGTAGCTTTTTCTTGTTTCTTTACTTTTACAAGAACCCTTTAAAACCTTTTCGAATCAGTCTGAAATGGTGCTCAAGTTAAATTACAAATCCATTTCACACAGATCACAAATCCAACTGTCATTCGCGTTTAGTACCTGGAAGTAGAGGTAAAAATCTCAGACTGATCCAGATGGACAATATGTTGAATGTTGATGAGGGACTGGACACTTGAACAACTGAAGTTTTTTTTTTTTTTTTTAAATATCATGTTAAATAACACTTCCCTGATCCGTTGGACAAGTATTTTCTCCACTTTAGTCATGAGTGACCAAGCTTGCATTTGCAGTGATCTTACTAAAATATTTGTTTGATGTGGTAAACACTTTTGACGGTACTCACAATGGGAAGAAGAATGACTGCTGTGGGGCCAGGAAACACCTCAGCAGGGGTGCGTCACGGGACACAGGTGCCTCCCACCAGGCTGCATGGTCCCATCCATCCATCCAGAACTTGGTTCAGTCAACCTAAAGGCCACTTCATCATAGCCTGACAGCGGCACGGAGCTGCTCAGGTTTGAGTGCACAGGTCTGAGAGAGGTTCATCCTCCATCAGTCTCTTTCACACAAGAGATCCATACTTTTTCACAAAAGACCAATTGCATGATAAATGGAAATACAGGAGGAAGAAGTGGACTTAGTAATTAAATAGAAAATATGTCTGCTCTCAAGGTGAAGAACTTCCAAAACAAAAACTAAAATCAAAAATAAAGCACAGCCTGTCCTCCATCTATCTTGTAGCCCAGGGGGCAGATGGATGAAGTTCTGTGGAGTAAGTCTTTGTGTATGCACAAAGACAGAACATATGGTACTTAGTAAGTATGAAATCTTACATGTACAAGCCAACTTTACATTTGCATCTTTCATACTAAATGGATGCTGATGTTCCCCTAATTAATCACTTACATATTAAAATACAAAATATAAAGTTAAAATAAGAGAATAAAAGCAACCATAAAGGCTAATCGCAATTTTAAGAAACTTAAAATTGAAACACTTATAAGTGAAGGACGGTTATTTAGTGACAAGAAGTATCAGAACCGTTTGGATTTTATTGTTTTTCTGCATTACTTTGGCATAACATGTGACCTGATCTTTATCAAAGTCACAATAAAAATCTAACACGATGTGTTTAAAGTAATACCACTACAACAACTGTATGTTTTGAAAATGTTAAGTATTTACAGTCCTGGAAGAACAAGTGAGAACACCCCTTTAGAGAGTTGCTTGAACCTCCTTTTGGCAGCTCTGACTTCAAGGAAGAACTCTGTCCAGCACGTGATGATCATGTTCATCACAGCTGATTAATCCAGTTTTTGTGTGATCCACAAAGGCACGACGACAGCCAATGAGAATGTTTAGGAACTGTTTTGACATGTGGTGGATTTAAACATGAGAACTGGGACTAGTTTGGTAAAAATGTTGGGAAGGACAGAAAAAGAGAATACTGCCAAAAATTGAAAATCAACACAGTAGAAAGATCTTCCTGAGAAAAAAAGTAAAAACATTCCAAAGTTGGCAATATATTTCAAAAATTTTAGCCAGAAGGAATGCAAGTTAGAGACAAAAGCTATGGCCAAATCATGATGAGAAGGTCGCCTTGGAGCAGGAGCCAAGCAGCAGATGAGCGAAAAGGAGATTCATCAGATCAGCCACCTACAGGGGGGGCCCTGCTCGCTGAGATCCTGCTGAGGAAATTCAGAAGTTGAGTGGAGGACACAAACAGGATGCACACGCAGAGCGAGATGACCCATCTAGTTGGGTCATGTTTGCTGGGGCAGCAGGATGGATGAAGTATTCAAGCTTAGTGGGCATGAATGTAACTGGAATGGTATCAGAATAAAGAAGCTGCATTGTCAGCTTCAGAATGGAGGTGCAGGCTTCAGAGAAGATTTTTCTCCAGAACAAGCTGGTAGAGGATGTCTGCCCAGAGAGTGGTTGGGTCATTAATACAAGGACAAGGTATTCTGCTAGGTATGCAAAATATCTGGTGAGGGTGAAGAGAAGTCTCCAGTTTCCAGTGATGTATCTTAGGCTTCTATAACTGGAAGCATGCTTGTGAATGGATAGCAGGACAGGAAGTCATAGGAAAACCATGATTGTTGACATCAATCAGAGAGACAGTTGACTAAACTGAAAAGGCAGTTTCTTTAAGAATGTGAATATTGGAAACAGGTTCTATAAAATGTTTCTTTAGTGAAAGTTTTGGCAGAGCAAGTTTGTTGACCCCAGCACTGGGAACTACATGGGTTGAACGGAACCGATGAGTTATTTTGATCCAAGTTTAAAAGCCCATATTGACAAATATAGAAATGTTGGCAGGAGAACTCCCTTCTGCCTCCCTTTTTTGTGTGTAAAAACTTCATACTGCTGATGGGAAAGAAGGTGCTGGATGAAATGGCCATTCTCTAAACTGGCCTTGGTGAAAAATGGGCTGCAATCAAACAAGCTGCCAGACAGACTCAGAAAGCTCACACTGATGCTGAGCATGACATTCTTCATGAGTTGGACCTCAAGGTCATAAGCAAAGATTTTTCCACATGAACAGCAGAAAGAAACAACAAATGTATTGCTGTCAGTGTGTATTGTGTTATAAAGTAACTACACATAGATATAGTTCTGCTCTTTGGCTCATAGAGGGACAATGACTCTCAGTGCACGTCTAGAGAGAAATTATTCATGTACATGGGTTTTTATGTGTCTTAAAGTTAACTGCCAACAGTTGTGGATGACCTACAAACTTTTCCAGCCCCACGTGTCCTATTGGCTGGTTAAGGCAGGTCTGGCATAGAAGGAACATTTGACCATCCCCTGTTATAGAACTGCTTTAGTGTCGACATATTTGCTGAATGTCTTACGTGAACACCTCTCTTGAGGTAATTACACAGCTCAGATATCCCTCCATCATACTTTACTACTGATAATGTTCGATGGTGTTAAGATGTGATTTTTTTTTTTTTATGTGTTATAAAG
>JAOWBL010000017.1:11725702-11738122 GCA_028564865.1 Zenarchopterus dispar | reverse complement strand
TATATATATATATATATATATATATATATATATATATATATACACAAATTGAATTATAATCGTAGATACTTCTTTGTGTTTTTATTCTGCATTGTGATTGATCATTTAGCTATTATGTAATCTACGGGGTGAAGCACTTTCAGTGTGGTCTTTGAGAATAACAAACCAGAATTACTAGATATCATGAAACTTAAAAAAACAAAACAAAACAAACAAAGAAAAAACATCACTAGAACTGCAGTTTTTTTGGTGAAATTTTCAAATTGTAGTTAATGCTGCTTGGCCTAGCTGGGCTCATTGTTTGTGGAGCTTGCATGTTCTCCACAAGCTTGTGTGTTGTTTCTCCGGGTATTCCAGCTTCTTCCCACAGTCCAAAAGCACTCTGTGTGGCTCTGTGATGGGTCGCCGCCTCTCTCGGGTGTACCCTTCTTTTGCCCACTGACCACTGGGAGAGGCTACAGCAGGACTGAAGCAGGTACAGACAATGGATGGGTGGATGGATATCTGCTGTATAAACATTTTTCATGGTAAAAAAGTGGATTGGAATGGAAGGTTAAGTCTTGTTTTAGTGTGTGGTTTACCAATGCGGAAATCCATTGTTATCCAAAAGAAAAAAAACCTGCTAAAACACGTCAGTGAGCCAGACTGTTGCACAGATGATCATGTTACAATGACCACCCACACTGAAGTATATGTCCACTCAAGTCCATCAAGTCCAGTTAGCCACTTCAAGCCAGTCTTAATGTTAACATTTTATTTGGGACATTATTTCAATTTGGTGCACACAAAACTTTTCCAAGAAGGTCATCATTCCTTGAATTAACAGGCAGCCAATAAACATGTGGATATTAGTCCCTGTTCCTGATTCTGCAGATTTGATTAAAACACAGCTGTAGTTGATCAGCAACAAGCTTGGTGTTTTAGTTTTTGTTACTTCTATTTAGTCTTACTTTTTCTTTTTTCAAGACACTCAGAAAGTTTTTTTTCTTTACTACAAAGCCACGCAAATGAATCATTGTTTATTTTTTCTGCTTTTTTATTTATATTTTTCAATAAGAAGCAGACAGACAAATAAAAGGGCAACTTGACTGAACTGAAAACAGGTGAAATACTATAAACCCACTGGGAGATTTCTGTGTTATTCTTTTACTTTAGGTGAACCTGATTGTCATGGATCAACAGACTAAATGTAGAGCCATGGAGGCTTTTTCCATAGTCTATCCAAAACCCAGGGCTGTGCTGCCAAAAACATGCAATAAAACACATTATATGCTTAGGATGTTATTTTCCCTCAGTAAAGATCTGCATTAACAGCTGTTTGGAGCAGGAACTGTTAAGTTTTCATTAACTTCTTAAATCAATTTTATGTTTTACAAACAAAGTGGGAAAATCTTTATTAACAAATATCTCAGGTTGCTGCTCCAAAGTCCATTAACAACCTCTAAATAAATTCCAATTCAAAGTGAAAGGTGAGCAGATCAGGAGCTCATCAGCGCAGTGCAGTTTCCAGGGTTTTGGACTCCCAGCCAGTGTTACCTGATACTCAAAACCAAATGATCACACATGGAGCCTGAAACTATCGTATTTCAGCTCAAATTATCGTACGCTACAACAACGGCAAATGAGGAACGAGTTTGCTGACAGCGTGGGCCTTAGGAGGCTTGCATGTGAGAGCAGAAGTGAGGATAAAATAAATAAAATGCAACTTAAAACACCAGATCATTTACAAACACATGGATTTGCTGAATCTAATTCCAAATCAGATTAATAGTGAATAACAGTCATGAAGAAATACTCACTTTTTGAGAGGCATTTTGAGGCTACCGTACACTCCAACTATTGATAGTACATAGTGAAGAGGTTGAAATTATTGTACAAATGTGATAACTATTGTACATGTGGCAACACTGCTCCCAACGGTCCGACCAACTCAAACTCAGCTCTTCTCTCTGACGCCTCACCACTGCAGCCTTTAATCACAGGGCTGGCTGCAGGACACTGGGTACTCACAGGATAGAACACTACAACTATTAAAATGTTCACAAATTAAATTAAATCATGTCCCTTCATCTTCTGAAATGACTGTCAATTTCGTGCATTTAATGTTATTTATGGTTTTTATCTGCTGCAAGACTTTAGAGCATTCATCTGCAATGTATCTTTGGTCTGGAAAATGGCTTTTAATCTTAAACTTGCTGCTTTGTGATCAATCCCATCTTTATATCTTGAATCATTGAGCCCTTACACCCATGAAGTTTCCACTTTACAGATTTTGGTACTGAACCATAGATATAGCCGGCGGGTGGACCTGAACTCTTGGAGAACATATGAGGTCAATTAGGCTGAGTTTGTTCTTGGATGGGGTTCAGCTGATCCACAATAGAGACCTGCAAAATAGGTGGTCTCAGGCCATTTAGCAATCCAACTGTGGGCCCTCGGCAAGTTAGCAACATGAAAGTATCAGGTGTTAGCCAGCAAATGATCCAGGAAAGGTGAGTCAGGGATGGCTGATTGGCTGCTTTGGGACTGGGAGAGGAGGGCAGTCATGCATGATGCACTGCTCTTTGTACATATACCATTTCAATGGCCCTTTTAAACATGCATATAACATGCTTTCCAGATCCTGTTGTGAAACTGCTAATGTGGAGTGAAGAACTGAAGAATTGGAATCAGTTGCTTGTTTATATATTGTCTAACAAAGACAACCCAACAGGCATTTTACACTCGAGAGAGCTGAAGTGAAGCCAGAACACGTGCATAAACCTCCATCTGCAAAAGCTTAGAAACTATGCGCTAAGAAAAAACAGAAAATACCCTGAAGAATGAATCGCCCTCAAGAAAAGGATAGATTTTCTTACCATGCACCATAGATATGATAGAATTAGCAAAAGTGATTCAGTATTTTGAATTGAACACTTTCAGATCCATACATGGCTTTAAAGGCATTCAAGGAATTTAGTGGAGGAGCACCATGTATTCAAAATGTTTCGATTTTGTTTTCATTATGGCAGGATCTGAATATTTAGATTTCTAAGTATTTGCTTGCTAGATGGACATTGTGTTTTTAATTTTGGTACCTGGATATCCATCAGCATCTCAAAGACAACATCAGACACTACATCCTTAGTCGTTGCACCACTTAAACTGAGTGATGACAAGACAATGGCAGTCTGTCAAATATGAAGATGCAATCTGGCACACAAAGTAAAGGAAGAAAAGCCATGAAGAATCATCCAATGATGTAAGCACTACTTACAACATCATCAGTTCAATACAACCAACTGTACTGCTGGACAAAAAACAAATCGATAATGAAAATTTTCGCAATGCGAGGTAGTTAGAGTTCTGGAGCATCAGCTATGGATTAACACCATGTCAGGGAGGAAAGACAACAATAATGAACTTAAAAAAACAACTCTTGTTGCCCATAAGTCTGGGAAGGGTTGTGAAGTCATGATGATTCAGCAATATAGTAGCCATACTTTCTCAGTGAGTGAGAAAGCTCATTCACAAATGGAAAACAATCAAGACTAGTCCTCTTAGAGGTGGGCATCCTAGTAAGTTTATCCAGATGACAGATAATGCAGTGCTCAGAGAAAATGTAAAAGCATGTTAAATTTTAAAGTTCATGGCTGCTGTTTGAAAAAGACTGAACATGTCTTGTTTAGAAAGGTTGGCAGAAGAAAGCATTTTCTCTCTTATAAAATCATCATAACAGAATTTAGGTTTACAAAGTTGCGTCTGAACAAACTACATGACGAGAGGCTTGGTTATAATGCCCAGCAACACATATGGAGAGAACTAAATACATATATCAGCAGAAACATCTTATCCTGACTATCAAACACAGTGCTGGACCGGTAATGATTTGGGCTGGTTTTGCAGCCACAGGATCAGATCACGTTTGTGGTCACATTGTTAAGAAGAGCAGGCCAAAATTCCTCCACAAGAATATGAGGACCTTAAAACATGATATGGAAAAGGTACTTATTATTAGTTTTTGGTTCTGAACGTGACTAAAATCTATTAAATCACAGGGGGCACAACTTTTTACACAAACTGTTGTGTGGCCCAGGGGTTAGAGCAGTGGGACAGTCTGAGTCCAATCCCTGTGTTTGCTTGTTCTCCCTGAGCTTGTGGATTTGTGTCAGGAAGGGCATCCAACATAAAACACCGTGCCAAATCTGTGGTTTCTGCAAAGCTCTGCAGTGACGACCCCTCCATCACATAGCCAAAATGTAAACGTTTTATATGATTTTTTAAAGTCCTTATGAATGACGCTTGAGAAAGAAGTTTTTCTTTTTCCTATGATTGTAGTATTTAAGAAGTATTTATGCCATAAGTACATTAATTTTACAACAACATATTTAATGTCATCAGTCTGACTGAATGCTGCTCATTCCACTTTCATTTTAAGTCGATCCGCATTTGGGTTTCTGAATATCTCTGACAGTACCAGAGATGTACAATAATTAAAAACATTTAGAGTGGCAACATCCAGCACACTTGTTTTTAATCATGTTGTGTTTAAATGTATTTTAGATTAAAGCTGAGTTAAGGCCATATAATATAACACACATGCATGTGGATCTGAAGCTGGTGAGTTACTGTTGCATTTGGGGTTAACTTATTTTTGAGTGACACTTGATAATATATTCCATGAGACTTCAGCTGGGGTTAAGAGCATGTTACTGGCTCTCAGTGAGCCACCTTACTGAAACACACAACTGCACTGTGCTGTCTGTAAATACTATGGCCTTCACAAAGAACTCAGGCGAAGCTTTTATGCACTCCAAACATGCCTTTTAGGTTTATGAGTCATTCACAGTTCAAACTTTGCTTTCAGGGCATAATGTGATTGAAAACCACAGTTTACAGTTTCCAGCAAAGCTATCCATCAGAAAAATGAAACCATAGTTTTTGCTTTTCAAATGTTCACTTTGGTTTGCACGGCAAAGTCACATGTTGCCTGCATGTTGTGTAAACTGAAGAGTCAAAGTGGAAAGTGGATGTGGATCAAAACAGAGAAAAATGCAACTCAGTGGACTTACAGACATCAAAGCAGCACACAAGGATATATATATATATATATATATATATGAGAGAGAGAGAGAGAGAGAGAGAGAGAGAGAGAGAGAGAGATCAACAAAAACCCTAACCTTCAAAACTATTTTCAAAAAAAGATCTAACAGAGCATAATCCGACTTATTTTAGGAATAATATAGTTTGTTGTGCTATCAACTGCACTAACAGACAGCTGTGACTGGTTCTGGGGACAAATGTTAACTAAGCAGCCTACAGCAGCTACCTTCGACCGTCTGCCGAATCCTCTTGGCTGCTAACTGGAGAACAGATGACCTTTAACTCAATGGCTGCGGAATCTGCCAGCAGCTGGAACAGCTGAGACAGCTTCCTGGTAGGCCTTTACTCTTCCTTGCTTACTAACCACATTGCTAGTCAACTTTCTGCAAGTAACCTTCACCTGGATCTCTGGTGGCACCCAACTACTCCAGGCACAAGGTCCTCTGGGACTCACCAAGCTTAGAGCTTGCTACTGGAGGACATCTTGTTCAGGACCCTTAGCTAGAGTAGGGTCCTGACACAAGTCCTAGGTCCCAGCTGAGCTTAGACAGAGCTCCAGCGGATGCATGGATTCTTTCTGAATCAAAATAAGGTAAGGCTAGTTAGTGTCAGGTTAACATAAGCTAAGCTAAAATGGCTAGCTTGTGGTGGCTGAGGTTAAGTTTCAACCAGTTCAGGGCTTGTTCATTTGCAATTTGTTTTTTCTTTTTTTCGGAGAGTTGGATGGAGACATTTACTGTCAAATTAGCATGGCCCCGAAAAAAAGCTCAAAAGGTCTCCTTAAAAAACCTATGATGGATGTCACAGAGGGTTTGTTTACTTCTTTTTCTCCAGTTTATATTTGTGAGCTGGGTCTCTGCTGTAGTAACCAGTAACTGCAAATGTGTGAAGTCCTTGGTTCACCATTCTACAGCAAAATGGAAAAAATGTGATGAACAGAGAAGATGGAAAAAAATCCAACAAAATCTGTTTACTTCACAGAATCTTGGAAATACAAGAAAGCACATTCTGTTTTGAATTGGTGATGCATAAAAAGACCTGAATGAAATGAAACATCACCGATATGTGATGTAGGGATGATGCTCATGAAATAATTTACAAAGCGAGGGTTGCATTTACAAAGGAAAAATAACTTTCTCCTTACAGTGAACACATTACGGGTGATCCAGTGGGATGAGCGAGATGTAACCACAGATTGGGCACAGAGGGACAAAGTCCCGAATAGCTTCAGCCAAATTTATTTGCTGGTCATTGGCCTTGCCTGGAGAAAATGGAATTTCCATGATAAAGTGCTATTCATTGTATTTGTATTGTAATTTGGGCTACTCCTAATGCTTAAGAGTATAACATACTACAGTATAAAATCTGGAATTTACCAGAATTGTGACAGTGAAATTCACAAACTTTGACCCACTGTGCTGTATGTAGTGAAGGACTGTTATCCTCTGTGGGCTCAGGTTTTGTTTGCAGAACCAGATGTGTACACTGCTTTGTTGCTCATACTGTTAAAACGTTTTACGGCTGCAAGTTAAAATGACTTTCAACAAATCATTATGGTCTTGCTTAATGTCTAGGTTCTTATAGATGCTTGATGATATTTAAAATATTCAGTTTTACACAGTAAAATTTCTGCATTTTTGGGCCATAGAAGTTTATGTTTTCATTTTTTCCCTCATCCGGTTTATTTTAGAGCTCCCTGCAGTTCTTGCCCCCTGTGTTGGGAGCCACTGCTTCAGATAATATGGATCAGATGTTGGTTTGTTTACAGCTTGTTCAGTCTTCTGACTGCTTTGGTTTTTTGTTTCTTATTGCTCTGTCTTCCGAACTGCAGTAGTTGTGCAGTAAACTGTTATCACATCTGAAAATAGGACACTGACAAAAATTCATTTAATGCAAAGGTCAGCCCAAGTTGAAGTTATTAGGGTATAAATTTGATAGCAGGAACTGTAATACCAGTTGAATGTTGGCATCCTGAATTCAATACAAGTGTGTCTCATTAGATGTGATTCCAGTGTCATCTAACAGTATGACCTCTGCTCATCTTTCAGCATATGTGTGAATGATTCCTCGCCGACATGGAATGCTTTGAAGTATTTGACACTTTGTGTGAGTTGGCATTTCACTAGCAGACCTCTAACAAAAAAGCTGCTAAAATTGAGGGAAAAGTGAAAAATTACCATTTTCTATATGGCAAAATTGCTTTTTTTATTTTATTTTGCAGGTGACATTTTCATCCTCATGCATCATTTATATGCCCCCCAGACAGCTAGAAAACAAGGGATGGGGAAGAAGGATATAGGAGATGAAATTATCAAATACTAGCACCGCTTCGATTAAAGCTTGTGTGTGTGTGTGAAGATAGGTACCACTCCTGTCTGAATATATCTGTCTCTATCTATGAGTAAATGTGTGTGTGTGTGAGAGAGAGAGAGAGAATTTCTGTTGCATCTCGCAATGTCACAAATAAACGTGAATGGAAACAGTGGGGCATTTCAAGCAATGTTGCAGGTCCTGAGGATAATTCTGCCTTTCAACTGCTTCCCATTTATTTCATCGCTGCAGCACTGTCATCTCACCCTGGTCACGATGAAAAGCATCGTTGTGTAAAGAAATTGAAATGAAAATCCTTCTAGACCCAGCAGGGTAGGGGGATGGGGGTTGTATTATCTATGACTCAATGGCACTTCCCTGGGATAAGATCTAATTCTGGGAGGAAAATTTCTTTATATGGCCACCTGCTGTCGTCAGCTTTGTCCCAGGATCACAAGTTGTTCTGGGTGACCGGTCTCTGGACATGCCAAGAGGAATGCACTCAGCTCCCTGCTGACATTTAGATCTCTTTATTTTCTCTTTCATTCAGCAGAACTGACTGGGGTTTGGGTGGAATTGTGCGTGGGTGTGGGGTGGGGTGGGTGTGGGGGTCCTGGGTGAAGAGATTTAAAGACAGAAGAAGCAGAGTCCTTTTTATTCCTGAGTCCAACAGCACTGACACCAAATTAGCCACATATATGCCATGCCAAACTGTGTTCCCCAACCCACAGTTTAAAACAGAGAAAACACATCACTAACACCAACAGTACAGCAAGAATATCATTTTTAAATATCATATTTTGTTGCAAACACACAACGGCAGGTAAATAGGACCCCTTAAAATGTACTCTTTTTGTTTATTATTTTGTCATAAACTGTGATCTGAGCTACATCTAAGTCACAATAACACAATACACAATCATAATTTCTCTTGTTTTTTCTGAACTTAGCCCTGTAGTACTGAAAGAAAAAGCTAGTGGACCCTTGAAGTTAACCTTGGTCAAACCTCCTTTCATAGCAACTCCTTCAAGCAAGGGCTCTTGGTAGCTCTGGATCAGACCTGCACAATGTTCAGGACAAAGTTTCGACCGCTCCTCTTTACAGACGTGCTTCAACTCAGACATATTTGAGGATGTCTGGTGTGCATGGCTACCATGAGGATATTTCACAGCAGCTCTGTGGGGTCATGGACCCTGACTGGACCACTACATAAGGTTTTTTACTTTTCTAAAGTTATTTTCTGGTGGATTTACTTCAGTACTTACAGTTGGGTCATCACTCTACCGCATCACCCAGCTTCTTTTAAGCTTCAGTTGGTAGACAGTGACCCTTACATAATCCTGTACAATATTTTGGTAAGCTTGAGAATTAATTTTCCTCTTGATAATAACAAGTGGACCTGGCCTTGATCATGTTCAAAGCAAGATGATCCCTCTATCACATGTGATCACCTCAAGGACATCGGGGCTCATTCTTGAAATTTTCCTAAGGTGTTCCTCCTTACTAACGATTCACAAATGCAGCATAAAACTTGGATATGATATAAAGAGCATGTTTATGTTTATGAATCCTGGTTGATTGCAAACTGGTCACAAACTCCCACAGGACAATAATTTGGATAAATTCCCACCCAGCGACCACCATATAAGGAGGCATAAAGGTGCATCCTGCAGGTTTAGATGGAGCATGTTTAAAACACGCCATTTATGGTGCAGATTTAAAAACAAATGACAGGGGAAGAGAAATGATTCAGACCTGATGACATAGGTAATCTTAGTAGGTGAGGGTTACAGGTAGGTGTAGGCTACAGGTGTGACAGAAAGGTAAAAAACTTTTAAAGAGGTGACATGCAGGTAAGGCTGTGTCTTCTCTCCAGTGAAGCATTCCAGTGGTGAAGTGAAAAAATATGTTAATGGTGTGGGGACGACCCAAATGCAGGAAATAAGGACAGAAGAGGAGCAAACAATAAAGTCCTTTACCAGTGCTTTTGGTTGAAAACAAAGTTGGGAATCAACAATAAAAATAAAAATCAGAAGGAAATTTAGGGGGAAAATGGACCAAGGAAAGTCTGCAAGAAACAGGCAGAAAGACAAGCAAAAGAACACATGGGAAGGAAGGGACAGCAGGACAATATGTAGAAAGAGAAGCAGAGGACACACAGGCATTAACAAGTGGTGCAGATGAGAACAAAGGAAGTCAAATAACAACTGACCACAGAAGGAATACAGCTTTCAAAGTAAAACAGGAAGTAGAACAAACCAGGTTACAAAACAGAGGAACATTTAGACAAAGAAAAATTTGACCTTCACGGGATAACTCAGGAAAACTCAAGAAACAAAGAATGGAATTCTAGAGCTACATCTGAAAATGATTTGATATAAAGTTGAATACAAAAAAGAAAAGAATAGCATTTCTCTACATGGAGAAAACTCTCTGTTGTGGATAACCACACCGAGAGATAAGCTTATACTTTTTATATTTTGTGCTGTATAGTAATGCATAGAGGCACCAAGGCCATGTTTTGCTTTGAATACACATTTTAAGACATACTTAGTAGGAATACTATTTTATTGCTTTTATTGTGAAAATGACAGTCCATTGTGTTGCCAAGAATTTTTTTTTTTTTTAAATTTTATTTCTTTGCAGCTACAAAAAGTTCAAAACTACAAAACAAATAACAGCTTAATTTGACCCTTTCCTGTTTTGTATCTGTTCATGTAGGAAGGATGAGAGGAGTGCTCATTGATGTGGCAATTCCAAGTGACACCATTATCAAAAAGAAGTAAGATGAGAAACTGGAGAAGTACCAGAGTTGAAGGAGGAGATGGAGAAGATCTGGAGGGTGAAAACAGCACGATAGTAGTTGGAGCACTTGGAGTTGTACCCTCCAAACTGAGAGAGTGGCTCCAGCAGATCCCAGGAACAAGATCAGAGATCCTGGTCCGAAAGAACACAGTCCTGAAAACAGCAAAAATACTGCACAGAACCCTCAAGCTCCCAGACCTCTGGCAGAGGACCCAAACTTGAAGACGACAAACACCCTCAGAGGAATGGGCGAGGGAGGAGAGAGAATGTTCAAAAAATGGATCAAACAGTATTTGATGTGTAATGAGTCTAACTAAGATTTGATCATACAGCACTATGAAAGGTGAAAGGCAAATGAGTTCAGTAAAGTAAAAAGTGTTTTAATAGCCGAAAAACATGTAAAAAACCAAAAATACAAAAGAGAGTTTGCAGATCCTGCATGTCACAGGATAAGAATGTGAAATAATCACAGCCTCTTAAAACATCATTGCAATACCAGTTGAAGCATAATTAGCTGCTTTGTAGTAGTTGACACAAGAATTTCCATGTGGTATGTGGACAACCCCCCCCCACAAAAATACACATTCAGAAGCAAAAGGCTATGGTGGTGTGGTGGCAGAACTGAAGAAACCTTTATAGACAGTATATTGTATCATAATTACTTCCATATGTTGAAATGGGTCAAAATAGAATACTACAGCTGTCTTGAACTTAGTTCACAATCTTCTCGCTCTCTCAAAACCCTGATGTACTGTTTTTTTTTGTTTTTTTTTTTTTACAGAACTATATCCTGCAGATGTATAGATAAATCTGCTTGCAGATTTAACTATACATCCTATAGCTATAAAACCTATAGCTATAAAACCTATAGCTGTTTTGCTCCAATTCCTGATGCACAACGCCTGTAAAACAACGCTATAAAACCACCATGATATAGTCATATCTACTCAGGATTGCTTCGGAAAACCATCATCACTGAACACATCCTACCCCTGTAAGCTAAAATGTAACCTTAAACTGTATCATACGATGAACAGTCCATATATCAATTCTGCACAGTAATACTACCACATTTTTGGATGATTTTTTTTTAAATTTTATTAACTGGTTTGTGGTCAGTTCAGTCCTTGTTTCAGGAGCTTATGGGGGTGGGTTGAGGTTTACATCCCAAAAGTTCAAAGTCTTGGATGATCATCATATTTACTTCATCCATCTTTACTTCATCATAGAGAATCCAGCAACTGAAAGGTGCATTGTCAGGTGACCTGCATGTGCTGAAATGTTTTGGGGAACGTGACTATTTTATTCTGTATTCCTTTTTCTCCTGCTCTACTATTTTACATTTGCTTAACTTCCTGTTTTATTTTGCTGACTGATGTTAGTATTTAAGTGTTTGCCAGTGTATCTGTGTGTAGTATGTCTTCTCTTCTTCTTGCTAGTCCATCGTTTCATTTCTGTGCTCCTTGTCGTTCTTCCATTATGCTTTCCAGTGCTACTTCTGTCTTCTTTTCATAGCTGTTCTCCTGGTCACATTTACTTGTTTCCACATTTGTTTGATTGGGATTATCCTGCTATAGCAACTGTTTTGGTTTCAAATAAAGGACATTATTATTATTGTTTCTCCCATCTCTCTTCTTCTTCAGCATTTTGGTCCTCAAGTCGCTGACATATGTGAAAGTGTACACTGGAAGTTTTTAGAGATAAATGCTACCATCAAGGTGACATCTTTTCCAGGGAGACCCCTCTCTGCATGACTTCAATCTGTGTGGCTTCACACACATAGAGTATGTGCTTGATTTTCCTGCCTTCAGTCTGGATCTGTCTCCTCCTGTTTCAGTCCATCTAACACCTTGTTTAGAAGAATAGTGATGTCTTGGTCCATGGGAGGAGACACCCCAGGACACCATCAATTGTCTAGTTAGGAGCATGTCCCAATGTTGGCAGGTACACAAGTATGTGGCGGCCAAACAAACTACTGAGTAGCATTTTGAGTTGCTGCAATTTTTTTTCTCTTTGAATTTGTGCTGTAGGTTGATCATTTTTATTTCGATGTAGCATCCTATTGTTCCCAGCACATTACCCAGTCTATATCAGTATGAAAATCTAGTATCATTTTTCCCATTAAGATCTGATCTGCTTTAGCAGTACATATACATCTATCTATCTATCTATCTATCTATCTATCTATCTATCTATCTATCTATCTATCTATCTATCTATCTA
>JAOWBL010000017.1:11704156-11725602 GCA_028564865.1 Zenarchopterus dispar | reverse complement strand
TCTGAAAAAGTGTAAAATATCATTCCCCCACCTCCTACCCCACTCCCTCCAAGCATAAAAACAAACCCCAACAGAGTTATCAGAACCCTGACATGTACTTTGGAGTCTTTCCCAACCTAGATTTTCAAGGACATTTTTCCCTTTATCAACATCTCCACCTCTTCTGGGATGTGCCGAGCCTTTAACGGTCATGTTCATGTCCTCCCCCCTGTGTGCTTTCCACATGTCTGTGTCCACATGTGACTCTTTATTGTGTTCATTTCAGGGTTTCCACTTTCATGGCAGAGGAACAGAGAGGTGTTTCTTTGGTAGAGGAGGCAACGGCCTGCAGCCGTGGCCCTGCTCAGGGATCACTTTACCCTGCACAGCTCGGCTTTGTTATTGGATCTTCCAGGCTGATGGACACGCTGCATCATCTAACCTGCCTAAATGAATGCAAGATGTCCAATCAGTAGTGTGTTTGGTCTGGGTTGCCTCGCCAGTTTCCCTTCCTGCAGGTCGTTGCCGTGGGACCCAGGAGACCGACTTGATGATTTCAGGAGCAGATTTGCGTTTCCCTTTGCGTGAGATTCCTACTCCAGGACTTTCTCAGCTTAAGAGACAATTTACAGACTCGGTCACCCAACTAAGTTGTTAAATACTTAATCCAAGTGGAAATGCTAATGACTCCAGTCCAACACTTGATACTGAATCAGCTAGCTATGGAATGTGATATCTGTGGATTTTCTTCACATTCATTTGTGATAGAGGCAATAGGTGGACTTACAGGGTCAGTAGATATATAATCTCATTTTTTTTAAGATGTTTTCATCACTCGCCTGTTGCCATTCCGTTCAGGACTAGAAATTAAATACATGTATTTAGCACTCAAAAATACATGTATTTAGCACTCAAAAATACATGTATTTTGAGTACTAACATCACATGATGAATTTGGAGGAGCCTCTCTCTGGAGGAAAGAAAAAACATCACATGACAAGATGACAAATGCATCATACTGCTCCTGTGAAAAATTGCACAATACAATGATATAGAAATCCAGAGAATAATCAGGGCTTCTCAAATTTATGTCAACTTTTATTTCTTTGCACACAGTATGAATCCAACATATGTGAAGGCTGCTAGTCGTGTACAGCTATGTGGGTCGTCTTTGTTCATTTCTATTTTCAAAACTCCCCATGCATTATTTATTAAAAACAGATCACAACTAAAGGCAGATCCATCAAGTATCCACATCTTCTTCTTCCTCAGCCATGCTTTTGTAAAATGTACAGACTTTGGTGTTTGCATGGACCTCCGTGAAAAAGATGTGGTCATGATCTTCTCTCATCTTTGTTCATTGAAGACTCAGCCTCTCATGGATACTTTTTATGCAGCATTTGTGTGCACCTTATGTGGGTCAGTAGACCAATCTTGCTGCATGTTGATTCAATGACAATAAAGATTTATCTAATCTAATACTGCTTTTGTACCAAATAATTGGTACAAAATCACCTGCTGATGTTATTTGTTAAAAGTAATAGAATCATTTTTAATTTCACCCCCTTAAGACCACTTGGATGTGTTCAAAGTAAGAAATGCAAAAGTTGATGGATATTGATGAATGAAATGAAGTTAACAAGAAAAAAAGAGGAAATATCTTAGATGCAAACAAATAAAGGTAAACACAAGATACATTTTTTCCTTATTAATTTTAATACATTTTCCATATCTTCTCAACTTTTTTGTGATTTTTTTGTGATCTTGAAATGAAAGAGTGAAAAACTTACCTTGAACAGGCAGTTGCAGACAGTCTGCTTATCTTGTAAATGAAATATAAGGCTTGATTTGATAGGGTGCTTTAAGAAAGCCTTTTTGAATAAAATAGGAAATATTGCAGCATTAGAAGCTAATTTTATGTCACATCAGTGTGGTAGACCTGCGCTACAGTCTAGACAATACTACAGAAAATTTTATACATCAAATATTATGCACAACTGTCCTTGAAATGAGACAAAATAGGAAAGAAAAGGATGTCCAGACTCTGCATAGCTCTGGTTACTGCTGCTTTTTTTCACATCTTTCTTTTTAAATGTTTTATGGCACAAATAAGATATTTAATAATCAGATAAACATTTAACAAAATGATTCATTTCAGTACTTTGGCCCAATATGAGGTGGTCTAATCTTCTGAACTTATATTTACATTAGTGGTCTTCTTTCTCACACCTGTGGCAATGCTCTGCTATTTGTATTTTATATCATGCTGCATTACACTACTTAACGCTGTGCGCAAATGTTTATGATATTTGTCTACATCACTGATGGGCTTCATTGTTAGGTCTGTAAATCCCTCAACTGAAGTTTCTGTTTTCAGCTTTTTTTTTTTTTGCCCCTGGCTAAAAATCTGAGGAAGCAGATAAACTCAGGAAGTGTATTTGCAAACTTTGCCTCTAACCTTCTTCTTGCTGCTGTTACTGTCAAGGAAAGCCAGTCATTGCTGGATGCACTTAAATACATCACTACTCGTCCACCAGTTCACTGAAGTCCAATTATAATCCAATCATATTCCAATTAAAACAAGTAATTATGGTGCAGTTAATTTCACTCCAGTCAAATTAATTATAATTGCATCTAATTCATATATATATCATTCTTAAAAAGTAAAAACATACTATCAAATCTTTGATTTGTTTTGTTTGCACAATGAAGACTCCAAATACTTTAACGATTATAAAACACAAATTTTGGAGTATCACGAATCCCTATTTATTAGGCATACAAAGAGATATTTAGGGTGACGAACACAACTTCCCCCTCCACTGACAGAATCAGAGCCTACAGGTAGAAACTGGGGGGTAGGTAGGATTTTAAGAGTAGCAGTGAACTTGGTGGGTGAAAGACATCAGAAGACATGACAGAGACAGTACCTCCTGCTCCTATATATAGATCTATCAAGAAGATAGAGTTATTGGAATAAACCATACAGAGGAGTAAAAGTTAGAATAAAAAACTGGTCAGGATGTCTGCCTGAACTTGCTCCTCACTTCATTCATTCCATATGCATACATGAAGGGTAAAGAGGGATGAAATGATCCAGTCCAATATGGAAACCACCCCAGCAGTCTGGGACTATAGCAGCATAACCTGTGGTGATGATTCAGGGTCACCCAAGCCATCCGTCACTACGAACTTTGCTAAAAAAGGAAATTTTTATGTCTGATCTTAAAGGCAAAAAGGGGGAGTATCTGCATACCAACGACAAACTGGGGGCTGCTTCCACAAAAGAGAAGACTGAAAACTGAAGACGTTGCCTCTCATTTCTCTGCAGTCTGAGAGCAAAGTCGAAATATGGAGATTGATGAAAATGAGGTGAAACCGAGCCCTTAAGAGCTTCAGGTGAGAAGAAACAGCTTTCAGAACTGAACCTGGTTTTCAAATTAAGTCAATAAAGCTGTTTTGAAGAGATATAATCTTCTTAATAATCATATTATTGATTGATTGGAGGTGTATCAGAGTAATTTCATTCATTTTAATGTAATTTATTTAGTAATTTAATCTGGACAATAAAGATTTGTAGGAGTCCAATCTTGGAGGGAGAAATGCCCATAGTAATTTTTGTGCAACACTGCGAGACTGGTAATTTCTGAAATATGAAGGTGAAAGAAGCAGGGAATCCTGTAAAATACTGGGACTACCTCTGGAATGGGCCAGATTTACTCTCATTTAGTCTCTTGTTTGGTCATTGTCTTGTTTCCACTTCTGACTCCTTGTCACTTCTGTCATGATGTCCACTTTAGCTCTGTTAGCTGCTTTCATCCCTGGAACGGGTAAATATGGGCCAAAATGCTATAAAGATACAACACTGTTGCATCAGACAGCTGGAACAGTAGTCCAAACTTACTCCAAAGTTATTTTGGCTCCTTTTTGCTGATAGCAGGGATGGGAGACCTAAAAACTAGACGATGATTAATAATAAGTTAAAAAAAAAAGAAAAAGAAAAAGCACATATTCCCTAAATGAGATTGACAATGATATCTGAACATGAAAGTATTTTGTGCTGCTTTAAAACCAGGGTAAGACGATTCCTTTAATCCCAAAACTATGTTCAAAGCTGTCATGCTAAATACAATACTCCTTCTTTTGAGAAATGTAAGTTTGGAGCTTTGCTGAATTTCGAGTTACATTAGGCAACTGTTCAGCAGCTCTGGTGAAAAGAATGGGAAAGATATGTGGCATTAACTTCATAAAACCTGTTCTGAAAGTCAAATTCAGCTGTTAGATGCGTTTTCAATGGTCTCCCACTGCTTTTGTGAATTGGATATCAATTTCTATAGTGTTTAAAAGAGATCACTAGTTTTGCAAAATGCTTATGTGGTTAGCTAATTTTCAGGTTCAAATGGATATGTCTTTTTGCCATTATAAATAGCTCATGCTAAAGAATTTAAAGGTGCATTTCACTTGGCTTAATGTCAGCACAACACTGTTGTTAATTACCTTTTATTAAATATGTGAAATTTGTGTAGTTGATTTTGCATTACATGAAGTATTGCAATATTATATATGAATGAGTTTATTCATTCTGTGGTTAAATATTAAAATGTCAGAATGGTAAGATGAAAGAAAATGATATGGTAAATAGGAGTTAAAAGGATGCATGAATTATGTGTCTGGAAAGAAACAGCGTTGCATACAGTAATTCATATGCAATTCATTGCAGTTAAAAAAAAACATAAATTTGATAAATAATTCACATTGCTTTGATACTTGGTTACTATACTATAAAACTAAGAGAAGTTCATGAGATCTCATGTATAGATTGAGACAGGGCCAGACAACCTAACAGTCCTGTACTTTGTGTGGTTTTTGGGTTGCTAGTCAGAACTGTTTGACAGCGATTCTGAGAACAGTCGGTGAGGCAGTGCACCGTGCCGCAGGACCTGGCCCAGAAGACTTTGGATCATCTGAGCATTCATCCAGACCCACATAAGACACATACACTATTTACCTACCCAGGTAGTAGGGGTCTATTAGTGAACATTGACATGTGTACACACACAAACTGAAGCTATCAGAACACTGAGCTGCAGAACTCAACTGCAAAGGACTCCAACTTAATGTGAATTATTTATTAATTTTGTTTTGTGATGCTTTATCGTATTTTGTTCATTATAAGGTATAGCAAGCTGTCCCATTTTCTATTCCTGTGGTTCTGGCATTGAAGTGTTGACTGTTCAAACCAAATGCCCACTCCGTTTTGTGAATATAATTTAGGTCTATCTCCTGCAAGACCTAGATGGAAGTGAGAGTCTCCACCAAAAAGAATTAGGATGGAGATGCTACATACAGTTGTTCTTATCTGTTGATTTCATTAATCTGACTGAAATTTTATTAAAAACTGTGTTCTTCTGCTAAGCAACTGACTTTATGTCAATGCTTACAACATTTAAAAAAACATGAACTTTCAGCACCTCCATTTTTTTATCCTCTTTGTTTTTCCTGTTTACTATTTGTTCCTTCTACCTCTCTTACTCACAAGCTTCAAACATCAAAGCAGCATAAACTTTCATCAAATACAGCGGCGTACTGGCCCTTGTTCATAAAACAATCCACCGCGAAGTGTTGAGAAAAAAGCACCAACCTTCACTGCAAAAACACGCAGCATCCACTGAGCCATGGTCGGCCCGTTTTCCCCACAGCCTAAAAACTAGTTCTTTGTCAACATCTTGGAAACTAAAGCAAATTGCTTGGTAAGAAGTACTAGCGGGTCCACTGGGAGTTAAAACATACTCGAACCTTACTGTCCAGCAGATAACTTGCAGCTTGCTCTTGTGAACGTGTTCTGCCTGGGGAAATGACCATTCTAGGAAATTCTGCTGGTTTGTGATGTCATCAAGAGCATATGTTAAAAAAATAAACTCTGAAAAAGGACATGTTCTCAGCAATCTGAAAACTAGGTATTTTGAGCATAGTAATGTGACAACAAGCATTTACCTCATTTCTTGAGCCTCCAGTCATGTCTAAGAACAGTGTAAATAAGTTAAAAAACATGGATAAAAGGATAATATGCCTACTTTAAAGCTTTTCCATTAACCTGTCAAAGATTTGTACTGAATAGCTGATGAATGCAATAACAAGGAGTATTTCCACCTGTAGATTGAGACAGTGCTTTTGATTTGGCAGCTGTCGGCGATGGATCAAATGTGTGTGCAGTCCGTGAACGGTTTGACAGTCTGTGTGTCATGTGACATCTATCTTTCTTTCTCCCCCGCAGCTCCGGATCAGCACGGCTGAAAAGCAGACACGAGCACTTCATCATCAACCTCCTTTTATCTTTGCCTCTGGAGTGTTATATTCTCTGCTTTCATTTCATTAGTTTTACTGCTGTCCATTTCTCTTTTTTAAACTAAAGTGGCAGCAATCATTTGGAGCCGTGGCCAGTTATGCAGTAGTCTCTAAAAGCAACTACTCTTTCTTTGCATTTGTGCCCACGCAAAAATTGTTCCCTTTGAGCTGGATAGTAATAATTTCTATTATTATTATTATTATGAGAGATGATGACACTTCTTGATAGCGCTGGAAAAGCTTTCTATTCTTAGGACAGCAGGAGTGATTTACACAGCAACATCACAGTACATTCACACACACATAAACACACACGCACACACACATGCTGCAGTGAGAAAGACATGCATCATTTTACCGAAATGTCTTTGCAGTGTGGCAGAGGCTCTGAATAAAATATCAGCCTGCAAAGAAATAGTTGTGTGTTTCTAGTGTGCACACAATGCTGCAGACCCAGTTCCAAATCAAATACATATTTTTTTCATTTTCCCTGTTGCAGATTTTTTTCCCCCTCAAGCCGATTAGAATATTACAAATGGAGGGGCCTCTCTCTCTTGAGGGGGATCTTCCATTGGGAACGAAACAAAACTGGGAGTTATTTCCTTTCCATGCAGGTAATTCTGCTCGCTGGAAAAACCTTGCAAAACTGTGAAAATAGAAAAGTAGGAGAATCCATCACGCATACACACAAACACCCACCCCACCCCCACCCCAGCCCCATCTGATTAAGGAGTGAAGCAGACCATCAACACAACGCCCTGCTTCCCTCAGTCAGGTTTTCTGCCACATCAATCACCTGGGCTCTGGCCAAACCAAATATGAGAACACAGAATAGCATCAAATGGAGGTTTGTTTTTTAACTCAGTGCTTGTGTTGGGTTACACGCATAGCTCTGGAACATGCTATGATCAGCTTCATGCCTCTGGATTCCTGGGATGTTGTTAATTAATACCGCTCACAATCAGAGCTCATTTTTCTAAATGACTTGCATTCTTTTACTTTTCAATTTCTCCCACCACTGCTTCATGCTGCCATCAGCTACGTCTTCACCCTGCAGTTTCACACAGTTTTCTGAGGATAACTTCTCAGTACTCATGTGTAATTTTTAATTAGTTTTAATTATTCAGAAGTGTACATTACTTCGAGATTGCTGCCTCTACAGTTAGTACTCTATTTCAATCCCTATACTTTTTTTGTGCAATACATAATAAATATCTTCAGATTCAGTCTTAGAACTCATCAAATGCAATTTTAGACTAATGACAACACATATCATATTAAAGTTACTAACGTTATTATTATTTTAAATGAAGCCCCAGCCACAAAGCCACCATTATCAGAAGTAGTTTTTGATCCTGTATGACTTTATCTGTCTTGATTAGGGCATCTTCTCTCCTGAAGATGGTATTTACTATTATCTTCATGAGAGCCCTGATAATCAAAGAATATCAAGAGTTCTTATCCCCAATTAAATAAGGTTTAATAAAATAAGATAGATAATTCATCTCTCACATGGTTGTGGAAGAATTTAGATGCATTCTTCTTAACAACATTGCTTGCGCTAATTAAGGCTTTTTGACGGTTGGTTGATGCTCAGTTCTGTTGTGGTCCTGTTATGGCATTTCAGCTGGGCTCAGATTTAAATTTTGACTAAGTTAGTCCAGGTTCTTGCTTCTTTAAATGATATACGTTTCATGGTGTGCTCAGGATCATTGCCTATTGTATTACTCAGGTTTAACAAGCTTTAACTGTCTGCCAGAATGCCTCATGTTTGCCTCAAGGATACTCGGATATATGGAGATATTCATTCAATGGCTGCAAGGTGACCAGGTCCTGAGGCTGCAAAACAAGCCCACATCATCAGCCTTCCACCACCATGCTTGATAGTGGCTATGAAATATTTCTGGTGAAATGCTGTTTGGCTTCATCAAACATGATGGTGAACCATAAATCAGAATCAGAATCAAATGTGTTCACCAGGTTTGTGCAAAAATGTGAGGAATTTGATTTGACAGACTTTGTCTCTCAAGGTAAAGTAAAAAATATTTTTAAACAAATAATAATTAAAGCGAAGGCATCTACCTCCACTCCTTGAAAGCAGGAAGTCAACTTTATCAATTGTTTTTTACCATTGATAAAGTTTTTACCTTTGAATAATTTCTTCTCAAAGGCCATTGGTTATATCTTTCTCTTTTGGCATTGCATTAACAATCCCAAAATACCAGAGCAGCAAACTGCCAAAACTGCTTTTGTAAAGCTCTTTACATCATCAATGACTGATTATTTGTTTTTACACAAAACTTTATAGGAGCTTAGTGAATGCATTAACAAGAAAAAGCTTTGCAAAAATCAGTCAGACATGCTGGTTTTTTTCTCGCAATTTTAAATTTGCTTCTCACAAAAAATATACAAAATTACATACATGCAAACATGTAGTATGTAAAAAGTAGTGTAGAGGAAATACCTACAAAACCTTCTACTTTGTTTGTAATTGTTCTTTTATTCCACCAAAATTATTTTTTCAATATGAATTATTTTTTATTTCAAGTGACTACACACCCACACATGGAGTATATTACGAGACCATAACTGGCAACTTTTATCATTATTATTGTTACATATTATGTTTAATGCTGTACACAGTGACTGATTTAGTTTAAGAAAGAAAGTAAGTAAATTAAAGCACAGGGGGAATTGTTATGACATAACCAGAGAGAGTAAATGCAGCAGTCTTACTCCAAAACAATGATGTGATGTAAAATCCCAAAAATATATTTTTGTCATTTCTAAACCTAAGAGTCTACAGTCATATGAAAAAGTACTTTGTCCTTAATCTTGAAGGGGTTGAGCTTCCTCACATTAGCATTAACAAACAACATATTACATCTTGTCGATATTTCAAAGTAAAAAATAAGCCAAATTGTAAAAGCAGTAATTCAGCAGCTTGCAGAACTATCCGAAGGCCAATAACCCAAAGTGAAGTACTCATTTTCTGTATTTGGTTATGAGTTGTTCATATCCCCATGGAGGAATTCTCAGGCACTCTTCTTCATTATGTTGCTTCAGTTTTCAGAAATAAAGACGTCTTACTTCAAATCATTCCACCTTTACCTCTGTGACTGTAACAGTGGGCTTTATTTTTCTACACACTTCTTCATTTTGGCTTAATTTTTTTTAAATAAATAATGATATGGTTAGTTTTTTTTTTTATTTCTTTAATGCCAGCATTGTAATTCATTTTCAGTTTTGAGACCATGCAACTTTTATACATGATCAGAACCAGTCATGAGTGGGAGAAAAGTAAAGAAGAGAAAGTCTCTAAATTGTGGTCACCTTGTATTGTTGCATTTTTTGAGCCTGTGGACAAATCTAGCTGTCACACTTGCTGAAGTGAGACTGGGTTGGAAAATGATAGAGAGCGAGGAGAAAGAAAACATGCCACATGGACAACAAAGAAAGAAAAACAAGATATTAAATATAATGCCTGACTGGCTCTCACTTCGTGCAAGTTTATTGCCAGTGATGATGAATCCTCACGCTGGATCAGAACCTGACATTTTTAGTTTTGTTTAAAGATTTTGTTGCTCCATTGGTCTTTATTGATCGTTGACAGGCAGGAAAAGGGGGCAGACAAAGTTTGGAAAGATACACAGCAAAGGACCACAGAGTAGGACTCAAACCTGCCAGCTGCTTGAGAACTGTAGTCTCCATTTATGAGGCACCTGCTCTGCCAAGTCTGCTATCCAGCACACAAAACCTTTTCAGTCTACATTTTACACTGTCATGTATGTCCAACTTTGTGCAATCAAATTCTTCTTGATGGGTTGGTTTCAGACATGTTGATGTGTTATTTGCTAATAACATTAATCCCTCTTCTTACTGGTCAAATAAATAAAATCCACCGATATCAGCAAACAGGTTTAATCAGTTCTGTGTTCACACTGACACTTTAGTTACAGTTTGACTTTCCTTTTTCCCATCACTTCTGATTGCTTGCTCCTGTGTCTTGTCAGTCCCAGTAAGTGTCTATATTGCCTTGTCTTTCTCTTCCTCCCTACTGGCACGTCTGTTTTCCTACTGCTGTTTTTTCAACCCATCTGTTTGCAGTTTGGCTTCATTGGTTTTTTTTTTTGTTTGTTTTGTTTTGTTTTTTTGGTAAAGACGCTTTTTGCTTTGAATTCTTACCTAATACTTTTTGTTAAAGTTTTTTTTGTTTTTGTTTTGTTTTGAAACTCCTGCATGTGGGTTCTGCTAACTTCACCACATTACACAAGTTTCACAACAATGCTCCTAAACTGTTAGAAACAACTAGTGGATAAAGAGTTGGAGAAGAATGAAAGATTTAACCTGATTTCAAATGAGCTGGCATCTTTCTCTTAGTCCTGCTGTGCAGTACTGGCATCCACAGTCCTGTCCAGAATTACAAACAAGTTTATTTTTCCTACTAAGATCATACATCTGGTCTAAAACAGTGTGTACACCACAGTGTAATGACATCCCTTCATGTTATTGGAGTTCACAGGTTGGGCTCCTGGGAGGAAGATGGATTTTATTCCGTTTGTATTATTTCCCTATTTTGGGAAATAACTTCAGATGAAGAGTAACATAACATTGGACCATGTCATAATTTATTGAAAAATAAAATGCAGAAGAATCATCAGTTTGAAAAATTAAGGATGGTCCATGGTTGAATGACTTATAAGACAAGATTTAGCGAAATAGCTTGAAGTAAATTGTTTGTGATGTTATGAGCCTCTCACACAGTTGTGGAGGAAGGTGGTCCTTTCTTGATTTATGACACTGGTTCAGTTGAGCTTTGCAGACATTTGTTAATGTACAAATCCCAGCAGGGGCCTGCTCATGTAGATTTCCTCCAGATTTCCTCCCACACCCCAAAAACATGTATGCCAGGTCATACATATGTTTATACATGACAAACTACACACTGGTCAGTGTTTGGCGTTGTGTCTATACGGCCCTGCAATGGACCGGTGACCTGTCCAGGTGCCAGGTGTCCATACCTTTGGTCTGAAGAGAGCTAAGAAGGACCCCAGCAGACCCCTGTAAGCGTAAATAAGAAGAAGACATAATTTATGGATGTTCATGTACAACTCTCTTAACAACCAACCACAGTATTTCATGAGCTCTGGACCTCTGCATTCCCTTGAATCTTGTCTTTTTCAACCTCTCTGGTGTGTTTGGGGTTATTGTCTTATTTTATGACCCAATTTCAGCCAAGCGTTCTATTTGGGTAAGTAGAAATGATGAAAAATGAGGTTTGTTTATTTGTCTGGAGCTGTTTTTTTTTTTTTTTTTTACATGCATGAGTGTCAGCAAACATTGACATCCTTGAAGTCTTGTGTGAGCGTGTAGCAGTTTGTTATCAGTGATCTCTACAATGCGTTAAGGTTCCCAGTAGCTGTGCTCGTCCTTGTTTGTTGATGCTAAATCACAGTGTGACATGTCACACCTGAGCTTCAAGGATATCCTGTTACCTTCCAGGGAGATGATGCAACTTTGATGGTCTGCTTTTGTTGGCCAGAGTATGCATGTGTATTCTTGGGTGGAGTGTGGGAGGGGGACACTTGCCAATATATCAGAGAGTAGAAGGGAGCTGAAGGGGTTGTGGGGTTCAAAGCACAGTCAGGCTTTAAAGTCAGCAATGCAGCTGTGTTTACTCAAATGCCTTCAGGAGTAAGGGCCAGCGTGTTGCTTGAGAGGCAGGTGGGGGATGATGGGTACAGAGACACGATGAGGTCATGGGATGAGTTAAGACCCCATAGCCCTCCAAATACTGATGAATAGAAGAGAAAAGGATACTGTAATATATTGTGCTGCCCAGCTGTACTCAGTGCTCATAACACCCTCAGGATCTCCCTTTCCTATATGTGAAGGGAATAATTAAAGACAAATATAAACAACATGGAGCCCAAATTCCATCCAAGAAAACTGGAGATCAAATCTGACAAGATGTGATTGTTATTTATCCCAGTAAAGTAACCAAATACATGAGGACTGATGGATACTCACCACTGATGTACCATTGTAATTTTATATAGTGTAGAAAAAAACCCACAAGCTCTAACCTTGGGCTCATGCAGCGGTATTGTGTTAATGCCCAATGAAAGGCGGTCCTTCTGACTTACCTATGTCATGCTACATGTCATACTGAACTGTAGGAGGATTCCACTCCAGTGTGTGGTTTTAGTGGTTGCATTCGCTGTGTAGCCACAGTTTGATTGGCTGACACTTTTGATGAAGCGTGAAAAATTCCTCAACCTTTGATGGACGCAATGGTCCCATCGCAATTCATGGAAGCCACAATTCATGTGTGTGCAATGCTTGGTGTGAACCAGTTTAAAAGCTCAGGGCGCTTCCAGTGTGTTTGTGACTCAAGTGTAATTCTAATATATAACAGTGAAATGTGGGAAACTTTTACTGTTCTATGTTGGTCAGTATTCACAGGTTTTTTTTGTTTTCCTTTTTTAAAATAAAATATCAGAATAATGAGAGAGAGAGAAAATTTTCAGATGATTTTCTGTATTACTTTCTTCAGGATTTATGAGTTCACATATATTTGGTTAGTATTTGGTATTTAAGCTGTTTAATTAAAATATTTTAGGTAGCATGCCACAAAACAAAGACGTTCCTTCGGGCTGAAGCAGTAGACCTGAGTCGTATTTGGGAAATTTCTTGTTCATATCTGCCAGTGATTCTCAAGTTTTTTCTGGTGGGCCCACTTTGGCTTACAAGAAAATTATCGTAATCCCCCGGCATACACGACCTCCAGCCAGACACACACATGTTTTTGTTTACAAACTCCATTGGAGTTTATTTCACACCTTTATGAACAACTTTATGAATAATTACAAATAAAAGTAAACTGCAATAAATTATGGGCTACAATAAAATAAACTATAAGCTCTTTTAAATGACAAGACAACAGTGAAATTATTTCAAATGTAACTGTTTTTAACTTATTGTGGAACCATATTATTTGCTGCCACTGTAATTATGTTCAGTTTAACAGGTTTCTTTTATTTTTCATTTTTTAGCAGTGTCCAAGTATTAATTTTTTCATTCATTCATTTGGAGGTATGTTTGGGGTGACTGTGCATCCTCACCCAACCTTTACTTTTGTGTATTTTAAAATTTTGTTCAAATATGTATATCTACATAATCTTATTAATTGTGATGTTGTTTTGTTGTCATGATCAACAGTTCAGGTTCAAACTCATAAGACCACAGGACACACCTCCAAAAAATTAAGCTCTTTGCCAGCATCTGCAGCTGTAAATTGCAATCTGGCATTTTGTCCAGGGCGTTTGGAGCAGTGGCTTCATCTGCGGTGTGACTTTTCAGCTCATGTCCACACAGAGTGTTTTGTTGTGGATGTTGATTCTCTCTTTCTGGCTTCAGCCAGCACCTTTACAAGGTCTTTGTTTAAGTCTGGGGTTTATTTTCACATTTTGAACCAAGGCACGTTTATTTCTAGGAAACAGAAGTCGTGTTGTTCCCCAGCTGTATGATGGCGGTGTGCCCCCATGCTGTTCATACCTGTGCATCATTGTTTGAGCAGATGAATGTGGTACCGTCAGGCATCTGGAAATGGTACCCAAGGATGAACCAAGCCTGATTAACCAAATGAGTTCCTCAACTTTACTGACACACATGAAGAAAAGAAGTTTGTGTTTTTAAAAAAATTGTTTGTAAAGTCAGGTTGTAACTGAGCCTAATGTGCTTGGATTCTGCAGCTGACCATATTCAAAGTGGCTCTGATACACTGTTGTTGTGTCTTGCCCTTCCATTTGTACAGTAGTATGAGGCCGAATGAAGCACGGTCAAAGCTGATGTATTTCTAAGCCAGAATAGGTGTTAGTTACAAGGTCAAAGCAGAGTATTTCTTGAGAAGAGTTCAATTAGAGAGTCCCCTGTCACTCAACTGATTCCATAACTCCAGCTTGCTATTTGAAAGGACACATTGATATTTTGCTTTTATTCTTCTTCAGTAGGAATAATAAGGATTTCTTTGATTCCCTGATAAAGTTTTACTGCTATGTGAGAAGGCTTGATAAAATGTCTCCAATGAAGAAAGTTTAAAAAGCTAGGGAGCTAACGCTGCCTTATGAGTACATGATTTTTAGCCTGATTTGCATGTTGCCGAGCTCACCAACAGAAACCCTGATTGGAGGCAAACAAGTGAGTGATTGACACATTTTTTTCTGAAAGTAGAGCAGATCTGATCCGGAGCAAGAGGAAGCGCCGGTTTAAAGTCATTACTGGCAGAGGAAGTTTAATCTGCAGCTTTTAACGCCAATGATTCACTTTCTTTTTCCTCCAGTACTGTGAATGTTTAGTGGGTGTCTGTGACATGAGAAATTGCATGTAATCAGCTTAAGCTCATTTTGTCTGTATATTAAAATGTGCCAATCTGTTGTTTGCAAGAGAGCAGTTATAAAACTTTTGGATTAGTTTCCTCAGAGAGATGACAGTTACTGCAAGACTGGACAGCCCTCATTAAATCAGTATTTTGCTTTTGTCAAATTCACTACATCCTCATCATAAAAAAAGAAAAACCTTCTGCCCTTTTAATAGCAAATTATGTATTACTCTTTCCTGAGGCTGGGTGTGAAGAAACTTGTGAGGCTACAGAGATAAGTAAAGCCCTAAACTCTGTCATCAAAAGAGAGTTGACAGTTATTCAATGAGACAACAGCAAGGGGTGTTAAAGATTTTACTGGGAAGGGATTTTCATTGAAGCCACAGCACATAAATCTGGACAAACACTGCGCCCCGCCTGGTGGGATGACACAAATCGCCCCCTCGTTAGGATCAATAAAGTAAAACACAATGCTGCAAAAGCACAAGTGCAAACTGTGAGGCTCAGGAGGATTCAATAGCCCCAAAGAATGCGTGGGAATGGGGAGCTCAGGTTAGAGGAGCGCTTCAATCCCACCAACTCTGCCATGAAATAGAGAGGGAGAGAGCAATTGACCCATGAACCAGGCTGAAAGAGAAATCACTTGTTCTCATAATGACCGGCTTCCACATCAGCAGAGCGCTGGCAGATATACGGCTCGCAGTCGGGCAACTGTGCCGAGAGGGAGGATGAGTAGAAGGGAGCATTGTCCAGCTCCTACTGGTCTCCAGCTGGTGTGTAGAATGATGATCAGTCTCCTCGACACATGCCGCAGCCCCCCTTCCCCCTCCCTTATCCAAACAGGAGCTATCAGATAAACACAAACACGACTGCATCTTGTAAAGTGAATCTGAGACAAATTAACCAGCTCATTAGGCGGCTGAGGTGAGTTTTCTGAATACATTGCTGAGTTACGAGGGTTTGTTAAGCCCTTGTTCAATTACAGAAAATAGCCTGCTCATTTGCATTCTCCTTTCCAAGTGCAGGAAGACTGAAGTGGGTGCTTATGTTTTCTGTGCTAGAAGAGTTTATCCGGATCTTTGGGGAGCGTCTGTGAACTGCTGGGTTCCAAAATCCTCCTCATACCCTGAATGGGTGGCCTCAACTAACTCCAGACCCAACATTCACATGGAGGAACCACTGAGAGCAGCAGAAAAAACCAAAACTGACAATGATGTCACATTCAGGTGTTTGCAACACATTATTCAATAGCAGATTAACATTTTGTCAGGCTCTGTTACGAATGTGATAAACTGGGTTGACAATCTGATGTAGGAATTAGATGAAAAGAAGCTACATGCTACTACAGTTTTCACTGCCAAGCAAAACATTTGACTGAGTACTGATGTTTGCAGTAAATAAAATGTAAAGAACTAATACAGAGGATTTTAGCAAACACCAGTTCTAGCAGGCTTAAGACAGTTGCAACATGACTATTAGAAGTCCAAAAACTTGTAAGAAAAACATCTGAGCCTGAAGAGTGGTTGGATATCTGTGGACACATTGTTTGTCAGTGATTCACATAACAGCACTGTTCATTGTGGCTTGAAATTTATCGCATCAACACCAGTAGAAGGCAGATTTTAACATGACAGATGCAAAAGCTCATGGGACTGTACTGTACATTTTATATTTAACTTTGTAAACCTGACAAACATCATAGTGGGTTCGAAGAGTGATCCTGTAAATAGCTGTCCCTAAAAAGTTTGATAAATGCTACAGTGGCCTTTTATTCAGATTTTTTTTTATTTCAAAGGACTTGTCTGTCAACTCTCCAACTGTATTTTGGTCTGTTTGGGATTGATCTAAGTGATTTTTGTGAATATTTAAATGCCAGTGGTGGTCAAAATTGTATGTGCTTGTACATGGAATTGGTTTGCTTGAGTACTTTATTGTGGAGTTGTTGAAACCAAACAAGCTCCTACCTCGATACCAAGCATTTAAGCAAACATGTAACCACAGGTAAAGTTTTACAGTTTGTATGTCACGTTTTGTGTTTATATCTCAATACATCATCAAATCCTTCCAAAAAAATGTTTGCAAAAGCAATATATGTTTTTGTAGTTGTTTTGGGTCCACCCACATGATCAAAAGGGTCCCAAGTGGGGTTCAGTTCAGTTTATTTAACGCATAAAGCTATTCCACAGCATGCATAGTATTCATTATTTTCAAATAAAGAGAATTGTTTATAACTAATTTGTCCATCTCTATTATGCATGTCTGTTCATTCAGTTGTAAGAAGCGTATGTGATTTGGTGTTTGCACTTGGATTGTTTTTAAGGCCATAAACAAAATGTTGTTCAGGGCCACCAAACTTTTAGGACCAGCCCTGGATTCAGCAATTGAAGCAGAGTGCATATGGAGGCCTTTTTTTTTTAAAAAAAAAGCAGCTTAAACTTCACTTTTATTTGTGATGTTTGTCGATTTTCAACGTATGATTTGTAAACCGACGCATTACAATAGTGTGTCCTAGACATCACAGTTGATCCAATATGTCACACTCCTGTGAGTCCTGAGTCACATATTACTCTGTAATTTTATGCATTATGAATAATCTGTGCAAATTTTGCTGGAGACCTGATAACACTTAAAATAAATTACTCATTTATCTTGTTCACAAAGAGTCTAAGACTGTGAATCAAGGTCTTTCAGTTGAAGCTCTTTTTGATTTAAAGGTTTGAGTCAGCCATGCCTCTCAGGATGCCCTGATTTACAGGGTTAATCACAAGTTTAGTTTGAGCCTTCATAAAAGAATTAGCAGTTTGACGGCAGAATTTTACTTGAACATTTTACACACATCCAGACAAGGGCCTTTCAGTTTAAATGTTAAATCCTTGCTTAGTTCCATCAAGCGTGCACTGTGAGTTTGAGCCTTGAAACCAGGAAAAATATTTGATCTGCAACAGAAATGTAGTTAGAAACGACTGGAAACAATGACATAGTTGCACACATTCACTTCCTGCTTTGTTCATTTGGGCCACTACATATCCTTTCCTGTTTCACCAAGCAAATATGTAATCTGAAGATAACCAAAACAGACAAGATTTAACAACAGTGTAAACAACAGCGTGGAGATGAAACAGCAAGAAATGTTAATGTAGTTACCTCTGGTAACAGCTGTTGTGGAGCTAAAGACTGCATTTATTAATACTGCAAAGACCAGCCTGCATGTAAAGGCGAAAAGCCAATTTATGAGCAATCTACGAAAAAGGTTATTTCTGGCAGTGTTTTCAGCCATGGAGCAGCAGAGTTTGATGAGGAATTAGGTTTTCATCTGTGAAGGGCTGCTTTTTTAAGTGCTAGGAGTCACAGCACAGGGAAGTATTTACACATACTCCATCCATGCCTGGTGTGATTGACAAACAAGTTGTTATTCCTGAGGGATGGTGACAAAACTTTCAAGTGTCCTGCTCAACCTCAGCGTGTTCACATGTTAAAGGGAAGACCAGGACACAGCCAGCACGGACAGACATGTGACATGCACTTACGGCAGAGTGCTGTGATGTGAATGGAGTCGAAACTGTAATGTGGATGTGGATCATTTTAATTTCAAAATGGAGCATTTTGTGGAAGTGATGTAGACTTGACAAAAAGCTCTGCAAGGAATTATGACTCTGTCATGGTACAAACAAACAAATTGTTCATTTAGCCTGTCTCAAGTTGATTCTGGTGTTGAGTGTGCCCCCTCATGTGTGAAACTGGCCTCCACCCAGTCTCCCAAAGATTCCCTGTGTTGCTGATAAGCAGCATTGACCCCTCCCTATGACCCCAACCCAACAAGCCTCCCCCCAGCCACTTCAAGCGACTCCCACCCCATTCTTTTGGTCATGCAATAATCATCCTTGGTGTTCCTTTTGATAGGACACCCCCCACCCCAGCCCCTCTGCCACCTCAGCCTTTCACACTAATGCTGCCCTCCAGCAGCCTATCTGGAGGAGAATTGTACTCCTTCTCTGTGACAGCCTCCTCCAAAAGCCTCCTTGATGGCCAGATATCTCTACCCAAAACACCACCCCAGCTCACACACAGACACAGACACACACACACACGCACACACACACACACACACACACACACATAGCTGCTTAGCGCCGGTCATCTGTCTTCTTCAAATCTATCCTATTCATGTCTCGCGGACCTTTCCGTGTTACAACAGCCGGTCTTTTAGGGGAATGGCGGTGGCGTTGAGAATCTGATGGCCTGGGGATATTTTTAGAGCTGCAGAAATAGAAAAATTGTGTTAAGGCCTGGCGAGAGGGTAAAAGCTGACAGTTCAAATGTACTCAATGGCTGCAAAAATGTTTATGGTTATGTTTATTTTTAACAGATTAAAGAATGACTCCATCACAAAGCTATAACACCTGTGTTTCAGTAAAAGCCCATGAAATTTAAAACACTATAAAAAATAAATATATTTCTCTTGAAGGAGGTAATAATTCATAGTAAATGTGGTGAAATGGACTTTCTGTGTAGTGTAAATACATCTGTGTGCTACCACTATTGGAACTGAAAAAGCTGTGCTACTCGGCACAGATAAAAACGTAATTCCTCTATGAAGAAGTCTGTATCAATTATTCTGACTGAATCTGGGGATAACTTACGTTTCCCATAATTATATCTCAGATGAGCTTTAATACAGCCTGCCAGAATGTGAGGCATTGGCAGATCCTGGCGCAACTCAGGGACGTTCCTGACAAAGACGTCAGCCTCTGACAGGCCAACAAAGAAGGAAGAAGAGCAGAAAAGAATATATCAGACAATCCAAATATTGACCGAGCACCACAATTACAAATTAGATGCAAAAATCTGAGACAGAGTGACAGCGTCTAATCTGCTCATTTCAGCAACTGCCTCCCCATCCCTAATGAAAAGCTTCTGGGAAATAGAGAATTCCAAAAAGCACACATCCATTCATCGTAAAGCTTTTTCACAATCCACATTAAACAACTCAGTGAAGGTTTTATTTCCCTGCATGATAATCGTGCAGTCACTGCTACTTAGTGTGATATAAAGTGATGATATAACATGCCAGTGTGTTGATTTGATATGAAAAAAATGACTTTCCTCACCGTAAACTTGTTGAGGAGCTCCATCTTTAACCCTTTACAGGCCAAGTGACCATATCTAATCATTCAGCTGAACTACATGCTATGTTTATTACAAAAAAGTTACAGTGCTAATAGATGTTCTCTGATAACCCTCCAGAGTTTAAATTTTGAAATTTCAAGTATTTTATTGACTTCCCTATAAATGGCCAAGTTTCCGTGCTTGTATTTTGTGGATGTGGCGCTTGTTGTTAACAAACCCTCCAAACAGGATAACGTGTCAGCAGCCTTGAAGGATGAAGCACAGTGACACACATAAGGCGTTTTTAGATTAGATCCCGGTATAATCCCTGGATGACGAATGTGTGTTTAGCATGCATTGAGAAATGTAAATGCAAAACGTGTGATTGCCTTTTTGGTGCCTGAAGCCAAGTCGAGGGGAGGGAAGACGAGTTGGGAGGTGTTATCAAGTGGCACCAAGTAATATGATGTCAGTTTAGTTGGCCTCCGTGGTTTCACCAACATCAGAAGAGTTAGCTGATGAAGGAGATGAAGCGGGCCCATGCTGAATAACAACAGGATTTACGAAGTCACTTCCCCGACATCGTGTTACACAAATATGACCAACTGTCTCCCTCTGAAACTACTACTGTTGTGTTTGTTGAACGCAAATAAATTCAAACACTTTAGTTTGTTAATGACCTGAATTTTGTTTTTTGAAAAGAAACGAAAGGAGAAGACTATTATTTATGTAGCCAGTTGCAGATTATAAGCTGATTTATGACATCCATGGCTCTAAGGATGAGGAGCTTGTGGACATCCTTGTCTTCTCATCAGCAAATCTTACCAATGACCCGCATCCATTCTGTTTACATTAGTCTTGACCAACAATTCAGTGTACCCTCAGAGGTGAGTTATTCACAGAGCCAACTCAACATGCTGGTTAAACATACATTCATCGTCTGGGGATAATAGTGGGGTGGAATCTAACAACACTTTCAGACTCTGTCTTTAGACACTGCCACCCTCTCCTCCGTTACACGGCTCGTATAAATCTACAGGTGAAGGTATCGCCACTTAGTGACAGGGTCCCTACTCACTCACACTGTACATGCAAATCAATATTTACAGACTAGATAAATATTTACATATAACATACATTATGACTAACAAATAAGTGACAGGAAACTAAACAAAGTAAACTAAAGATAATCCCTCGCTACTCTAACTGCATGGTTATTAATTTTTAGTCATTTACCTGTAATGTGACAGCATAACCAAATACTCTAAATATATCACAGCATAAAGGGGCTGATGATTATGAGTAAAGTTTTTTTTCTTGGATATGTGCTGATGCCTTAACCCTTTCATACCTTATTATTAAAAACTCTGCTTTTTTCCTCATGAATACCAGGTATTACTCATTGTGCTTTATGACCAAGAACATTATTTATGGATGCCAGGGGGTGGTTGCTTAACTGCTGTTGTGTAGACATTGTGCAGTGCAGGATATCGTTTTTTTTTCTTCTTCTTGTTTTTTTTAGTCTATTTTATATTTCATTTGGGAAGTTTAAGATTTATGATCTACTATCATTTGCTTTTGTCTGTTTAAATATGTCTCTTAAAAAGGATATGTTATTATCAGCAAGACCACCTGA
>JAOWBL010000017.1:11682229-11704056 GCA_028564865.1 Zenarchopterus dispar | reverse complement strand
ACAAATGTTGTTTTTACTTTACACCAAATACTGCACCACAAGCCACATAGCAACGGTCAATGATGTCATTGGTTCATATCAGTCTTGGTTAAGGTCATGTTTCCATGACTACCAGCCTGTAGTGTTGAGTTGAAACGCATGGCAACACAACAAGTACACATTTTGATCCGGAGGTAGCCATACATTTTAAGGTTTTTTATTTCCATTTTACCCTTTTCTATCTAGCGCAGAGATTCTGTTTGAACAATAAAATCCAGAATAAAAGAGATTCCAATGTCAAGCAGAAGTTTATCTGTGGACTGGCAAAAAATGTTGGGGCAGCACACAGCTGGCTTAAAAGATGCCATGGTGTTTAGCGTTGTACTTGATGAGTGTAGACGTGAATGGTGCAACACTTTTGGCAGTCATGGCAAGATATTCTGATTCCACTATAAGAGAGGAGCTCTGCTGTTTAAAGCCCATATGTGAAACAACTAAAGGCAAAGACATGGCCAAAGTGAGCACTTTGAGCCTTTTGAGGAATGCGGAGTTGACTTGTGTAAGATCTTCACAGTGACAACAGATGATGCCCCTGCCATGGTGGGGCAACTGAGGGAAAAAGTCAGTCACCCCATTATGCTATGTCACTCCAAAGATGTCAAATTCAAATCTCAATCTGATTATGGTTACAGTAGTGAAGATGGTTGATTTCATAGTTAAACGATCTTCTCAAACACACCGACAGCTTCAAGTGCTGCTGGAGGAAATGCACTGCCCCTTCAGTGACGTTCCTCTCCACACACCTGGGAAATGGCTAAGAGGTGGAAAAGTTCTGGAGTGGTTTGTCAGCTGTTGTGATGGTATCAAGGCTTTTCTGGTGGAAAAGGGTCAAGTCTACCCAGAGCTGGAGGACATCCGTGCTGCTGAAATATGCAAATGCATGAGTGTGCCCCAATCAGAGTTCATGTTTCACTTCAGTGATTTACAGAAGTATGGACCTATGTTTTCTTTCCTGATCAAGCCCGACAGCTTTGATGCACATGGACTGGATTTGTCCCTCTTTGACTGGTTATAAAAACAGGGTATGAAACTGCAGCTGACTGAGGTGAAAACTTCAACATTGTGGGTGACTACGTTTGTTGAGGTGCGTGAACGATCAGAAAGCACATCAAAGCATGATCAAGGAGCCCAGGTTTTCACTTGCTGGGTATTTTTGTCAAACAACTTCAACTGTCTTCAGAACATTGTACTGGCTTTTCTGACTCTTAAACAGTTTAGTAAAATAATTTTTGAAATCTCAGTGGGATTATATCACCACATAGGAGTGTTTTCTTTTTTGTTTGTGATTGTGGAATTAGTGATATTGCAGTAATGCAAATGTTCTGCATTAACCCACATTTGTGTTATGAAGTTACATCTGTTGTATGTATACTATATGCATAATGGTTGTGGTGTGATAGTTAAATTTATTGTTCAAATAGAGATTGGAGCATGCTGATTAACACCTACATTTTAAACTGGCACTTCACGTCAAAAAGGTTGTTGACCTCTGAATTAAACCATGTGAAAAAGAACTGCTGACCCTCATAAGTCTGGGTCACCCTTGGGTGCAATTTGCAGATGTTTGAATGTTAGACGTTCATCTGCTCAAACATTAATACATATTATAATAATCAGCATGGGAGCACACAGCCATCATGCTGCTCAGGAAGGAAATTGTTTCTGTGTCCCAAAGATGAATGCACTTTGGTCCAAACTGTGCAAAAGATCCTCAAAACAAAAATGAAAGACCTCGTGAAGATGCTGGCTAAGACTGGGAAGAGAGTGTCATTACCCAAGTAAGACATGAATTGAAAGGTCATGCAGTGAGGAGAAAGCCACTGCTCAAAAGTCATCATTAAACAGCTAGATTCTATCTTACTGCTGGGCAGATCTTAATTTTTGCACACATACCCTGTGGTCTGATGAGACTACAATTGAAGATTTAGATTGTTACAATTGGGAGCACCATGTGTGTAAAACACTGGTCCACTCTACAAAATACACATTATCATGAGCAAAAATGGTAACGTATATATATTTAATTATTACCTGAAAACATAAACCAAAACTTAAATCTTGGCTATGGATGGGTCTTCCAAATGGACAATGACCCAAAGCACAAAATACATTAGTCAAGTTAAACACTGTGAAGGCAACAGTACCAAATTCTGACCAAGCATCTGTATCTGTTCTAAAGAAAGTAATTAAAAATAAATCTCCAGAAATATATGTCTCTCAATATTCAGATATTTTACAAACTGTCAGAATCTTAACTGAAAAAAAGGGTATTTCCTACTGAGATGTGTAAAATAAAGTACCGTATATAAGCTTGTGGTTGCAACTGTATGGGGTCAAATCACAAACATCATAACTTCCAAGTTTCTCTAATTTGACCACAAAATATCATTCATTACACCATCTAACTACGGCAGTACAGAAAGAAAAGAAATCCTTTGGAAAAAGAGTTTTTTATTTCCATTTTACCCTTTTGCTGATCTTCATTAAAAACTGCTGACTCTGACACAATTCAACGAGCAAACAAAGACAAGTGGTAGAATCAATACTTAAACTGTTAACATCCATCACAGTTTAAAAAAGCCTTTTCCTGCTTCAGTTTTCATTTGCCATATTACTGTACTGAGGTTTTGCCCAATTAGGAATTATTACAGCTTCACTTTTTGGTTTTGTTGGGTCTAGGCTTTACATCCAAACAAAGTGTTTAAACCCCATTTTTAGACTTTTTTCCCCTCAATAACTTTTGTGAATATATTATGGTAATTGACAAGACTGATGACCCATTTACTGCTTTATGGATGGATAACTCCTATGGAGTTTACATATGAGCATCTCTTGCTGTAAAGCAGCATAAACAGATTTTTTTTTCTCCAACTCTACACCGTTGTAAACAAAACATTAGCATATCATATTATCTCCTCATGAATGGGTGATATAGTGAAAGGAAACTAGTCATTAATAAAACATTAGCAAACAGTTTGAAGTTATGTTTATGTCCACTTCTTGAGCATTTGTCCAGTAGTCACTTTACTTTTAAGCCAACGTTTGGTCTCAACCTCTTGAGAAAAATTGTTTTATAAAGTGTTATATTCTCCTCTATGCCCTAATGTTTTTGATGTAAAAGTTTTAGAGTATAGTTTATTAGATGCTTGGATGTTTATTTTTCCTTGGCTCTTTTCACTTTTTTGTGTGTAGTCTTGTTTTCATTATTGTGTAAAAAAAACTACATTTAGTTTCTGAAGCTGCAACAGTATGTTTACAGCAGCAAAGTCACCACAGAAACATAGCATTATTAATGGAAAAAACATAAACAAAAGAAATGAACAATATTAACAACTGTCAGTCATCTTAGTCTGCAAGCAGCAAACTTTCCATGCAGCAGGATGATAAGCCAGCACTTCTGTCTCATACAGAAAGTATTTCAATACAAGTCCATTTTAGCTGTTATATTGCAGTCGTAGACAGAAACGGTAAAATATCAGTGTCTGGATAGCTCTGTGTTTATTGAAGTCTTTATTATGCTTAAAGTAAAAGATGCAGTTGTAACCTGAAGACATTATTATTGCTAGGTGTGACAAACAGAAGAAGCTGCAGCCCAACACGACACAAAAATGTGACAAACAGCTCTTTTAGGCAAATAAATAAATAAATAAACATTATTGAGGGACAGTAAACAAAAAAGTGAATAGTTTTATTGCTTGCGATGAAGTCAGAAGTTTAATCATGTTGAGTGAAACTTCTGTGTCTGAACACATTGCTATAACTTGCCCCCCACACAGCATGAGAGAAACTCCCCACTTCCAAAAATACTACTAAGAATGTGGTCCGACCACAACTAACATCTTTACTCATTTATGACCAAGCTAGCTGCTGAAATTCAATACCATCACTACATGTAAGCTACAGCGTGTTTAAGGCTTGCGATCTCTTGCTCTACCATTTCGGCGTATTCCCTCTAAATCAGTGGCGTGAACTTCTAAAGTCGTGTCAGTGGATCACATCGATTTGGCACAGGTTTTATGCTGGATGCCCTTTCTGACGCAACCCCACAAGCATAGGGAGACGCACACACAACCATTCACACCTACGGGCAATTTAGAAAGTCCAGTCAACCTTCATACATGTTTTTGGAGTGTGGGAGGAAGCCAGAGTGCCCGGAGAAAACCCACGGAAACACGTGGAGAACATGCAAAGTCCACACAGAAAGACTCCTGCCGGGAGTGGAACCTTCTTGCTATGAGGCAACAGTGCTAACCACATGTAGACATGTAAAATGTTGAACAATAAGAATTTATGGATTTGCCTTCCGTTTTAAAACATTTGTGTCCTTAACCACCCCCACTTACTTTGTAGTCCACTTCCACTTCATTCCATTGTCAACATTTTGAGGGAAACTCTGAACATGTAGTGAAAATTGCTGATGGTATTAAGAAATTGGTTTTATTATATTTAAAGTGCTGAAACACGGACGTGAAGTTTAACAACAACACGATTACAGACTGACGTTTATTGTTTTATGAAGTGAAAACCAGGTTGTTCCAAAGTATCCCTAGGAGGTGGTGTCCGACAGTGGTGTGATGGTTAGAGGGAATTATTTATTCTAAATGAAGGGAAATAAGTCCAGTTTATTTTAGTCCTAAATAAAATGTTACTATAATGGTTTCACTTCCAAGGTGATAACGTCTTCCTAGAACAGCAGCAACACATCTCTTGTTTCTAACTCATAATTCTTCTTCTTCTTTAAATCAAAATCATTGGAATGATCATCAGAATAAAAATAAAAAGGCTTATTATTCTATGACATTTTCACAACATTGGAAAATGACTATTCTTCAAGAAATAATACCTGATATGTTCTGGATCACATTTTTTTTTCTCAAATCAGTGGTATGCAACAAATTTGAGCTATGAAGCAAAAGTGCAGCACAGTAAAAAGAGAAGCATATAATGCAGAAAACCTCACCGTGTGTTTTATTTTACATAAGAAAATATTAAAATAGGCTATTATGATGAAAGGCCGGCAGTGATCAGTTATGGTTTATTTGTGCAACACCAATGACGCAATGACCAGTTCCAGTGAAACTACCACCATGGTAGGGTCTACAAGTTCATTAAGATGATGAATTCACAACATAGTTCTCTATTTATGAGTCCCTGTATCATGACCGTGGACCAGTGGACTAGATGGAGGCCTGAGACGAGATCAGGGATAACCAACCCTGGTCCTGAAGAGCTACTGTCCTGCATGTTTTAGGTGTTTCCCTGCTTCTTCACACCCTGACACAAATGACTGTGTCATTGACAGACTTGTTCAGACCTGGATGACAACCTGTTCACGGCCATTAATTAGAATCAGGTGTGTTGGAGCAGGGAAACATCTAAAACCTGCAGGACACCAGCTCTTTAGGACCAGGGTTCCTTACCCCTGGACTAGAGTCACAGGAGGTGAATTTATGAATCCTACTAAGACACCTACAAGACACACCCTCCTCTGTGTCTTATTGGTCATCAGGATGCGTCACTTCTGTCACTGCGGTTTAAGTTTGGTACAGTGGAGCGAGCTCCAGCTGTCCACGCTATCAAACATTACCATCAACTTTGACAGCGTTTTTTAACTTAACTTGTCCCACTGTCTGTACAGAAAACCACTGCTTTCTTATAAGAATATGATACACATTGTTTAAACATGTCTTTTTTCAGTATTAGACCTTTACATAAGAAGTTGAAAAAGCATATTGTTGTATTCTATACTGAATTATGATCAGCAGTGTAAGTGTTAGTGTTTTTACATGTCAGGCTGTGGGTTAGTATTCAAATGTTTACAAAGCATTTCAAAGCCCGCAGCCAGACTTCGTCACTGCAGTTTCTCATGTCTGATACTGGCAACTGTTGAGCAGCATTTTCACTAGTTAAAAACCTTTTCAAACTGTTTATTTAGTATGTTACTTAACCTTTTGTGAAAATGTTACACTGCTCAGATAGCAAATCAAAGATAAAAAACAAAAGAAATCATCAAATACTGTGTGCAAAGTCCTTCATACCAGCTGTGAAACAAAAGGACAGTAGAGTGGTAACCTAGTGGTTACAGAAGTAGGTTTGGGTGTGGAGGACCCAGGTTTAATCCTCTGGGTTAATGGAGGTGAGCCACTGTGGGCCCCTGAGGCTAGCTACGCATTGGATAGGGTCTTGAGACTAGAAATGGGTGGTTTAAATTGTTACAAAATATCAATGATTGAACTGATTAATCAGTTGGTGTCTAGTGTCAGTCTTGCTGTTTTGGTCTGCACTCAAGTCCAATTACTGTATTCTGACTGGACCAAATGCACATCCTTCTAGTGGATAAATGAACTTGAACTCATTTTAACATACTGCAGCCTGTATGTGTGAGAGCACTATTAAACCCATTTCTTTTCAGTTGGTACTGACCATTTATTTCATTTGCTATTTGGCCAGGTTTAAGCCTACTCAGTTAGGATCAAGGAAACACCGTGGCCTACAGGATAACACACATTTAGGGAACCATGTGGGTGACAACTTAAATGCAAAACAGACGCAACCAAAACTGAAAGTGAAATCTGAGGAACATTTCCAATAAGCGGTACAGAGAGGTTCAGTAAACTAAACACTAGGGACACTGCTGTCTGATATGAAAAAAACAACGACTGAAACCCAAAACCTCCAATCTGCAAAGTGATCAAAAAGATGGAGGGAAAATCTTCTAATATACACTTTGCAACTCATTAATATCTAGATGGTGTTGTTAACACATAGTATAGTAATGTTGCCCTTAAAAACAGTGTCAGATTTATTGGGTAGCCATAAAAATATCATTTTTTGGAAAACAAGTTTTTATTTTCTCCTCTCAGGTGAGTGCATTTTTCAGATATGAGGTTTTGAGCTTCAGCCATTGACAAGACAAAATGACAAACAATTACTCCTTTTATTGGGAAAGACTGCTTGTTTTTCTACAGCATTGACAAGTGTGTAGCAACTGGACAAACCAGAAAATGCAGACTTTCCATGGATCATTGGAGAAGAAGAGGTGGAGCTCGAAAAGATGGGTCTGGAGAATTTCAACCAGGCTGTGCTGAATTAGACGTAAGAAGCTAATCAAGTTAAAACAAAAAAAGAATAAATATTGAGATCACAAAAGGCAGAGTGGCACAAACAGAAATAATTGGAAGTGGTTTGATTTGATGGATGCCAATCTCCAGCCTCGGACTGGTGAGAGCAGGAAAACAAAGAGTGGTCTGTAGGAACATCTCTGTCCCGGAGGCAGTGATGGAGTCGGTTAATAAGAGTTTATCGCAAAGCTGTTGGTGACCTAGTTTAAGTAATGAATCAGTCTCTTGTGCTTTTTATTGTGTTTGTTCTGGATTTGTTTTAAATGATGTTGTTCTTGTTAACTGAATACTGCTGTTAGAATTGCGTTCAAATTGACCCTTTAAAATTATACATATCATTGTAACTGACTCACCTTCAAATGACCCAGTTTTTGTTACTTATATTTATTTTACCTGAAACTCATGGATGACCACAAGGACGTGCTCGTTTTAAGTGACTCTGTGCATCACTGATATGTGGCAATCGCAACTCCACAATATGGGAAAAACATGAGAAACAGAGACAAACTCTGCTCTTTGGTAAGATCATCACTCCACAATCAAATACTTTAAAGACTATGGAGAAATTAAATAGATACATTTTAAATATTTTTTTTTTGTTTTGAATTACCCATTAATGAGACTCTTCCAACTTAATAGTTGTTACATGTCACAAATGTCTTTTCTGGCCTTGAGAAATGCACAATCCATGCTCACCAACATGAACATAAGGATTTTTTTCTTTGCTAATCATGTTAATTAGGAACACGGTGCGTGTGGGAAGACTCCTGACATTTTCAGCTGCAGTAGGAATCCCCCCTTTCCCCTCCTTTCCCTGCCCCTCTCTCCAGCTCTCAGTGTATCATCCTGCAGTTGGATGTTTCAGGCCCTGCAGAGGTGACCGCAGCCATGCTGCTCAGTGTTTGTAGGTGGAGAAGGCGGGTGCAGTGCCAGGGGCATCTTCCTAACAAACAGAGCAGATGCCTTACACTAACAAACAGCCCAGCGGGGCTCGGGTGGGCCTCCCCATCAACTCTCCCCCGCTAGATCAACTCAAAGTGCTGAGATGTGCAGCAGCGGCAGAAAACACACAGTGTCCTTCGCACTAACTATCACAGCCAACACACAATGACGCCCAGCGGGTCGCTTCTGTTTGTCTGTCGTCAGCTGCTGCCTCTGTCACCTGCAGCTTTGGTGCTTCATTTGATTGTATTTTTGGTCATAAGAAAAAGGCTATTGCCAATATGCAGCTTGTATTTATGTACACAAAAGGACCATTGTCACAAGCTTATGACAACATTAAAGCTGTTTATGCGTTGTGGGTCGTGAAGGCTGTAATCTCATACGACGGCAGAAAATTGAAGAGAGATTGTCATTTCATTGTCTCAAACTCAGGCTGTTTTGGCCTTTTTTCCAAAAAGATCTACAGATGATACTTTTGTTAAATTGGACATTTCTGCACATTTTCAACCTTCTAATTTTAATCTCTGGTATTTCGACAGTAGTTTTACAACTCCAAATACCCATAAACATTTTAGAACAACAAAGACCAAGGGTCATTAAGAACAAGCTCTTCTGAAAGTGAATAGACCAATTTACACTTCTGACCTGGAAAAACAAAGCACATTCACTATAGCATGGTCAGCTAATATTTCTTAACAACCAAGAAGCGTCTTTGAAGATATCTTGAAAACAAAAGCAAAATTCTGGATAACAAGTACCAGCAGATCCACAGGGAGTGAAAACATAGTCAGTCCTGGTTGCACAGTCACAAACATTTAACTTTAAAATGTCCACTGATGCTTTTAAGCTATTGGATGTGTGCTGCCTGTTCAGAGAAATTCTACCTCTGATGACATCATAGAAAGCTGATGTCAGAAAATCTCTCCAGGAAAAAACACTCTCAAATGTGACTTGTGTTCTAGCTTTCCTATTTGGCAAAAAGGATTGCTACAACATGACTCTTGATTAGTTTATTCCAATAAGATCTATAAACACTACAACAGATAAATGTTACCAGTTTTTTGTAATAATCATGTCATCCATATGGCGTGTGTTCATTTTAATTGCTAGCCCAATCCGAGCTTCACACAAGGACACCCACCCACTCACCCTCACATTCACACTACCTCAAAACACACTTGAAATATCTGCATGTATACATGTATAATGGATCTGACAACACAGAATAGACGCTCGTTATTAGGAATTCTGGGTTCGGCCAAAGTACAGTCACCACAGGCTTTGAAATAAGATGCAAACAGAGATTTAATTAATCTATCATGAATTTTTCATAGTTACACCTCTTTAAAGCAGGATTATTACCATTATTTAGTGTCTTTGGTTATGGATAAATTATGAAGGGAAACAAGCACAGCATGCCTGCTTTTTAATCAATCTCAGACTGCAGGAGAAGTGAAAAATTACTTTTTATCTGATGCCAAGTGATGGACCACCCATAGCAGCGGAGCAATGTCTGCATGGATGAGTGTTGCACTGGCTGAAGGTCTGCATGGCACTTTCACACACAAACCCAACAACTGGTATACAACTATGAGAAAATCTTTAAGAATAAACAATCTGTATCTGAGGCTGTCCCCCTTTACTCAGATATTGGTCCACAAGTGCAACACATTAATTTAAAGGGTGAAATTGCTTTAACTACATGCATATCAAAGAATGATCTCACTCTGATCACTGAAATATGTTCACCCTGAAAAACAAGGTTGCACCTACTATTGTAAAGCTCTTCCTTAAACCTGAAAGTAAAGTAATCAGTTCTTTGTATTTCCCAATTATTTTCAAATGAAAATCAGGCCTAGCGTGTATATTAGTTGCTAGGTAACAGCTGCAAAGTAGATGGAGCTACATTTGGGAGGCTTCAGTTGTCGATGGGAAATAAAGTACTGTCCATGTTCAAAGTTTACCCTTTTCAAGCCTTTATTGAATTTGATCTCAAATAAAAAAAAACAAAACTGCATGCTCTTGGTTGTTAAACATATGAGATTCAAGGTTGCATATTACAATACAAAACATTTTTCATACAGACTTCAGTTTTGTTGCCTAAACTGCACTGAGCACAGAAATATGTGATCACTGAACTTAAAGTGCTGAACTAAGTCATAAAGATTTGTTGGTTAAATATGACAGTTGTAAGCTTCAAAACCTGTGATAGTACTTTTTGTTTTTCCTGTTAAAATGTATTAAAGCCTAGCAACTAGAATGACTCTTGCCAACATCCCTTCCAACATCCTACATTATGCACATACTAATAAGTTAAGATTTATAGCAGAAATTTACATTATTGCTATTTAAATGGATGACTGTCAATACCGGAAAGGTTTCTTTCTTTTCTTGTTTTTATTAGACGATGTGTACATTTTCAACAACAGCAGTAGTCAGTCATTTTTGAGCAACAACAAACGTGAGCTTACTCGTTTGCTTTCTCAAACGTATTTTTATATATAATTATGTTGTTATAACTACATCTCCCATCACTGATGATGTCACAACCAGGAACTAAGTTTCTAACCAGAGGTCCAGCTCTGTCCTTCCAATGACATAATTTAGTATCATTGCCGCTGTCGTTCAAGCTATGGTTTTAGGAAACACATGTAGTACCTGCATGGCTCCAACTATGTTAGTTGTTCATGGAGCTGGAAACAATGGTTTTGCAAAACTCACCCCTGGCCTGTAAAACTTGCTTGCAATTTAGTCTAAGGCTTTTCTGGCCCCTCAATGACCAGCCCAAGGGAGACTATGGCCCAGATTTAACATCTGTTCTCAGAGCTGCTGTGGAACCACAACTCTTTCATGGTCATCTGGGTTAGCTTTATAGTAGAGCATTTCATCCCTGAGGAAAACACCTCACCCTGCTACCTGACGGGGCTGCACTTCCTTTGCCTCTTTAATGTAGTCTTTGAGTGAAAAATCTTGACTTTTAATCTGAAACAAGTCATTTTGTTAGAACCCTCAACCTCATGCTCTTGCTCCTAAAGGTGCCTGTTATCTACTTTGGTCTTTTCTGTTTTCTGTTTTTCCTTGCTTTGACTGCTCTTTTTGTAAAAGTGTCATCACAATGTGGCAAATCTGGAAGAAAATTACATCATCCTCAGCTACACATTGGCCTTGATCCTCTAGACTGGACTGCTTTGAAGACTGAGAAACTTCTTTATTCTGAACTCCCCCCTCTGAGACCTTGTAACAAAGTTAACTGGTTTACAGTCTTGCGGTAGGTCCTAGGGGACAGAGACATCTTGTTCCTGGAATCAGACAAGTCTGTCCAGACAATTCAATTCAGTTCAGTTCAGTTCAATTCAATGTTATTTATATAGCATCTATTACAATGCAAATTGTCTGTAGGGCCTTTTTAGAGACCCAGAACATGGCCCCTGAGCAAATTTTTTAAAGAAAAAATGGCAAATAAATGACTGCATAGTATGAGCAAAACTTTTAAGCCAAACAGTGGCAAGAGAACTCCTCTTTAGCCACCTAAAGATACATCACAGTCACAAGACAAATTTTGTAATCACCCAGTACACTGGACATCTCTAGAACTGGCTTCCTTAAAGTCCCTTCTTCAAGGGTAGCTTGGATCACTTCACAATTAATTTTAATTGAAGTATGCTGCCTTTTACAAGCTGTACAAGTGTCTCTGTGAGTGGGGGTGAGAAGGGGATATACAAAAGTAGAGAACTGGACAATCTAATTTATGTCTTTCCTGTCCACAAAGAAAGGCAGACCTAAGCTCCAGTCAGCAGCAACAGTAGAATTGCTCCAGAGTGAACATCTCCCCAATCTCCTCTCTAGTCCTATTGGATGGTCCACTTGTCATAAAGGGAGGTCCCTCATACACCCCAATATTCCAGATTAGACATCTCAGCCAGATTCCTTTAAAGGATCTGAAGCTAACTCTGGAGTCAAATTCAACAAGTATTTACAGATCACTAAACCCTGTATAAATAAACTCTGTAATGTTGTGAGTGAAACAGTCCATTGTCTCTAACTTTAAACAAGCACATCTCAAGTTAATAGCATATCTACAGTATATGTATATCAAATAATATATAGTGATTGTTCTTAGAAGCAAGTGTTTTGACCAATTTATTTCAACAGTTGGAAAGTTTCATTGATCTTATTTACACATTCCAGAAAATGAAAGCAGAAAGAGTGCACAAATGTGCTTTTACAAGAAATGAGGGAAATTCCCTGGAGCAGTGATTCTGACTCTGCACTGTTTCCCCCTACATACCACTGAGCTGTGTGTCCGTGCACCCAGGTGAATCCATGGACTCATCTGGGTCTGTGAATTGAGCTGAGTGAGTAGGCTTCTGGATCAGCGAGTTGAACCCTCCGACAGTACAGCTAACGTGTTAACAGCTTGAGCACCAGACGCTGAAAGCTGGCAGTCGATTAAGCATATAACAGCACAGAAGGAGCTAGCAAAAGTGCAGTTATAAGGAAAGGAGACGAAGCTTGTCAAACAGCGATTCTGGCTTGGTATTTTTTCAATCAGCTTATCACTGAGTTGTGTGTCCATTGAGCTGATGAAGTCTGTGGATTCAAGTGAACCCAACTCTGTAGAACAAGGTGAGTCAGAGTGCTTCCAGACCAGGGGATGACTGTTCAAACTCCAACAGGATAGCTGAAATTGTTAAAAGTTCAATCAGAAAGCTGAAAGCCAGTAGTCGGCTTGTGTTTTGTGGTGTTGTTAATAAATCAGTACTGTATGGAAACATTTGTAATTCCTACATGCCTCTGTTGTGAGTAGAAGACCAAGTACAAGGATGTGATTCCCCAGAGTTTGAGATTAGTGACTCCAGAGGCTGCGCACAGATTCAAATTAATCACCCGGCTCTGCAGGGATCCACCCATCACTCTTCTGGATACATGCATCATGTACACTGAATTGAACTGAAGTGGATTGATGTGGTTTGAACTGAATAATACTTCATTAATCCCCAAAGGAAAATGATATTGTACTATAACATAAAACAGACATGAATGCATTACAATGTTGTGTTTGTTGCCTGGCAACAACTGTGTAGATGACATCATTAGCAGCATAGGTAGGTAACACAGTTGAGCCATCTTAGTGAACAGCAAAGATGGAAACTCAGAGCTAACACCTTAACTCCTTGACCAGGGTGCAGAGGTGCTCCTTGACCACAATTACATCTGTTGTTAACAAACACTGCAAAACACTTCTAGCCCTCTTCTTTTGGTCTCGTTTGAAGTCTTTTGTCTACCTGTATCATCCAAAATCCATGCCGACGTCTACAAGATGCTCTTCCAGCCATGTCTCAAAAAACATCACATCCTCAGTTTCCTAACAGAACCTGAAGATCACTCATCCCACCTCGCAATGATCTCACACTCCCCATGATGATCGAGGGGAATAATGATCAAGAGCTCTTCCTTCTTGCTCCTCGGTTTTCTCATGCTCTACATGATTGAACTCTCTTCTTCAGCTTTTCTGGATTTAAGATATTTTTCTCATCATTGGTAAGTCTTGGGAGATCTCAATCTGCTGTGCCCACATGTAAACATATTTCAGTTGTCACTGTGATCATAACAAATGTGAAAGTGCAAGAATTTCCAGTAGAGATCCTCCTGGCAGAACAACATCAAAATCAGTCTGGGATTTTTTTTTTTTTAAATCATCGTTCAAGTGGATTTAAGCTAATTTTTAAAAAAAAGTGATGGTGAGGAAAAAATATGTATTCCTCTAATGCTGAAGACCAGTTAGTATAATCCCAACCTTTACAGAAAATCACCTTCAAAAAAGTTATATTTAAAAAAATGTTCAAAGCAAAGCTGGTTACACTTTGTAGTCTTAGCTAAACACAATTAACCTTTTAAAGACAATTTCCCCTTAATAGTAGTTATATGTGTGGCATGGCCATGGATCAGTGGGTAGAGTTGGTTGTCCTCCAGTCAGAAGCACAGCTGATACATCGCTAGCTTTGTCATGAGTCAGAATGTCCATGAGCAGAAAACTAAATACCACCTTACAAAATTAAAGAATGAATTTATAGAATATACACTGTATTCATACAGAATGAATGTATATTTAATATACTGAGTGAAATATAGAGTGAATCACTGTAGTGTGATTCACATGAAAGGGTAAATAAAAGAACCCTTTGTAAAGCTCTTTGTAGAGCCAGGGTTAGACGAACAAGACTCTGTATAAGTCCAAACCATTTACCATGCCAGGGAAACATGGTTGAATAAAATGCTGATTAGTATAAACCAAGTTTGTAAAAGTCTTTTTGTCATGCTCTGCTATTGTTACTATAACATGAGCATTTGTTGTTCTCATAAATCCATAAAAAACAAACCAGAACCATTCTTTCTACTCCTATTTAGATCCTAATAATAAAATAAAATAAAAAATCAAGATGAATAATTATTTTCACAGTATACACATTGATTTTGAAAATGAGGATCCTCCAAAATGTGTGTTCAGCGAAGCATCCTCTTAGAAATTCAATTATAAAGGCTTGAAACTGTTTGGGAATTCAGGTATTCTTCGACAATTTCCATTATCCTTCCAGAGCGATGAAATAAAAGACCTATTTGTTATCCTGACTTGGGCATGTGAGTTCAACACTGTTAAATGTAATCCCAGTTTGTGCCTTCATGGTTGTATTAGCTTTATCAAATTGGATTTAAGGTTTTTCAAAGCTTACCAATATATATAGGACTGCTTATAAACTGATGAATGACAGCAGGCTTAATCCTAAAACTCTTAGATAAACAAAAAGTAAGACATCCGAAGGAAGAAGCTACTGCTCCATCTAGTTAATCAACATCTAATCAAGATGCAACCTGAGAAACTTGCATAAGACGTTTTCAGGTTCCAGAAAATAAGTGATGAGCAGAAATGGTGTGGGTTTTTGTTAACTTGCTGCTGCCACAAGCTGAGTCTAGAAAAGAGAGCAGATGAATAGAAGGACAGATCTTCTGCTTCTCTAACAAATTAGTAAGCTCTGAATTCAGTCTTTTTTTGCAGATAAAAAGAGAGCTGACAAATAATATCATACTACATATTTTATTTATTTATGTATTTTACAAAGTCCTGTAAACGGCTGTGATATGGAAAATGGAAAAAAAGCCCTACAATTCACCAGCAATTAATTTGTCAAAAGGTATCCATTCTTATATTTCAGGCCTGCAAGGTACAAGGTAAAAAAAAAAAAAAAAGCTGGTGTGGGGCAATTTAGAGTTAGTAAGGAGGTTAAAAAAATGATGGTATTTCAAATGGATGATGTCACCTGGTATCTGTAATAATGAGTTGGAGTAAAAGCAGTATCCATGAAACAACAAATGTGTGAGAAAATAATTTCAATGTTTAAAAGCAGTGCTTTTCAAAGAAAGATTAGAAAGGATTTGCATATTTCTCCTTTCAGAGTGCATAATATCATTAAACCACTCAAAGAATCTGAAGTATTTTTAGTGCATGAAAGGCAAAGAGCCTGGAGCATAACTACACTCATTGCAGGCACTACTGCCTGCCCACAGTGTGATTCTGCATGATCATTGTGATACTCACATTCTAAATGAAAATGTACTGATTTCAAGTTTCAAGGTCAGACACTTTTTCACACCCTTCAACTATCTGCTGACCGTTTAATATATATTTATACCCCTGCTTGTGTACATCCACTTTGACCATGTCAGCAGTTTTATTAGGGGGAATCAAAAAAATCTGCAGCAAGCAAAGTGTTCAAAAATATATCATGCAATACTTTGAGAAAACCATTAAATATATTCCACAGAATGAATGGTCTTGTTTTTTAATGTCATACAGGAAACATATTATACGGATCCCTGGAAGATGGTGATAGTTTGCACAGGGATCCATCATATCTAAGACCACTGGAAAAGATGCGAGCCCAAGATGGACACATGTGATGGCACTGCACCAAGAAACACCATTCATCAGTACCTTTTATAGCCACAAGTGATTACTAGGGAAATGCACTCCAGAGTCACAATCATACATGCCATTTAAACTTTACCGTGTGAAAAAGAAACCTTATCCTAATATTGGCCAGAGGTGCTGTCAACCTCTCTGGGCATCTTGGATGAACCATGTTTATGTGTGTTGCAGTCAGAACAATCAATATTCCAGATCTGTTTTTGAAAGAAATAAAGCTGTGTGTGTTCCCACTGTTATTAGCGACAAGTCCAAAAGCCAAGTTCTATGGGGGTAAGGAGTTGTAGCAGCGTCTTTGGCAAAGGTCATTTCCACCTCTGTGAATGCACTGCTAATGCAGGAAAGTACACTGACATTTTAGAGGAACATATGCTGCCCTCAAGATCACGTTTTTTTTTCTAGGACTTTGATTCATCTTTTTTTTTCAAAGGGACAATTCAAAGCCGCATCTTGCATACGTTACAAAGACATGGCTATGGAAGAAAATGGTAAAGCTACCAGACTAGACTGGCCTGCATGCAGTCCTGACCTGTTCTCAATTGAAAATGTGTGGAGAATTTTGAAATGAAAAATCCACAACTTTGACCCCCAACTGTTACACACCTTAAGATATGTTTCCAGGGCAACCAGGACAAAATAACAGAAATGCTATATTATAACTCTTCAATGTTAGTATACTCTCCCAGCCTTTTTTTTTTTTTTTTTTTTTGGAAAGTGTTGCAGGTGTGAAATACAAAAAATAAAAATTTTAAAATTTTAAAAATTTTAAAATCAGGTTAACAAATGAAATGGATCATTCTGCACAGTACAATGTTTTTATTGGCATTTTTCATGTTATTCCAGCTTGTCAGGTAGATAAAAGCTTCTGAGTTGTGGTTTAACAATTGTATAACATACCAAACCCGAGAAAATGTCTTAGTCTTCCTTTGAAGGCCACTGTTAGCAAAGTTATATTTTTATTCTTCACAGAGAAACAAAGATGGATTAAATAAGCTTCTGGACCAGCCATTTCCCTCAGCTAAGAAACTGCAGGCTGTGAGCTCAAATTGTGCCATTTTAATCCATCCAAATGAAGCCAGATGACAAAAAGGTTCCAGAGTCTGAACAATCCAAAGCTCAGGGCAAATTTACTGGCTCCAAAAAGATAACCAAACACTAATTATATTTCAGCCAATTGTCTCATCTGCACAATTTAGCTGTCAGCTTTCTCACACATCTGTATTAAAACATGACAAACTAATCGAGTACCATAGAAACCAGAGAGCTTGTGAGCCAACTGCAGTCATATGGAGGGCAGGACTGAGCAAAGATTTTCTGTTCTCTCTGCCTTGTTCTTTCTCTAACAAGTCATTATGAACCATTCTGCAGGCCTTCTGAGCTGGTAAGCTTATGCTCAAACATGATCCTTGCCATGTTGGCGATTTGCAGGACAATTGGTTCACCAGGGATGTGAAAAGGTCAGACCACGGTGCTTGTCCAGTCCCCTGCGCTAAAGCTGATACACAAGCAGCCCTGATCTCTGCCTCTAACCACACTGCTGGTGCCCAGAGGTAAAAAGAAAAAAAAATGCTGCTTCACTTTCTCCCAGAGGGCATCTGAAAACCTGGTAAAAAAAAAAAAAAAAAAAAAAAAGTCCTGGTATGCTTTGGCATCAATAAGCTGTAAAACCCTAATATCAGTATTCAGACAGAAGGCTTTGTGATTTGACACTACAGGGATGAAGTCATTTGCATTAACAATGCTAACTTACATACTTAAAACAGACTCCCTGTTAACAAATGATGAAATAATTGATTTACAACTGTAACTCTAAACTTTACAGATAAAAACACAAATGAATGTTTCTTAACAGCTCTTTTATACATTCTATTCATGGCAAGATTCCACTATAATGTTAACCTTTCATACATGTGGTCTCTACAACGGACAACTATTCAAAAACTATTTCCTTCTACACACCTGAGTCACACACGAGTCTTGGTGTAAGCACATCAGTCACTACCATCGACTTTAAAAACAATAGACGGAGCTTTAGTCACATGACCCACAGTTTTCTGAACAGCCTCTCTTTCTTCTTACTGCACACAGCCATGCTGCCCGGGAAGCTGATGGGAACGCTCGCTGTATGTCGCTCAAAGTTAGATGTGGCTACCACCTCCATCACCACTGAAATAGCTGCAGAGCTTCGTTTACCCTCCACTGGGTTAGTACAGACTGCCGATTGCGTCAGTAAGCTTACTAGCATAACGGATTATAAATCAGGAACCTCAATACTTCAAGGACATATTGTCTAGCTATGGAGTTACTCTGGATGCCATTACCTTGGCCTCTAGTATTACAGTTAGGAACCTGGGAGTTATTCTTGACCAGAATCTGTTCTGTAATTCACACATAAAACAGGTTTCTTACCAACTTTTTTCACCTTCATAATATTGCACAAACTAGAAACATCCTGTCTCAGGCTGACGCATGCATTTCTAACTTCAAGATTGGACTATTGTAATTCTTTATTATTGGGTTGTCCAGAAAATACTACGAAAAAATCCTCCAGCTCATCCAAAATGCTGCAGCCAGATTTCTGATGAGGACTAGCAGGAGAGATCATATTTTCTGAGTGTTGCTTCTCTTTGTTGGCTACTGAGAAAATCCAGAATAGAAGATAAACTCCTGCTCCTCATATATAAAGCTCCTAATCACCAAGCTGCAACATATTTTAGCACTAGAAGCACCGAGGCGGTCTCACAGATGGTTAGGGGTTTTATTATGTTAATTTTGTCTAGATAAAATCTACAGGTTTGTCACTGCGTGATTGTTCGTAAGTATGTGTTTCATTCTTCCTGAAGTCTTGAACATATTGAAATAAAATACACTCAAGTTCTGAGCACTTATTTGTCTGACCACCACAGCGGCCCTGTAGACCACCATCATTTATAGCTGCAGAGTTACTGATACATTAAAGATTGTTATATTTCATTTTTGCTGGATGTTTTCGCAGGTGCATTTTCCCCCCTCATTTTATTGTTGTTTTCCTTTTATTGCGCTGTGTATCCTGATGCAGAGAGAGAAAGAGAGAGAAGAGGCAGGAATATTGCCATTTTACCGATCAGCAAATGCACATACACACAAACAAATATGGAAAGAGAGCTCCATCACCACTACACTGTACAAGAGACTTTGCAACATTTGCAAGAAATGAGTGAGTGTGATGGTGGAGAAGTTTCAGACTTCAGTGATGAGGACTGGATTAGTTAGAAAACCTCCAACTCTGAGCTGGAACCCCTGTAAAAACAAACAAACAAACAAGGTGTGTCCACTGACACAGTTGTTAGTCCTACAATGTCCACGCAAGGTAGGGAGGGTCTCCACACATACATTATTTTGTGAATACAAAATGATTTAGTAGGCTGAATATCTGAAATTACCACCATAAATAATTATATGCTGAAAAAATTGTATGCTGAAAATTCCAAGCTTCCAAGACAAAATTGCAAATTATCATGTCCACTAAACTGGACACCATGCGTCATTGACTACAGCTAGGCTACAGTTCATACTATTATTGCACTTATTTGATTTTGAAAATACTTCATTTGGCTGTAAATAAATGAATCCTTATGGTTAGAATTACAATTTTTGTTTTTATTTTAATGTACTAATGTGTGTAAATTAGTTCTATTATGGGAGTAGCAATCCCCATCTTTATGTTGTATAGAGATCAGGTGCAGAGTATGTTAAAAAAAAAAACAGGATCATAGAGCAAATGCCATCTGAGTCAAGTGAGGATGATGTTAGTGGCAGTGATGATGAATGGCTACCAGATAAAAGAGGATTAACAAGTGCTCAGTGACAGTGGAGTTGAGGATGTCCCACCTGACAAAGCTCAAGAATAAAAAAAGAGATGGTGAGAAATCAATGGGAAGACTGGTGCAATGTCTCCAATAATGTGGACTCTGTACAGGTTGTGAACCATAAGGTAAGGTCCCTGTTTTCCAGTCAGTCTACCGCTGGTCATGAATTGAACTGTGGGTAGTGACCAAAAAAAGAGGTGATTTGCACAAGTGGCTGAAACGAATCTCCTCTGAAGGGTGGTACAGATGGTATAAGAAGTTCAATCACCTGCAAGACACTCAAGCTGGAGTCTCTGCTTCTCCACATCAAGAGGAGCCAGCTATCGTGACTTCTGAGTTGGACATCTTGGACACCACCCTAAGGAGATGTTTTGAGCATATCCAAGTATTGAGGGGCCCTGAGTCCACCCCAAAAAAAACACACTGGAAAGATTATTGACTGGTCAAGGAACACCTTGACAATTTTCTGAAAGACTTGGAGGCAGCAGGTGAGGAGAAGGAGCATGTTGTCCCCATGACCTGAACCATGTTAAGCAGAATCTGATATATGATGGTGTTTTTAAAAAATGACCCTAATGCATTTGTATTAAGACACAAGAATATTGCATTTCATGCTTATCAAAAGAGTACTCGAGCCATCAGCAAGCTGAAAGCTAGAACTTCATGGCTCAGTTTGCAAACATCAGGTAGAAATCAATGACAATGCTACTGTGACTATTTAATTTCATAGTTTTTGGTAATATAATTACTGAAATGATGTAGAAATTAAAAATACAGGTTACTGATAACAAGTGTTGCAGTAATGCAACACAATAGTAAGTTGTTTCTGCCCAAAACTAATTTCAATGGATGCATTTTATGTCAGTTTCGATAGGTCAACTCAGAGTTAAGATTAAGAAACTCAGCTCCAGCTTGCTAAGAGTTAGCGAAATCATAGTCCAGCAAATTCTACACTGATCAGCTTTTACTCTCCTCAGATGTCTCCAAAAAGTAAATCTGACAACAATTGAAAGCATACATTTGGCTAAATAACATGAAAGTCAGTTAAGTTACAGTTCCTTATTAGAGGTTTTTCCCCTTCACTGTTCCTGTTTTATTGCTGTAGATCACCTACTACAGTATAATTATCACACAGTCAGTTTAGAGGTAATATGGAGGAATGGTGCTGTTGATTAGACCAAAATCCTTCTGGTGCTTATGCTGATATTCTTTTATTGTTTGGGTTGCTTTAGGTCAAGAACTAATTATCCTCTGTCTTATTGCGATCACGTAAAGTGCATTTTTCCTTCTCAGCAGGAACGAAGGGAGGTAAAGGATGAACAAAGTGCAGGAACTGGACTGGAGGCTCTTTTTTGTCATCAGACTCAGAAAAGCAGCATTTCATTTAAGATCAATGAACAATGCAGCTCCCTCAAGTCAGAATAAACTTTGTGTTTAATAAGAAGCACTGGATTGTTGCCTGAATTTAAACAGATGGGTGAAATGTTTAAACATAACGATTTAAAGAAAAGTGAAATGCTCTACACCACTACATGATATTATGAATAAAAAAGAAAATGTTGCCCATGAACATTTTATGTATACTTAACCATTTAATACCTGACACGTGAAATAATATAGAAAAAAAATCTTATTTTCTTTTTTAAGTGTTTTAAGTGTTTATTGCATATTGATATTAAGAACACCCCAATTGTGTCTTTAACAGTTTCTAAATAATTATTTTTTTTGTATCATTATAAGAATACATTGGGTAAGTTTATGTATTTATTTATAATATAATTTTCATTGTAAATAACGTTTTAAAAATTGGATTGGGGTGGTGCAGATGTCTCAGAATAAAATATGGTACATTTAGAATTATAGGGTTAATGAAGATAGTTATAAAAAGTGATTTTT
>JAOWBL010000017.1:11672229-11679729 GCA_028564865.1 Zenarchopterus dispar | reverse complement strand
CATAATATCACACGATGTATTAGTGTATATGTGTATAAGGCTTTCGAATGGGCTAACTACACAGCGACAGAGGCAGAAAAGATGACTAGAGGAAATGTTTTCAAAAGATTCCTGCCTGCAAATCGCTGAATTACTCAGATGTGCATTCACATGCAATTAAAATGATCTCATAACTTTGGTGTTTCCTGAACTAGGGTAGGTATTTGCTGTGGAAATTTTACTTTACAAATCACAGACATGGCTGGATTAAACTCACAGATGTCCTCTGTAATTATTACAAATTACCCCAGGTCTCCAGATCACTTCTGTTGGGTTCACATTCTTTTATTTTAGCAACTGTAACTGGTGGAGTCTCTGAAACATTAATTCTGCTGCATAGGCTTTACCACACTAAAACTATGCCCTTTTTTACATGACAGTCCACACTGGGGGCTTGATGTGGTGTCAAGGCTGGGTGCAGCGGTGGCTCAGCTCCTCTCAGCGTTCCAGACAGGCCGGATTCAGGCTCTGACAGGCTTGGTCTGTGGGGAGAGGTGAGTCCAGACGCTGCTCTGACCCCGATGCCCTCCTGCATGTTGTTTACCTTCAGGTGTTGGCACCTGCTCAAAGGGAAAAAAAGTGATGTCTGCTTCTACCTTTCCAGACAGGAATCAGGAATTGACAATGCTGGGGCTGAAAACACCTCCGAAAGACACTGTGGGCCCTGTGGGCCTGCCAAGAACTGACTGGAGCTTGACCACGGCTTAAGCAGATTCTCCGGGCCAAATGGACCTCACCTTGACAAGAAAAAGAGCAGTCTAATCACAAGTTTCTCTGTTGCTGCTCCAAAGAAAAACAACAGCTTAAAAAACAGTTTTGACACCACCAATTGAGTTCAAGTGTACAATTAATCGTGTATAAAACCACTTAAAATGGTCAGAAATCTGAGCACACATTTCATTAGTTCAGGAATGAAAAGGAAAGAGAAAATCTGCCATGCTGACTCTGTGACTTCCTCTGAATAAATGTTAGTGCAGGAAGCACCAAGCGGACACCTATTCCCACCTTGTGAATGGCTTCTTTTTCTTTAGCTTGATTTGATATCATTTACTGCATTTTGTCCAACAGTGTGGTGTCCAAATGAGAATTTGAAAACACAATGCACATGTAACTGCATTTGGCCTTTCCAATAGCGGGTTAAAAAGACTGCATAGCAATTACAGCAAACATACTTTCTCGCTGACAGTTTGCTGCTTACTTCTCTATTCTTGTTGCGCATTAGTGCATGAGTAATTATGGAGAATTATTCAATGGGAGCATGATTATGCAGAGGCTTTTAAATGACGGACAAATCTGTGGCATTATGTTCATTGTATTGCAAATGCGGTTGATGATTCTGTTATCTGTCTCTTGCTCGGCAACACCTGTTTTGTATAATTAAAACAAACTTTGACATGGGATTATGGTGGTGGTAATCAACTGAATCGTAAATGCTAGAAAATAATCAGCTATCTTCTATTTTCCATTTAGACAGCGTGCGTCTTCGCCTTGTGGGCAGCATATGCCAAGGATCACAAGACTGAGTTTTGAATTAATGGATTTTGGTCACTGACTTCCAGATGCAGCTGTGTGTTTTTAGCATTCTCATAAATCATATGCTAGTTCATTTACAGGTAATGTGAATGCGGTGGTCATAGTGTTTATTGTTTGGCTCACATCTGAAGATCCATGATGACCGATTCTTTTTGTCGGCCATTATGGATCCCATTTGTATAATGTTTTATACTTTTTGGACATTTAAGGTTCTATAATTTAAAAAAAAAAACAATTTGTAGATAAAAACTTGCATAAATGAACCTAGATTTGCAACCACAATTCCAGATAAGAAAAAAACATTGGGTTAAATGTGAAAACTATCATTTAAAGTTGGTAACCCTCTTTAAATCCTTTGACTGTATGTGTGTGTGTGTGTGTGAGAGAGAGAGAGAGAGAGAGAGAGAGGGAGAAACAAAACAAAACTCCTGGAAAATAGATGATCTTTAGATAAATACAATCTCAGATGAAAAACAGCATGTAGGTCTTTTTCAGCATGGTATTTTTTTTAAACAAAAATGAAACACTGTTTCTGAGATTCCTGTTGAGGAATGTTGGCCTGTTCTTTAAATAATACTGCCATCTCTCTTAACATCTTACCTCAGCAGTTAAATTAAATTGTTTATTGTTTTATTTTCATCCAGTCTGATGTAGCATGGCTGTTGTGCCTCAGATGGCCTTCAGATGGTCTGTTCAACTTAATGAACAACCTAAAATCATCATTAGTCAACCATCATGCTTCTCAGTGGGTATGAGTTGTTTCTGCTGATTTACTCTTTTCTTCCCTGATGCCCCCTGTGATGGAGACATTCAGGGTGATAATCAGTGCTGGATGTGTGTTAGCAGTCCCATCGTGATCTGGGGTTGCTTCAGTTAGTCAGGCTTTAGTTCAGCAATGTCATCGCCCAGAAAACAAGTCAGCCACCTGAATGTGCTGAAGGAGCAGGTTTCTCCATCAATAGATTTTCTTTTTTCTTTCAGTATGGCATGGACAGAATCCAAAATGACAGTGTCAGGATTCATGGGGCTCAGTCTGTGAAAGAGCGGTTCAGGGAGCATGGGAAATCATTTTCTCACACAGCAAAGAGTCCATGCCTTAACCTCCTTGGAAATCCATGTGATGTGCTGGAGAGGACTTTAGGCAGTGGTTGGACTCTCCCATCATCATTGTATGATCTTGGAAAAAATTCTACTCTGTGTGGAGATAAATGATTTGATACTTCATACACATGTAGAAATTAAATTAAAAAAAGGAAAAGAAAAAAGAACAGTGTCTAATAAAACATTGGTGTGACTTTTCTCTTCTTTTTTGCCAGGTACTTCATTGTACCTTGTGATCACGAGTCCAGATGTTAGTTCTGTGACTTTCTGGTTGTATTAATTTGATTCATTCCAGTGTACCTGGACAGACTGCTGTTGATGATTTGACAGTATGTCAGAAGATTGTCACAGCTATTAGGAGCTCCCTGCAGCTCCTGTCATATGAGAGATGCCGCAACAGTTTCATAAATCTTAACATCTACATCCACTGTCCCTGACCTTGACATGTGCTGATGTTGCAATATATTCATTGTTCATCTTTGGTTTAATGCATATGTGAGAGGGGAAAAGTACTGAATGAACATCTGAATGAAAGACTTACTTTATTCAAAATCCCTCAGACTTAACCAAGTTTGAACCAAGTATGAGATGGGACAATGGTGGCCAAAGTGACAGAAAACTGTATTTTTGGCTTAAAAATAAAACAAAATAAAATAAAAAATGTATTTGTACACTCATTGCTAAAATGCTAAAAAACATGAATAAAAGGTGAAGAAAAAGAGTGGTGTAGATTTATTTGGGTTTCTTTGTCATTTGAAAGGCAGAGACTCATTCGGCCTCTGCATGCATATTCCCCTGTGGTTGAAGTCAATAACTCATTAAATGGATTAAAAGAGCTTCTCCTGTCCTTCACTGTTCACTTCTGGACAGCCAATAACTTCTGTTTTTTTTCCAGAGATAAATACTTGGTTGCATCTGTCAGAGCAATTTTCTTCATGACATATTCCCACGTGTACTTTTCAGCCGAACACTGAACATCCTCACCAACAGAGGTATCAAAAGTACTCACAATCTATACTTAAGGAGAAGTACAGATACTTATGTGGAAAAAGGCTCTGGTTAAAGTAGAAGGATTAATTCACCTTCTTTACTTAACCCTGGAGAACCCACGGGGTCAGTTTTGACCACCATTTTTTGCGGATACCCAATGTAAAAAAAAAGGGTTATTGGGTTCTCCAGGGTTAAGTAAAAGAAAGGAAGTAGAGGGTTTGAAATGTATTTAAGTCATAAAGTAAAAATTAAAAAATTACTTCAGTGATACACATCTTTTGATCATTTTGATAATTTGGTAAAACTACAAAAGTCTGACACAAAAATTGGAATTATTTCTCTCACCAGCAACCTGCACATTGCTGGTTCAGAGAATAAAATCAGTGGACACAATTGGTTCACTGCAAGTTAAACATAATCCATACTGAACTGACCAGAGATCCTGCATGAGCACCTGGATCATTAGAACAGCTTTGGCACTCTCAATACTACACTTAACACAAATTACTTTTAACAGAATTTTTATCTTTAAAAAATATATATAAATATAAAAGGGGGCACTTTTGACAGCCTTACTTAACGGCAGTGTACAAACCTGTTTTTGATTTCAGGTAGAGGTGTGTTGAGTATAAGTGACAAGGTGCAGACTGCTGGGGAAGATCTCAGGACATCTCTGGTATCATCTGGACAGGTTCTCCAGGACTATAGCTGTTTGGAGTTTTCTTGATGATTTCTATGCTTGATGGAGCCAAAAGAAGGCTCCCTCCTCTGAAGAATAGGTAACGTTACTTTGATGGACAATGAGTTGCTCCTTCAGGTGAATTTTGATAAAGTTAAGGCATATGGAATACAAAACAGGGTTTTTTAAAAAAAAAAAAATTCCCTTTATGATGCTTAGAAAAAAAAACAAGAAAATCCCAAGCAACCAGGAAAAAGAAAATCCCCCTAGTATGCCGTTATGATTTTAATAACCTTGCTCTGCTTTAAAGATGACAACACACAGCCTTTTATAAAATGAGTTTTATCTCAGACACATGTGTTGGGGTAATGCAGATACTCACCATGGGTTGGTCCCAGTCCCAATCCTCTGGTATGGAATGTTCACAGCATTTAAACCACTGCGGTAGAGAAATTAGATGAGATTCATGACTTTAGTCTTACCCTTGGCATTCCAGACTTACGCTTGATAACGTGACGAGCTGACAACCCTCAAGCTCTAACAGGCTTACATTTTTCATCAGTGTTACATCCAGGAATCCGTTGGGCACACACACTGATCTAAGCTCAGGTATAATGACAGCAATCCACAGTAATCCGTGCACGTGCTCTCTCAAAGGTGTGAATGTTGCACTTTCCCACTGACTCTGCTTAAAGAACAATAACATTTTCCTACAGTGTCAATCCTATTTTTCAGTGCTTTGGCCATTATTATTAACAAGTACACGTGGAATAAATTGACTGGACTTGGTCATCTAAGTAGGTTTGTTTTTTTTCAACTGACTATGAGGGATTACTTGTATGTCTCAGGTTCAAATGAAGGAGTTTTGATAGTTTTGGGGTATTTTGGGGCAGTTTACAACCTGAATTTTGAACAGTTCAAACTTGTCTTATCGTTATTTTGAGGGGGGAATGCCAAGTTTATGTAGCAATGAAGATGCATCTGGCCCATGCTAGAAAAGACAAGCTCTAGATCGACCCGTTAGAAAAAACAAGAGTGTCCTGAATGTGCCAGTCTGTGTTGTGATGCACAGCAGATTCGTGCTGCTCTCAGACGGTGGTCCTGTGGGAACAGAAGACATCGCCACAAAATTGTGTCATCCGGGTTTGGGAATTCACACACATCAACTTTTCCTCGGTGTTGCCAGGATGGACGCCTGGTATCTACGGGCTGTTCCACACAGCAGGTGAAAGTTAAAACACAAACATTTTCAAAAGTTAGTACATCCTCATTCTGTCCTTTTTTATGTGCATATGTGTGTAACAAAATAAATCTAAGTAGGTCTTAATCTTAGTATTAAGCTAATACAATTTCAGACAAACAATGCACAATTCTTTTTCACTGTGCCATTATTAATTTTTGGTACCCCTTATATTTCCATGGGACTTGTTATTAAGTTCCAGCTTTATGTGAAAAATCATCATCATTTAACGATATGATTGTCACTAGTTGTTTCATCCTTGTTGGTCTGGAGAGTTCATGTGTCTTAGCACAATAGCAGGTGGGAAAAACATGGATTCAAGTTCAAAATATGTTATCAATCCCTGAAGGGAAATTAATAAGGAAATGATCTTAGACAAGCAATTGTTGCTATACATCAATGTTCAGAGGAAAGCAAAATAACCAAGAGTTACATTTCAGACTCCTCAGGCCTCATTGAACATGTTTAAGGTAAAAAGTTTATGACATAACAGTTAAAAGGAGACTGAACAAGTATGGTTTGTTTAAATGACGAGTTCCAAGGAGAAAACCCTTTCTGTCTAAACACGACATGAAAACAGGATTAAGCCTTATATATTTGTTGTTTTTTTCTGAGGTTATATTTGCGTAATGACAAAGCCTAGTATGGTGAGATCACTGTAATAAACTTGTAAAAATAAAATATAATAAAGGAGGAGGCATGGACTTTTGCCTGACTGTAGGCTGAACTTTTGAACTGTGAATGCCACATATCACCCACTTCCATTCTGCCCTGTGCAAAGACTTTACTTGGCGACATGAAAAACCATCATTGCACGGTGCGAGCCGCTGTAAATGAAGGGGTTTCAGAGCACAGCGCTGCCGTCATCCGGCTCAGTCTCACTGGACCATTTCTGGATATGGCTGCTGTGCTGTTGCACTTCACTGTTGTCATATAAACGCTCAAACCGTAATGTCACTGTGTGAGCGGCTGTGGGGAAAAATCCACAAAAATCCCTTTTCATAGGTAGGCTGCTCTAAAGCAATCGAATGGCTCACAGTAAAGTTATCTTGACTCCTACTGCTTTTGGTACAGTCTTTTTAACTTTTTAACTTTTTGACACTGACTGGAAGCACATATATAATCAAAATGCAGGTTGGTACCAAGGAAAGTTTGAGCTTTGACTTCAGCAGGTAAAAAAATAGCACTCATTTCACGTCTCTGTCAGACTGTTCTGCTTGCTGCCAGGGTGATGACAATGCTGCTTTTTGAGAACTATATTCCCATTTTCCAGGTAACATTGCACTTTCTTTTTAATAACCAAACAAGGACAAAAAGTAAAAGTATAAACAAGTACAAAAAAAATAGAAATATTACCTTAAAATAAGGAAAATGGGGTAATGTAGTCATAGGAGAATGGCATAAATTGTATTCACTCTCCAGAGCCACAATTTCCTCCTTCACTAGAAAGTGGATTATCAAGGTTATTATACTTCCATAACTGAGTCAGAAAAAGTGTATCCACCACAAACTGAGAGAACTGGTGCATCCACGACACCAATCTGGCAAACTGACCAATTATAACTGCATATTAGTCGTTTCACTGCTGCAGGTACGTCATTTCAACCCATTATTTACAAATCCAATTCCAAAAACAGTTGGGATACTGTGTAAAGTGTAAATACAAATATAATCAAATGATTTAAATATCTCATGAACCCATATTTTTATCCACAACAGAAGAAAAGAAAGAAAACTAAAAGTTTAAAGTAAAGTTTTTTTAAATCTTAAATATCTTTGTTGGATTATTAAGTCTCTCTCTCTCTCTCTGTCTGTCTCTCTCTCTCCCTCTCTGTCTCTCTCTACTATATATATATATATATATATATATATATATATATATATATATATATATATATATATATATATATATATATAT
>JAOWBL010000017.1:11661381-11672129 GCA_028564865.1 Zenarchopterus dispar | reverse complement strand
AACATCTAAAACATGCAGGACAGTAGCTCTCGAGGACCAGGATTGAGCACCCCTGCCTTAGATGTTAGGAATGGAGTTAAATTGAATGCCTAGCCCCTCCCCCTACCAACAGCTGTTCGACCATAGGTAACTCTAAAGATGTAATTGAGAGGGCCTTTGCTCTATATCTCTGGGTTTTTTTTTCAGAAAAATGCAACAGAAATTTCATTGATACCTGAGAAAACAGTGCCAACTTTTGTACAATCATACACCCTAGCTTATACACAGACAATATAAGTTTAGTACATAAACAGAGTCAGTAATGAGTGAGAGAATCTGCTACATAATCCTAGAGCTGTGTCAGGCCTAAATACTTTTGTTTTTGCACTAAATTTTGATTCCTGCCTCCTGCAGTTAATCTGAGTTCAGTTTGTCTAATAATTACAGGGATATGAGCATAAGTCATGGAGATTTGCCAAAATCAAACATCGAAAGCTCCTAAAAGAATGCATTCATGCAAGAGTTTGTACCCCTTCTTTTAATTCTGATGTTACATGTGTGTGTGTGTGTGTGTGTGTGTATGTGTGTCTATAAAAGCATAAAACTAATCTTAACATAGTGGGTCCTAGGATTAAACTATTACAGTTCGTATAACTTCTGTCTCTATGCCTTAATGTATATGGGGAGAAATGGGGGGGTGGTTAGGGAGGCATTGCCTTGTACTACTTCTAAAAAAATTAAAAGGCTAAGTTGCAGTCAGAGCTTGTTAATCATCGACCTTTGATGAATTGATCACCAGCAGGTGTGTGGGTCTCTAGTTTGTCAGTTTGCTGGTCTGCAGCATTCAAGTGTGCTAACACAATGCCAAGTGGGGAAGAAAGCAAGCAGAGACAAGCAATTGTTACTCCACCTCAATCTGGGGAGGTTTATACAGTTATGTCTAATCAATCATGTTAGTCCATTTATAAAGACTGAACAAGTATGGCTTGTTTGAAACAGTTGCCAGGAAAAAGCCTCATCTTTCTCAAAAGTTAAAGTGAAAGTTCAGATCTGAATAAGCTATAATAATTATAAGATTGGGATATACAGGACCAACAATGAGATGTATGGACTTAATATTCAAAAACCAAACAGCATTTGGTTTGATGCCAGCTGTAAAGGAAGGAGGTCGACGGTTGGTGATTTGGACTCTGTTTTGGAGTGATAGCATCTAGACACCTTTTAATCACAGAGCCATCCTTGAACTCTTATGTATACCAGAGCATTCTGGAGTCCAATGTGGGGCCATCTGCTCAACAACTAAACCTCAGCAGAAACTGGGATGAAGCTCCTCCTTAACCATGTGTGAAACTGATTAAGTCATACAGGAAATGACTTCTTCTGGTTACTGATCCTGTTGGTCTCAGGAAGCAAACACAATCTGCACGTCTCAGGTTATGTTTGCTTCCTGAGACCCAATATCATCAGATGATTTTAATTCTGCTTTACAAAAACAAAGCAAAACAAAAAAAACATACAATTAAAAGAAGGATTATAACTTTTGCTTACACCTGTACTGAGAACACTTAAAAACGATATATAATATTAAATGCGTATATGTACACGTCATTGTGCAGTCAGAGGTGTGCATGAGCTCTAGAGACACATCGGTTTCAGCTGTGACCACAAACATCATTCACAATCACACAGCACACCTCTTCGGTTTCATCTTAGGAATAAAGCTGAATAAATACAGCACTCTCAGTCAATCCAAAATGTCCCTGACCTGAAGCAACATTTCTCAACCTCAGGGGAAGGAAAATTCAGGAAAAATAATGGACAAATATTAGCTCGTCACGCATGCAGGATGGCAGAGAAAATGATGTGCAAGTGCAAGGTGCAGCTTGAATGTACACATTAAACAAAGAGCAAACTGACTCTGATTTCCTCCTCAACATAATCTTGTCTCTCTTGCAAAGTGCTGATTAAATTCTGCAGATGATCTTCAACCTGAAGCCCACACTGGTCCTCAAGTCTTATTACTATTTATTCCCCATGATTTTTTCTGACCATTTTGATTTGATGACATTTTGTAGCCATGTTTTTGGAAAGTTTTTCCTGAATCATTGAAGCAGGCTGATAATTATACACACCTTTGATCACTGCAGTGATGCCCAGTTTTTTTTTTTGGTGGCATAGTGGATTCTTAACAAAATCCCAAACTTTTTATCCTTACATGTACCTCTGATTTTCTTTAACTTCTATATTACCCTATATATTGACACTGCAGAGAAGATAATTAAGATGAAGACAAATTCAGAATGATTCTGTAATTGAAAAAAAACCCCCCTAAAACTCACTGTTTGCATTTGAATGAGGCAACATTTCCAGGCAAGGTCTCAAACTCTTTAATGTGAGCAGTTCCAGTGTTATCACTAACAAAACAGACAGCTAAAACTCACAATACAGCAGAATTACAGAAAAAAGGAGCTAAGTTTATTATGTGCTGAATACTTGCCTGAGTTTGGTGCTGGGAGACAAAGCCGGCTGAGAAAAAGGAATATTCATAAATATTCAACTATGAAATCTGAAGTTCAGTGCAGAATCTGAGATCCTGAGTTTCACTCAGACTTTGCGCAGATTGCCGATGCAACAATGCTGCCATTCATTCAGTTTCTGATATAAATTACACTAATCCTGATTAGTTTCACCATCCATCCACCCATCTTCTTGACCCGTTGTTCCATTTCTGGGTCACGGGGGTCTGCTGGAACCTATCCCAGCCCATCCCAGGCGAGAGGCAGGGGTACACCCTGGACAGGTCGCCAGTCCATCGCAGGGCATTAGTTTCACCAATCACTAGTAAAACACATCCTTGTGGGATGCCACTGTCCATCAAAGGCAGAAGTGATAAAGTGGAATTAGAATAACAAATAGGTTGAAGAAGAAGAAGAAAAAGAAGGAGAAGGAAGTAAAAGAAAGGAAAAAAGCAAAAGTAAACAAACCTTGAATGGAGTCCTTGTTTGCCTCTGTCCATTTTAGTAAACACAGTTTATTAATCAATATTCGTGAGCCATAATTACAGAAGCTTTTCTTGTTGGAAGTAATGGAGATGAATAAGTGACCTGAAAAAAACACTGAATGTATAAAGCGATAATGAGCTCTGCTTTATGCTTTAACTTTTAAGTGATATGCCAAGTCATCTGAGAAAGTGGAAAATTACCTTCAAACTTCTTAATTATGTTTTTTTTCCCCTTCTTTTTTGTACCTACAGACCCCCAGTGGGTCCATCTTTGTGGTGAAAGTCTCTGATGCAGCAGAGCGCTAATGAATAAGTTCCTGTTGTGTGAATGGTCCGTCTCAGTGGGACATTTTGTCACTTAAGGTGACCTTCCACAGAGAAAAATGCTATTTAATGTTTCTTCATCAATTACTATATGTGCCTGAAAACTTAAAGACACCGGAACAAAGAAGTAGGGAGAACTATTTCCTCCTAGCTGAAATTGTCAGCGTCTAGCTTTTGTTTCCAAGATGTCCCCAAACAAATGTGCTTTTGGTGGTAAGGGAAAGTTGGCTGGCCATGCCTCAGCGGCTGCAGCTTCCTGCTCCAGGCCAGCAAAGGAGAGAATGTAGTTCATAGTTTAAACTGAATATTATTTTCATTGTTTGGACTTCCTTTGACTTCTGTTTGTTTTACTTTTTTGCTTTCATTGAAAGAATTGGGGGCGGCAACAGCACACACCTGTAATAAGAACGCAGACAGTGTTGGAACCCAACTAAAATGGGCTACATTTATTCAAATACTGCACTTGCATCTAAATTTGAAGGCTGTGGACTCTGATGTGTGTTCGTCAGACTGAGATCCAAAAACTTCCACCAGTAAATCTTGGTATTACAATCTTTATGCTCCAAACTAAAGCTCGTTGTACATCCTCTCTTGTATTCATGTTACCCCTGTGGAAGAGCATTCCAGTCAGAGGCAGTTCTGATGGCAGCTGGAGGTGAAATGCTTCCCGCTCACAGCCAGAAGCCACCACAGTCCACATTTCCCCCACGTCTTTCTTCGCCTCTTTTGTATTGTTTCCCAGGAATCCATACCTACCTGAAGCCAGACATTCGCTTTGCTGATTTTGTGAATTAACTTTAACAAATGAATATATTAGAAAGAAAAGTTTACTGTTAAAATAAGCAATGGCAAATATTTGAAAGAACATGTGTTAGATAAACATCCCAGCGGAAACTCAGCAGCAAGAAAAAGGCTTCTGTGTTTTATTACAAACGTAGATCCCACTCCACAAATCATTTCTTACAAATGCCACATATGTAATAGGGATAAAGGACCTGATAATACAATGAGAGATATTTGAATTAAAAAAATCAATTAGGCTTTTACACATTACATGTCATCCTTGCTACATTATTAAAAGTAGCATTTTTTTAAGAAGATTTATAAAATGACTTAGTTCATTAGTCATTTGTGTGGTAGAAGCTCCAGCAGACCCCCGTAACTCTGGATGGGAATACAGGAATGAATATACAAGGAATGATTTTAGTGACTTGTAAAATAGCTCCATGTGAAAAATACACAAACAAAAAAAAACAACAAAAAAAAAACAAAAAACCCCAAAACAAACAAACAAAAAACCCAAAACAACCCTTCACCCCCCTACAAAAACAAAAACATTTACTGAATATAAAAAAGTACAAATAGATAAATACAGCAATTTCTTTGGCAGAAAGATTTTGAATGTTTTATCAGCTGTGAAATCTTACTTTTAATTACCCGAGTTGAAGCTTAAAATCACACAATTTATTAAAGAAAAACAAAAAAAAAAAAACAACAACAAAACATCCTGGGAAAAAAGCCCGAAGTCCTTGTACAATTGAAAATAATATAAGCATCTGTGAAATGAAGCATTTTAATAAAATTATTTGAAAATACATTTTGTTTTCCTCTGTAAGCTTAAATTAAAGAAGCACTGACTCCATACAACTAAGTCCTTCTTCCAACAATAATAATGGAAAAATGTATTTTATTTAGTATGCTTATTGTTGTTGAAAACTCTTAATAGGTGAAACTCTTAATATGACTGAAGATTGGTACAGAAACATAGACTTATGTGAACTTTAAAATAGATAAGGATTTCACAAATGTATATCTATCTTCTTTATAGTGTTTTTAGTGCTCAAGGTGAGGTGAACTTAATCTCAGTTTAAAAAAACAAAACAAAAACAAAAACAGAAACACTGTCAACAGCTGTGTGAAAAACTAACTTGAGATTCTTAAATAGAGCTGCCCTTAAAACTTGAAAGTGTGAGGACTCTGGTTTTTCAGAGATTTTTATTTTGTCTGAAACTGTAATGGAGGATCCCCTGCTGTTTTCTTTAAAGAAAAAACAAACAAACAAATAAAGCCTAATTCAACTTGAAACATTTTCTCTGCGCACCCCTCTCACTAGAAAAAATAAATATATAAAAGGGAGAAAATAATGAAACACTTCCGCGCGTCTATTGGCTGTCCACTTTCGTGACGCTTCGTCTCCCGCGCTGCTATTGCACAGCGGACCTGTCAATCTCCGTGACTGACGTCCCTGGTGTCGCGGGCTCCTCCCCGCGGCAGCAGACGCTATTTGAGTGGGCACCAGCAGATTGTTGTACATAGATCCGTTTTAGTATCGTCAATGGGAAGCACGCGAGCCGGTGGCGAAGCGACTTACGGTCTGGTTTGAAATCCGCAGCGGCACCATGCTCTCCAGGTCTCTCCCGTGTCTGTGGATTACGTTTTGCCTTCATTTATGCTGTCATGTAGACAGCGGGGAAGCACAGAATGCGAAGGAAGGTAAGTTGGTAAAGTTTGGAGTTTGTGGTCTGTCCACTTGAAGACGTCCTCCATCGTTACCGCGGATGTGTCCCAAAGCGGCAGACAGCGTCTTGACCTTTTCTTGTATTTGATTCTCAGATTAACGTTTTAATTATTTTTTTGACTGTTAGGAAACAAAAATGTGAGCCGGAGCCGGTGTGCGGGATCCCCGTGTGTTTGTCTGCTCTCGGGCTTCTTACGGGCGACCTCGCGGTGTTTTTACGCACGGCAACTAAACGTATAGATCACACGCACGGGCTCCTGCTTTTATATTATGGATCGGGCTGCGTAGAATTAGTATGACCCGCCTGCGTCCCAGAGATAGATAAACAATCAATCAGCGCTAACTAGGTAATATGAGTGGATCGATGAGGCTGCTGCCCTCGCTGGAAGTGAGCGCGCCGTCCGTCAGGGCGCAGTTTGGGAGCCTTGTTTCCTCCGAGTGGCCTCGGCTCTGACAGTCCCGTCTCTTCTTGTTTCTCGGAAAGAAAATACAGCAGACTGTTGCCGAGCCGTAATCCGCTCCCGACGCGCAGGTTGACAGAATCAAAACAAAAAATAGGATTTAAATAACTCTGACACATTGTAATTGGCCAGGTTCTGGTGAAATAGTGGAAATTGGTGAATGCGTTACAACATCTCCACTAAGTACTGATTTTCACTCGTGTGGATACTGAGTTGTAAGTCGTAGGTGTCTATATGCGGGATTTTTTTTTTTTTCAGGTTGCTACATCAAATCTGGGAAAATATTTTCGGAGGATTATGATTTTTTTTTTTTCTGTGTTGGCTGTTCATTTTTCGTTGGCGCGTTCCGTCGTCCTCGTGATGGGACTGTAAACTAATATAAGGTACAACAACAGTAATAATTACAAATGATACCGGTCATAAAAGACACAATTTATGGTCGCCACCTCTGCGACGCTGCGCGCCGTCTCGCGCGTCAAGAACGTCAAAAAAAAGATGTGCGAGCCGTGAAGAAGCGACAACGAGCCGCGTGTTGCAGGCGGTTTCACGGCAGTTTTGTTGCGGAAAATGTCTTTCACTCAGTTACAGGACTGAGGAGGACTAAACGACCTCAAAGCGAGTTTAAATGAAGGTCAGATTAAAGTTACAAAATTTAAAATACGAGATTTAATGTGCGTAAATGACGCGCGGGGTGATTGACATATTTTTGTGTTCTCTTCATTTGTTCTTTTTCCCGCAAAAGACAAAAAAAGTTTCCCCGCAGACGTAAGAACCTGTCTGCTGCAGTGTGTGCGTCTTCATTGCATGTTTCTGCTTTAGCTGCTGCTCTTAGAAATTAGGTCACGGCTATAGGAGCTATAGATAGGCTATAGATGTGTGGCCCATCAGTAAAGCCCAGGCCCCTGTGAGATTTAACCACCTACCTCTTGGTTTCCTGTCACCAGTGATTCTGCTGGACTCAAAGGCACAGCAGACAGAACTGGAGTGGATCTCCTATCCTCCCAATGGGGTAAGTCTGCGGCGTCTCTGCACTGCCTGCATGGATGTACTTTCTGCTTCCTCTGATGTTTCACATCTGTGATGGGAGACAATAACATTTAACAGAATTCAGGACTGTTTCTGCATCTAAACTCGCCTTCTTTTAACATTCAGATCACAAAAAGCCTGGCATCGACAACCACTTGCTCTGGTCTTATTTAAACAAGCAGGGAAAAAGTTTTTAAAATAAGTAATCCAGCACAAGCTGATAAATCAGTCACTGTTTTAAGATGTTTTGCGTGATAAAAACCTATAATTTACTTCCAATAACTATATTTCATCCTCCTGTTTTCTGCTCAAATGAAACTTTATCAGATGTTATTTCTCTATTTCATAGCTATCACATTTATTCCTTTGTGGTCACATTTCTTTACAAAATCATCTTCTTTCAGTGGGAAGAGATCAGCGGCTTGGATGAGAATTATACGCCCATTCGTACCTACCAGGTTTGCCAAGTCATGGAGCCCAATCAGAATAACTGGCTTCGGACTAACTGGATAGAGAAGAGGGATGCCCAGAGGATTTTTGTGGAACTGAAGTTCACCTTGAGGGATTGTAACAGCCTGCCAGGTGTGGTGGGCACATGCAAGGAGACGTTCAACCTGTACTACCAGGAAACGGATTCAGAGGTGGGCAGGGGCTTAAGGGAGAATCAGTATGTGAAAATTGACACCATCGCCGCAGATGAAAGCTTCACCCAGGGTGACCTGGGCGAGAGGAAGATGAAGCTGAACACTGAGGTGCGCATCATCGGCCCCCTGTCCAGGAAGGGCTTCTACCTGGCCTTCCAGGACGTGGGGGCGTGCATCGCCCTGGTCTCCGTCAAAGTCTACTACAAGAAGTGTTGGTCCATCATCGAGAACCTGGCCACGTTCCCAGACACTGTAACGGGATCGGAGTTCTCCTCTCTGGTGGAGGTTGAGGGCATGTGCGTGAACGATGCCGAGGAGGAAGCCGACAACTCTCCCAAGATGCACTGCAGCGCTGAGGGGGAATGGCTTGTGCCCATTGGGAAATGTATATGTAAAGCTGGATTTCATCAGAAAGGAGATGCGTGTGAACGTGAGTTCTTGGATTTATTATTTTACTTCTAAGTCAGAAAGTTACATGAGAGGATTACTGTCACGATAACGGGGAAAAAAAGAGAAACTTTGCTTTTTGAAATTTTAGATTTTTTTACCCCCTCATTCCTAATATTCACTTCAGGATTCCGCTCTCTGACATTTAAATAGGGTTTTGAGATGAAAGTTAAAATTCTAACATGAATGAATCTTAAAAAAATAAAATATAAAAATCTGAATTTTGACATTAATGTCAACATTAATGTCAAAATTCAAGGAAAATATCTGTCAGAATTCTGGAAAAAGTAAATCTTGCCGTGATTTTTTTTTTTCTTTTACTGTGACCCTCCTCTTCTGTAGGATCTAAAGGTGTGTCGTGGAAGAAAAGAAGGGGAACAAAGCAGGCAGTACTCTGGAGTTTTAGAGATTTGGTTATGCAAATGATGTTAATGACAGATGAGGCATTAATGGCTGAACAGTTTTGTTGGCAAAAAGGGATTAAAGCAGCTGATTTGTCAGCAGTAAATTTGGATAAAAAGGGGGAAAAAATTAAAGCGAGGCATCTTCAGCGTAATAATTGGATTCTATGTTAATTGATTGTGAGGCTCTTAATTTCTCGGCATGATTCTGTTGACACTGGGATTAGTTAACAACTCCAGTTTAGCTCCTCGGCTCCACTCATCGCGCTCTCACGGGCTCGGAGCTGGGACAATCACGGGCAGAATTCCGAGGTCTGAAAGAAGTCTGGCCTGTTTTTTCAGGGCTGCCCTGGTCCAACTAAATCCCATCACAGACCTGCAGAACAGAGACGGTACACGATTCCTGAAGAGTACAGTCAAATCTCATTATAGTTTTTTGTGTCTTGCTGGTGGATCATGCCATTACCGTTAAAATAACATGCTTTCTTTCCCTCTACATGCTCAAAGGATTGTTTTCAGTCACCACCTGACTTGAATGATAGAAATCACAGTGGATTAAATGGGGGCGATTTAGGTCACAGAACTTAAGTGGCGTGCCTCATCAGCCAAGCTTTTTTTTTCTTTTTTTTTCCTCAAAGTGGGCAACTTCAATCTAAGCAGCTTATGAGGAGCAGCAGTCTGTAATAAGTGAACGGAATGCACCTAAGAACAAATTAGCGTCGCTGGCAGACAGGCTTTTATGCCACGCTGTCATCCATTAGGGACCCCTCTGAGGGAGGTGTGTTAATGAAATATATTAGGCCATGTAATTTAGAGCAACACAGCCTGCCTCGAGTTGTGTTGTGCCTCTAATGTTAGCAGGCTATCAGTGATTCAGCCCCACGGAGCTCTTTCTTATTGTTCTTGTTTTTTTAATATTCATAAGATCCAGTTGTGCCATTAGGTTTAAAAACAAGCCTACAATTTATTTCCACAGGGAGAGAGCTGCATCATAAATACTGGCAGTTCAAGCCACCTTTTCTTACTGTGTAGCTGCAAAGCCCTCAGAAGCGGAGGCTGTTGCATGTCTCTATTAATTAATTGACCTGTTCTTGGGTCATCTCAAACAAGTACTAGCTGCAGTAGTAGAGTCTACACTTAGACTGCTTTGTGTGTGTGTGTGTGTGTGTGTGGATCAAACTCCAATCTTGACACTGCACCTTTATGAGCTTCATCTCCTCCGGGGCATGAGGAGCTTTTGTATAAGGAGTACTTAATCTAAATAAAATGAGAATCAAGGTGCACTCTCAGCACTTCTTCCAGAGGCTCCACTGACACCAAATTGTCCATTCATTTGTTTCCTCAAGAACAATTTAAAAGCTATTCAAAGTATTTCTGTAAGCCGAACAACTGAGCAGTAAGTGTCTGTGGATGTAAAAACAGTGTAAGGTCCTGTCTCCTGGGTATGGATGAGCTTGTCAGCGGGCTGTAAAAGTACATCGTCTGTCAGCCGAGGGGATTCACCGTGATGATACGTGATGGTGCATGCCGCAGCTTTATAGTCAAGACCCCACTGCACTTGGATGACTTACAATAAACTGAGGAAAGTTGAAGGTGGAAAAAGTGGTTGTCTTAGGGTGGGGTAGGGAGAAAAAAGGTTCCGTGTGGAGATGACAACACACTTTAGACAGCTTGTCCTTGAAATCATACTTGGAGCTGCAGTTGTCAGTTGTAGAACCGAAACAGAATATTACGTGGATGCCTGATTCTCAATTTTAATATGTGTTGTTTATATTTTTTGGATGCTTTGGGTACTACGTACAGGATAATCAGTTAAGAGGATAGCACATTTTAGAGTTTTTGCTAAATAGCTGTAGGTGCTGTAGTTATTGGCTCTTATTACTCATAAATTTCATGAGTAATTGTGTGTATGTGTACACACACACACACAGATATATATATATATAT